>CM077266.1:7300000-7685000 GCA_039654775.1 Spinibarbus caldwelli | reverse complement strand
TCTCATAATTCTAGAGATCTAGAGCACAATTTCCTGCATTTCCTTTCAGTTATTAACGACAAATGCATATGCTCAATACAAAATTAGTTTCTTTTCTCATGGTCGAAAAGACAAACAGTCTCAAAGTAACAGCACTCTCACTGTAAACTGTCCACCTGTGTAATTGTTTTAGGGTATGGCGTCAATCAGCCTAGACAGCCTCCATAAAAGAGAAGCAGAGGAAGAGACCTGACCTCTCGTTCGGTCTGTCTTTTTGCCCTACATTGACCCAGCACACAGGACAGGATAGATGCCCCAAAATGATTCATTTATCAATTAGTATTATTAAGACCAAATAATCACAAGAGAAAGCACTTTTTTGAGACATTACACAACACAGACTGGAAGGATAACAGCTATCCTTGGTATGAAGAGCTGTCAGCGATGCTTGAGCACTGAACTATTGACTTACAGCAGCCGTTGTTCTTTAGATTAGCGAGCATGATGAAGCAGGACATGATCAGGCTGCGGGCAGTGAAAGGACAAAGATCCATAGAGATACAGACCAGATTCCCCGTTGCACAACCTGAAACATGACCATCATGCAATCTGTCAAAAACAAACCAAACAAAAGTATGCGTTCCCCTGTCAGTGCTAAACACAGTGTGTAGGGTGTGCTACTGAAGCCATGTTATAATTGTCAAATACCTGCTCTCTTTTTGCAGGCTTTGAAGTCCGAGTGTCTTTCTGTTCTTATCCTGAGGTGCTGTTCGGGCTTGATTTATTGTTTGTTACAAAGACACTAAAATTATACAGCCCACAAGGCCCAGCACCAACACAGCGCCAAGATCGCATTGCTGGAGATGATAATTGTATCTGTGGACAAATGTAAATAATGGATCGCAAGTCCTTCACACATAAGAGGAAATCCACAAAATACTAGTTATTTGATAAATGTACAATTTGTCATGAGCACTAACAGACAAATTTAGATTGAACTACCTGTGTGATTAATCACAAGACACAGCAGGAATCTACTATGAGACACTGCCCTTGAAGACTAGCACAAGTTCAGCCGTTATCACTGACACAAAGTGCTGAAATCATTCTTAATCTTTTTTAACATTTTTAAAATTAAGTGTCAGAAAATTAACAACAAATGCAATGTGCATTACATATAAAGTATTTTAACTTGCATATATATATATATATATATATATATATATATATATATATATATATAAACACACTATATTGGTCAAAAGAATGGAATAAGATTTTTTATGTTTTTGAAATAAATTTTAGGCTGACCAAGGCTGCATTTCTTTGATAAAGATGGCGGCTCGTTAGTCTCGTTAGTCTGTTGGCGTCTGTTCTTTGTTGTTTGATCCTATAATTTTATTTTATTTTAAATGGTCTGATATTTTAAAACACTTTTGTGTGGTTTGGAGAAAGACTTGGTGATCTGCAAATGTTTCTAATGGCATTTCTAATCTTTAGCGAGATTAATATTTCATTGTGTATTGTATGTTATTGTTTGTTATATGTATTTGTAAACTTGGGCCGCCTATCTTGGCCAGGACACTCCTGCAAAAGAGATCAGTGAGTTTTCTTTCCTGGTTAAATAAAGGTTAATAAAATAATAATAAAAATGCAGTAAAAAGACTAATATTGTGAAAACGTATTAGAATTTAAAATAACTTTTTAATATATTTTAAAATTCAATTTATACTTGTGACAGCAAAACTGGATTTTCAGCAGTCATTACTCCAGTTTTATAGTGTCACATAGTACATGATCCTCCAGAAATCTTTGTAGTTGCAGAGTTAATGCAATTTTTGGACAGATAAGGCATATATAATTTAAATAATATCAAAATATTATACAAAATTATACTACATAAATTATGTAATATAATATTATGAATAATATTAAAAAAAATATGAATAAAATCTATCAGTGTGTGTGTGTGTTTATATATTTTTTAAATATAATTTTTACATTTTAATTAATACTTATTACATTATTATTATGTGTATATTTTACTGACATTTATTAATTCATCTATTTAAATAAACCCACACACATATACATATAATGCTGCATATTACAGTATATATATATATATATATATATATATATATGCAATCATACTAAGAAAAGTGAAGAGGTCTATAATCATTTGGTTTAAGATGCCAGTTATTGGTTTACATCTGTGCCTGTACTTTCTCTGTCCGGGCCTTACTACAGTTCAAGGTCAACTTGCCCTCCTTCAAAGGTGCCAAAAGCTCATTCCTTATCTCTGATGATGGTAAATGATGTTGTGATGTAATGTTTTTATTTTTTATACAGTTTATGAGACGTACAAATCTAACACATACTCAAAGTCTATGTTTTTATTTGTCTGTGTCTGAGTTTTACTCACTATTCATGGCCTATACATGGATCTCGCAGCAGAAGGCGTGTCTGGGGAGGGAGTAGCTGAATTTGCCTTGGGGAGCTCATAAACACCAGCATTTCTCATAGGTGACTGTACCATGTGACTCCAAAACGAGCTGCTTTAAAGAGTGGCCCGACCTGTTGAGAAACATCACAGGTAATCACAGGTCGTATGAGAAAGCGCCATCCAGACTCTCAGCACAGGAGATCGATGACACTGGAAACAGTCTGCGGCTTCTCCATGGCGAGCAGAGGCAGCTTCACCAGCTCCGAGTTCTCTGAGGAGGAACCAGACGGGAGTCTTCAAGGGTCCGAGGAGCTGGACAGCAGCGACGGCAGCAGCTCGACGAGTTGTTACCCTAACAGCGCCCTAAGCGAGCCAGAAGAGAGACAGAGCAAGAAACGCAGCAGGCCGGTGCGCTCCAAAGCACGCAGAGTGGCGGCCAACGTGAGAGAGAGGAAACGCATCATGGATTATAACCAGGCCTTCAATGCGCTCCGGGTGGCTCTGCATCACGACCTGAGTGGAAAGCGGCTTTCGAAGATCGCCACGCTCCAGAGGGCCATCAATCGAATTTCGGCTTTGTCAGTCTTCCTCACTAACAACCCACCAGCAAGTGTGGGGAAGTCCTGCAGCCACCTTGAGTGTCACGGTCAGCCAGGCGGCTTGTGGCAGGAGCCGTCGCCATCGCCTCCTGTCCGCCTCGAATCCCAGAGCTTCCTATCCTTGCACCAGCCGCTCAGCCATCATATACAAAACCCCTTGCACAGACTGTCCTCAGAGCAACACGCTTTCACCAGCTCTACTTGTCCGCCGTCCCCTCACTACCCATGTTTCTCTCCTGATGCACACGTTTACCCTTCTAGCGATATGGCAAGCTCATCCAGGTATGGACGGATAGGTGATGTTGGAGCATATCAGCCAGGAGTTTGGGGGTCCTGTGGCCCAAATCATATGGACAATTACGGGGAACCACTGCAGACGCTCCCTCTGTCCTGGCAAATGGGGTACCTGCAGGACGCTGGGCCTCAGCACTGCTACAACACTCTGTGATACACACTCATGCACCAAGACAAGGACTTTTAAGACTGAGAGAACTGAGATAAATCACTGCCAACACCTGTAAACAGGTGCATTTCTGGTTACCGTTTGGTAACATTGTACATATTTTGAATGTAATTACAAATAGAATTAATTGCATTAACAGAAATTTATATGTAATGAGCAAATTATATGTGATTTGCAAAAGTGATTGCATTAGAAAACAAAGGATAAGGAACGTTTGTAAAAATCTCTTTGTGCATTAAGATGTTTGCATTTCACCTTTGTAATAAAATATGCAAAATAGTAACACATTGACTTGTATTCAAGCATTTAGAGAATATTTTTGTTTACATATGTAGCAATTAAGTGGATGTGTTTGTGTGTATGCAAAGACAATGTCTGTTCCCTTCTACTCATTTCCGAAAAATGGAGCTTTGATCTTGCGTGAACTACGCATTCTTTTCATAACAGGATGTAAAAACATTCTGACGTACCAAGGGTTAGCAGGAATCCCATTCATGCTTGAGTCTCAATGAGTATATGTGCACATTAGCATGTTAGCATTTTCAGTTACTATTAGGCAAATCATTTAAACTTAATTCGGAATGATTTACACCATATTGTATTGTAAATGTAACGAATTATATTATTTTCAATCTCAAATTTCCTTATATTTTCACATTTAGATTTTATTCATTAAGCATGTACTTTAATCCAAAGCAACTTGAAAAATGAGGAATATACAAATCGATTGTAGGCATGTAACATGAAAAGTGCTTAAATACAAAGCTTCCAAGCTTGCTCAGAGTAGTACAAGCTAAAACAGGGGGGAAAGTTGAAAAGCATATTATTATTATTATTATTTAAAATATTAAAATTTTATAATATAGACCATGCATCAATGCAATTGATAAAATAAAAAAAAATATAAATTGATAAAAACAAAAAAGTTTGTAGTCACTAAAATAGAGGAAAAAATGCAAACAGTTAATGCATTTTTATATTATTTTTTTATATATATTTCTTTAATACAAAGCAATGCTAATACTTTTCAAATGCATCAACACTCTAGTTTTGAAGTAAGCAGTTTTTTGTATACCCATTTAATTTAGCTATGTATCAGTGCAACTTACTTGTAGTTGTATTATTATTATTTGTAATATATTTTAAAACATTAAGTGTGATGTTTTATTTATTTATTTATTTAATTCTGAGGCAGTCATGGACTGTCCATTGTTCGTGTTAAATAAATATTAAATAAATGTAATAATTCAGTCAAGTGCTGATGGAAAAGGTGAGGGACTTGCCTGTTTGGGTGGATTTGTAAAGATCATTCCACTTGCGAAGAATAGTGGAGGTAAATGTTTGAATATATAGTTTTTGAAATATGAGTGGGACCCTCAGGTGAGGGCCATCCTCAGAGAAGATCAAACTAAACACTGTTAATATTAGACCATTAGCATGTGCTTGGGGACAGATTTATGACCTCACAGGAAGGAAGTGCAAGCTCTCCCCATAGAGAGAGAGAAAATCCCCCTTGGTCTCTTTCCGGCAGCCCCTTGGTGAATGATGGTACACTGGGGCTTTCACGGGGAGACCTGCAGGTGTGTCCGATCTGGCTACACAAACAAGGATGAGGGTGAGAGAGAGGAGGGGACGGACTGATTGTCTTCCTCTTATTTCATCCACAGACATGAATCATGGAAATCCTTGACTCACACTAAACGTGCTGACTGATGTTGACGGTGAATGTGTTGAGTGATAGTGACAACATGTCTGTCGTCCTGCCTGTTGTGGCAGCGGGCCAGTCAGGCTTCATTTGAACACATCAGCAAGTTTATGTGTTGTTTTCTGTGGTGAGAAAATCTTTCCCGTCAATCCGGACATTGCTCATTTGATCCAATGCATTTGTCATATCTGTCAGATGAAGATCTGTAAACAGTTTAAGCAGCAGATAAAATAATCACCTGCTCAATGGAAGCATTTTGACACTAGAGGGCAGCACATTATTTGTGCAGACTGGACAAAGGCAGGACTTTAACATAGGACAATATAGAATCTTTATTATTAGCCATGCAAACACATTTTAGTGTGGAAAAAAGTTGCTTACTAACCTTTTCTGTATAACTTATGCATGCACTTTTAGAAACAATGCCTCAATAATGCCTCAATTACGAAAAAATTATGAGAACAATTTTACAGCTCAGATAGTAGCTACACAACAGAATTAATGTAAGTGCTTTTATAAAATAATATGGTTCACATTTCAACAAAATTACTTTTGCTGTGATCATCATTTTAAAGCCTTGTGACTGAGTTTAACTTCCACTGAAGGAATGCCACATGCACATCTTACACTCTCAAAACAATGGTTGAACGAGAACGATTAAAAAATAAGATGGCTTAGTAAAACAATGTAAAAAAAAAAAAGTGTTTTTTTTTATGAAAACAAATTAAAAAAAAAAAAAAGAAAAGAAAAGAAATTCACAATACAACCAGGAAGTATGGAGGCCCGTTTCTGCCATGGGATAAAAAATAAAAAAGGTAATTGGGACTTTTTTCCTCATAATTTAGACTTTTTTTCCCCCACAATTCTGAGGGAAAAGTCTGAATTGCAAGACATAAACTCACAATTCTGACTTTTTCCCCTGAATTCTGGTTTTAGATCTTGAAATTCAGTTTTTTTGTTTTGCAAAAATAAATGCGACTTTTAATCTCACAGTTCTGACATTTTTCTTTTCTTTCTTTTTTTTTCTTTTCTTTTTTTTTTTGCCATTGTGAGTTTATATCTTGACTTTATCCCCCGGTTTCACAGACAAGGCTTAAACCTAGTCCCAAACTAAGATGTAAATCTGAGCTGTTTCAACTGAAAGAAAATTACACTGATTGATCTTAAAATATATCAATGTCTTTGTTTTGTCTCAAGATGGACACCAGTAATGTTTTTTTCTAAGGCACGATTATAAAAATTACTTAAATGTCCTAATTGAACTACGGCCTAATCCTGGTTTAGTCTAAGCCCTGTCTGTGAAGCCAGGCATATATCTTGCAGTTCTGACTTAACATCTCGCAATTTGCACAAAAATAAATAAAAATAAATAAATAAATTGTGAGATGAACTCAGAATTGTGAGTGAAAAAGTCACAATTAGTTATTTCTTTTTACATTTTTATCCTATGGTGAAAACAAGCTTCCATAAGGAAGAGACAATGCAGTTAATTGTGATTTCATGTTGATTTAAGTGCTTTCTGGTGCAGCTCAGACAGATGAATAAGCTCATGAGCATTTGTAATGCAGAGATTTAAATGCAGTGAGTCATCCATGGCACAATAACACCTCTCACTAATAAACTTCACCAACTTCAAACCCACGCTGATCTGCCAGGCCAGGTCGGGCCGGGCCGCACCGCCCCCATGACGTCTTCCATAAGTACTGTTGACAGGAGAATGTGCAGGGGAGCACATGCCAAGACACTGAGCACATGAGAGAGACAGAGATGGCAGATGACTCACCTGTAGCCTCTCTACTGCTTGCTAATGATGGGAGACACATTCACACGTACATACAAAGGCCAAAGCTGCAAGCAGTTAAAGTGTGAATGCAGAGGTTAGTGTTTATGACCGTTATGATGGGGGCTCTGGCACTTTCATGGACACAGATTTGGTTTTGGACCAGGGTTGAGGCATGTAATTAGAACAATGCTCTGGGACAGTGTCCTGCCAGTGTTGGCACGTAGCATGCTGTTCATTTGGATATTTCTGTCATATGCTGTGATCTGCCTCCTGACGATCATCCACATACGCCACCAGCAGGTGGTAACAGAACACCATCGTTGAAAGAGCCGCTTCAAAAACCAACTGCTGTATTGTATTTAACCCTGTACAACAGCCTAGAAAAATTGAATGTTTTGACATAGAAATTTGCATGTGTTTTCTGTTGAGTATCATATTTGATACATCAGGTTTTTATGGCTCATATTGTATGATATACATGTTTGATAGGAGAATATATAGCTCACATTTGAGGAAGAAAAAAAGCAGCTTTTCACAGAGCAAATATATACAATTTGGTACAGTTGCTGGTATTTATATGGCCAAAAAGTAAGATGAAATTCTTAGAAGTAAATCAGTGAGATTTTAATTATAGTATAAAACTACTTACATAAAGTGCATATACAATACACGTCAGTTGTCACACTATATCTCTCAATAATGTCTTAGTAAGATTATATTTAAATGTTTAGTTTTATGATCAAAGCTCTCTTTTTTCATATAATGCTATGCAATACAATGAGAGATGTACAAATAAATGTTCCTCAAAAGCCTAATGCATCATATTTTATCTCTTTAACATGGTTTTGCTAGAAAATTATGTAAACTTGATTATCCATACCTTAAACAGTAAGTGTTCATCTTGAAATGATACTAACAATATTATGTTTATTCCTTAGTTTACTTTAAAATATCAGTAAAGATTTCATAGCAAAAAAGACACATAGGCTACTACAACCTGAAGGGGGTTTCTAGAATTATACTAAAAGGCCTATACTTGCTAAAATAAATATCAGTCAGATGACAGAAGGCATGTAGATTGTGTATAATAGGTTCAAATATGATAAAGTAGATTTTATGGGGTTAATAGCATCCTGTGATGAAAATGGTTTTATTTTGGAATAAAATAGCAGAACTGTCGTTTTTGCTCTCACTAATTTCATAGCTAATCTTTTATCTATTATAAAAACACATAATTAAATCACATTTTCACACTTTTTGCATAATTTGACAAAATTATAGCTTGAATAGATATGATGCACATACAAAAATATTCTGTATAAAACTGTATATTCTGGGTGGTGGAACTGACATCATAAACATGGGACAATCATGCATTTTTCAAAAATGTATCATTTTCATCACAACACATTTAAATTCCAATTAAATAATTTTTGTATGATAGATGTTCATAAGTCAGGGATCAGTACTAAAGTGAAACAATAAAATCTTTACATAAAAGCCTTCTAAAAAGCAGCAAAAGTAAATAAAACCTTGAAAAAAAGTTTCCAAGACTTTGACATAAGTAAAAGAAAAAAGCTGAAATCTATTAGTTAAAAAAAAAAAAAAAACGTAATACATAAAAGTGGTAGATGCTGAAAACAAAAACACTCCACCAACATTTACATTTTACATTTTTGGCAGATGTGTTCATCCAAAGCGATTAGCTAAAGGGACACCTCATTCTACTGCCAAAAATCTTTCTCCACTGCTCTTAAAAGCATGAAATTAATTTACATTTATGGCTTAGCTGACCTGTCCAAGAGCAAAGATGTCAGTATTGTATTCACCAAACAACTGCAATTGAGGTGTATTGGAATGCTACAGATAGCTTTCTCCTACAGAGCTCCTAGAAAGAAATATTATAGACTCACCACAGTCAGACAAAATCAGGATTTCCCACAGTCCCCTGAGCATTTATATAGTTGTTTATCTATCATATTGAGTTAAATGTCAGCGGTTAACACAGCTTTGAGTGTCACGTCTGGGAAGCGCAATAACTGATCTCTGCAGTAATTTCTGCTGTCTGCTCTGTTGAATTTGCTCACTGCAGGGATTATGATAAATTCAGCCCCTCAAGTTCTGTCCACGTCAAGTGCTGTCTCTCGCTTCCTCTCTTTCATCATATTTCTCTTTCTTTCCACATCTTGCCCCTTTCCTCATCCTAAACTCTTATATAAACTCTTCCAGTTTATCTCATCAGTTCAGTCTCAAACATCTCTTGGATTTGTACATGAGGTTTCTATATAAACTGATTGTCATGCAGACGGATGCTCTGCGCATTTTGGTTCTGACAGAAAAATACCATTAAACCTCAGAACTGATCTGCATGAAAATCTATTGATCCAAAGAAAACTGACTGGGTTTTGTCTTATCATAACCTTGAACTTTTGACCCCTTTATACAAACTCTGCTGTGGAAAAAACAAAAATAATCTGTATTTGGGTAGATAACATTACGATTGGTGTTTTTCCCCATCTGAATTTCTGAGGGCTATTTGGTTTATGCTGAGGGTTATATATGGGGGTTATTTGAATTTCAGACTATTTGGTAGAGCCACATTATGCAGAAAACAAAGATTCATTGTTGTTTTTGTAATTTTGTAATTGTTTCAAACATTCAATTTCCTATTACAGAGACTAATGGCACGAATTACGGAAATTCACACATCAGGGGGCTTATAGTGCCAATGATGTGGTGTTCATTAAAAAAAGTCCATAAAAACCATAATCACCAACATAAATATGGCAGGCTACAAACTCTTCTTGAAATCCTCTCTTTATGCACCGCTCTTCTTGCACCGCTGAACGAGTTTGACACGGAGAGAGAATGGACCCATGGAGAGAGATTCTCATCAGCATGAGCATCAGCTAATGAATCAATCTCATGTTAACATGCAAATCTCACTCATCAAAGACATTAGTGAAAGCCTGGCACGTTCAAACAGCCAAATCCCAGCAGTTCAGTATTGTGATCACATAACCATTAATGAAAATGATCATTGTATGTGCGTTTAATACAGAAAACAGTAAAAAGCCATCTGTTTTATTAGCTAATCATAATTGCTGTCTGTATTAATCTTGTAGTCGTTTTACATTGAAAAATTCATCCCTACTAGGTCAAATCATGCCCATTTTGAAAGCTGATTACAGATTTACTGAATCTAAACAACAAATGACTCTTTCAGATGGAGTTCTGGATAAGTTAAAAGTCTCACATATATAAATTCAGGGTTTTTTGTTCACAAAATAAATTCTTTTGCATCATCAAGTACTCTGTCAAGCTCTTGCTCAACTTAAATGCTTATTTGAGTTCCCTGAATGTCAAAGCACTAAACTCGAAACATACCTTTCCAGGAATAAACATTAAAGCATGTTATCTGTCTGGATAACCTTTACTAAATATGTTAAATGCCACAATATAGGCACACACATACATCAATGATAAAGAGAAGCACACTATTCTGCGGCTGGGTAGCAACACTGATGCCAAACTTCTCATCCAAACATTAATTAAATGAGTCTGTGGATGCTGTCAGAGTCTAATTACAGCTCAGACACATTCATTAACATCTCATCTCTGACACAGGGGTTTGTATGGGCCTTTCTGGCTCTTACAGCCCATCCCAGGAGGTCCTATAAAACTAGTATTCACAGCAGGTCTTAGAAAAGGATCATTCTCAGGAAATGGGATGAATATTTTTATCACTTCATTTGAAAAGGTTATTGATGAACTTTCATATATTCTAATCTCTGTCTCAAGGCCAAGGCCGAAACCAACGTGGACCCTGGAGGACCATCATTGGGGAATTAAAATCAATCATGACTATATTCAGAATCCCATTAATTATATCAGCGGGAGGATCATACGTCACACAAATGGTACAGTTTTCTGAGCATATCCTTAAAACATTTAATAGCAGTATTCACAGCACAAGTGCAATAGGATGAAAGAAACGGCGGCTCAGGCTGGTGCTCAGGTTAATCAAATTCACTAAACTAATCAAGACATTTTTATGAGTAGGTAATATTGAAAGTCAAAGACCAAATGAAATTGGAAGGAAAAACGGACTGATAAGATTACAGGTAAACTGAGTCAGTGTCAAAAAGATGGATCACCTCTGGACTTTTCAGAGATGAAAAACAACATTTGAGAAACTTTTTATTTGAGTTCCTTCCCACAGTGGCTTTAAAATTGAGAAACTAATATTGTGAGACTAATTGAAAGAAAATTGAGAGACTAATACACAACACAAAACAATCTATAATCTATAATTTCTATATTTATTTTGCACTACAATATATTTCAAATAATATATAATTGCCTTTTCCTTATGACAGGGCCTGCTTTAATACTATTATTATTTATTAAAAAGTTTCATTGCTCAGTTCATCTCTATTCTGTGTTAAATGTGCTAAAAAGACTGAAACAGACAGACAGCTTTCTATAATTTCATCCTGGAGATATTTGTATCCATCATTAGAGAAGTGCGCATATAACATCTGTCGGATGCTGAAGGCAGGGAGCCAAGACCTCTATTGTCCTTCCCCCAGCTTTCTGTTGATAATCCAAGAGTGACATTTCAGTTACCTCATTTCTGCCTTACACGGCTAATGAAGCAGATGCGATGGCCTTTTAATTAGAGCCGGAGAGAAACGGTTGTATCATTAAGACAAGTTTGACACCTTGAGGTATGATTAGCATTTCCACACCATTAACTCATTAGATGGGTCCGTACATGAGCAAAACGTCTGCAGTTAAACACAGCGAGTCTCTTATTACAGATACTACTGATTTCTAACATTAGCTCACTAGATATTTGACTTTTTGATAGCTGTCCTGAATTATGACAACTTAATTACACTTACTCCAAATATAGTCAGTCATTCAACACACACACTCACACGTATGTATATGTATGTATATATATATATATATATATATATATATATATATACACACACATACATATATACACACACACTCGTATATATACATACACACACACACACACACACACACACATATATATATATATATATATATATATATATGTTAATATATATATGTATGTATATACGTATATTATGAGGTGCCAAACAGGAAATAATTATATAAAAATCTGTATATATACGTATATATATACGTACATATATATATATATATATATATATACACATACATACACACATACAAACACATACATAAAAACAGCAACTAAATCTGCATTTTATGTATGTTTATGTATATTTGAGCACTGCATCATTCCTCTAGTACCTTTATTGATTCGAGAGTCTGATGCGCTTTGCATGCGGAGCTGACTATGTTTCGGAATAAAGCTAAAATGTTCAAACAAAGGAAAAACAAAGCTTATGTCATTCCTGAAATAAGCATTCTGCACTGATTAGAACATTTATGGTCACAGCTTGTTCATTAATTTAGAATAGTTGCTCTTTTATTGACAACATGCTCCCAGTAAACAACACAATATTTTTCATTCATTGATTCCGTTCTCAGAAGCCCTAATGAGCCGCTAGATGTGAAACTTTGTGGTTCCTTTGAGGGAAACAAAACAAACACAGTTTCTGAAATATAAATGGCCATTTGATGTCCCTTTACTACTGCTAACAGCTAAAACAGTTTTTAGATTCTGAGAGAAGAGATAATGTTTGCCAAGCTGGCATACTGAGTCTTAAGTTGCAGAGAAAATGACTTATTGACCGCCCTATATTTAATATATGTTATTTGTTTTGTTGCTTGCCCATACAAAACTCACCACTATGATTCTAGAGTGTTTAAATGTTTGTCATGGCATTGCCACATGGTTACTAGACCTTTTTTTAGGTGGTTTCCAGGTTGTTCAATGTTCTAAATGAGATCAACTGAAATCATCAGACTAACTAAACAAATATCATAAGATTCTCAGTTAGAATGGGATAATTCAACCTCAGACTTAATGTTTCAGATTGAAAATTTGATCTTTTATTCATTTTATTGTCTGCCAGCCAAAAATCGTATCCAGTGCAATCCAAGCAAAAAATCTTATCCGATCCAAGCAAAATTTGAGGTATCATTCATGTATGCAGCACAAATGATGTGGGAAAGTTACAAATAGGTTAGGGGTTTATAATAACAATAGCAAAAGAGAAGCTGGCCTTGGCAGCACTAATTAATTATATACAATATGTAAAAATATTGTACAGTGTCTTGTGAAGCGCACATCTCTTCTGCAGGAGGTGAAATCACAGATCATTTTTAACGAAGGCCAGTTTCCTTCTAGACCCTGTCACAGAACATGGCTCATTAATAGAACATAAAATGTCATGCTGATTTTTCATGCTTACACACTGAATGCCTAAATGTGTCTACATATGGCACAGAACGACATATGAAATTTTGGCACATGCTAAATATGAAAAAAAAAAAAAAAATACAGCACAAGATGCTGCATGCAGCATATAACTACTGTACAAACAACCCCCAAATGCACACAGCTCACAAATGGTCACAATAACAACACATTAAAAAAACAAAACAAAAAGTAGAGTTCTACAAACCGATCAAACACAGTCAGTAGTGACTTCACAGATAAAACAAGATTATCAGCTGTTCAACAGGCTGTACACTTGCAATTTGTGATAAAGTTATAAATAATCAAAACAATAACATCACTGTCAGGACTAATAAATGGGTCTGAACAAACCACAGGCGTAGATATAGTCTACTGCACACAAATATAGAAGGGAAGGAAACATCTGACAATGGATGGGGAAACAACATGAATAGACAGTAATGAACAGCAAAAAGATGAAAAGTGAGAAAGAAGAATGAACTGGACCAGAGTTGAGGAGGACAGACTGTGGATAATTGAGTCTTATGGGCTTTTCACACTTGAAACTGTCAAACAAGGGTCATCTTAACTCTGGGTACAGGGTCCAAAACAACTGCCAAGCATCAAATGAGAGTTAAAAACTGACTTTGGTGAGTTTTTGACAGTTGCTCGATAAAGTTATTAGAAATTGTAAAATGATACATGGATCAAATTAAATTGTAAGAATTATAGTGACATGCACAATTAAATCTAAAACATACAATCATCTACTAAAAATAAAATCTCTCATGATATGTGAGTCTTTTAACAGCTGAGTGGAAAATATAAATTTGCCATCACATATACATACATACTGTACATACATACATATACACACCGAGACAGAACAGATCTCATTTGCTCCCATTATAAATCAACAAAGCTGTCTACACTGCAAGTTTGTGATGTTGCTTAAATGAAATCATGCAAATTATTAGACTTTATTATTTGTCAGGCATCTCAGTGAGTTTGTCACTTTGTGAAAGAAGATGTCAAAACTGGCATCCAGCATGGATGCTAATTATAGGAGTCCTCATTAGTATTATGGCAGGGCCATTCGAATGGATAATCGGGGACTCAGATTCATGCAATGTTCAGCACACTGCAAGTACGCATCTTAATTGTTGCTGTCACAATGTGTGATAAGTCATTAGTCTGAGATTTTATCCCTGAATTTTTAGCAGAGATGGGCTCTCTCAGATGAATTTAGCCTTTTCACTTTTAATATTGTGTTTTTGTCACTACAATATAAAAGCTGTTCTTTAGGAAAGGAAAAGGGCATGAGAAGATTATCAGTCATAGTTGACAACTTTCATGAACTCCCATCACTGTGTGGGACAGCGGCTGCAAACATCCCAGCAGCCCATTGTGATTGAATCATCAAGGACGACAAAGAGAATAAGAAAGAAAAAGAATAACAGGATGTGTCACAATTGCTGGAAATGCTGTACAGTTATGACTGAGGAAATACAGTTTTAATAAATTCTACCTTCAGCCAATCAAATTTCCTTTAATAAAAAAGGCAAGTGAGATGGAAAATATTTAGAGCTAGTTCCAGGAAGGCATAAAATGAAAGCTGTGTTTGCATGCAAAGAGATTAGATCGCTGAGGTGTTGCCGCCCTGACGTACAGCTCAGTAATGATGGGAGATTGAATCTGATATACTAATACCCAGGTAAAATTTGGTTTGGTAGCGCTTGCATTGTTTTAAACATTTTTTAAAAAATAAACAAATAAAACTTTCCAAAGACTGTCTGAAATGCAAGTTGCTTGATATTACAAGACCTATGGCCAAAGCACAGTTTAAATGTACAGGGTTTATGGGAATAGTTCAGTCCATCAATTAATAAATTATCTTGTGAAGTGAAAAGCTATGTTTGTGAGAAACAAATCCATCCCTAAGGAATTTTTAATTTAAGACTTTTGGTTCTGGTTAATATACAAGTCCTCTTATCCATAATAATGCTTTCACCAGTGAAAAAATAATAATTTCATTTGAATAAGGAGAAAAATCTATCAAACACTGTTTACAAGCAAAAAAAGTTCTAAATAAATATGTTGGTGGATTTTAATGTGAAAGGGACCACAGGAGATGGACTTTTTCACTTATTAGGGATTTATGGACATTTTAAAATTTAAACATTGAAAACAGTGATGGATATGTTTCTTTAAAATATGCAGCTTTTTATGTCTTGTGGATTACTTGTTGATTATTGTGATGTTTTTATCAGCTGTTTGGACACACACACTCTTAAAATAA
Organism: Spinibarbus caldwelli; assembly: GCA_039654775.1. Lineage (NCBI taxonomy): Eukaryota > Metazoa > Chordata > Actinopteri > Cypriniformes > Cyprinidae > Spinibarbus > Spinibarbus caldwelli. Next base: position 7,669,356 of record CM077266.1, on the reverse strand, counting down.
AAGGTGCTTTGGGACCCTGTATGGTTCCATGAAGAACCTTTTATATCCAAAGAACCTTTCCATTGCACAAAAGGTTCTTTGTAGCACAGAAAGGTTCTTTGTAGCACAGAAAGGTTCTTTGTAGCACAGAAAGGTTCTTTAGACTAATGGTTTTTCACACTCAAGATGTTGTAAATATATTTTTATTTTTTTATTTTTTTGGAAAGTGAACTAAATTGTCCTGTCTGGTCAAGAACTCATTCCAAACTCATTTTCTATTAGTTGCATTCAGTTATAGTGCAATATAAAGTATTAATTTAGAGTTATGTAAATAGTGTGTTTATTAATTAAAGAAAGACCAGTAGATCAGTCATTTTATATCTATTATCTCTATTTTAACGCTGTTTTTTGACTCAAAAATTATTAGGCTAGTTATTTAACAAAAGCAAAATTTGTCTGCAATCATGTTTTGAAATGAAATAAAAAGGCTGAGGTACAGGCTACAAAATCTTAAAATATAAAAGTTCCGCTTTGTCTCACTAAATTTTGCATCTATATGAATTACAAAATTAGATTAATTAGCTGCTGATGATATGACGCACTGAACGATTTAATCATGATGGTGTGACTCTATCAAAAATAAAAAATATTATTCAGCAATTTATTTATTTATTTATTTTATTTTTATTTTTTTTGTTGTTTTTGTTTTTTGGAAGCTGCTTTCAAAATCCACTTGACTCAAAAACCTGAGGGGGCACATACACTTAGAATGGGCATGACACCTCTGCATGTGACCTCATATTGTTGGAATAAATCCCAGAATGATTTTATTGATTCATTAGAAAAATAATGTGACACAACGCATCCGATTATAATAAATAGCACAATGTCATTTGCATAGCCTATAGTGGTTTTCAATGCTTGACCCACAGCTCTGCACATGAGCTCAATAGGAGAGTGATCTATGAACTGAACTGAGTGTATCACATAAGAGAAACTACAAAATGCCTTGTGATTTCATATTAAAAATAAATATTAGTCTGCTTCATGTAAGCACATAATATACCATCTGAAACAGAAGCATTTGTAAAAAAGCAAATGGCCATTATGAATTTACTAAATTTAATAATTAAATTTAATGTAAGCTAGTGTTTTAAATGCCAACCTGTGTTCACATAGTCCTATTTACTATTTAAACACATGATAAAGACATGATTAATTATTATCGTTAATTATTAATTATTATATATATATCATATATATTAATTATTATATATATATATATATATCAATATATATTATATATATATCAATATATATATCAATATATATATATATATATATATATATATATATATTTTTTTTTTTTTTTTTTTTTTTTTTCCTTCTGACGCCATTAAATAGACGAAGCGATCATTTGTGGGAAATGATTCTTCCCCTCCCCCTCCTTTCAGTCTTTATTGTGCGGTGAGGAGCTTTAGGAGAGTCAAGAAGTAAAATGGTATGTTTGAAATAAAACATTTTTAATTAACATAACATAACATAACGGCTTTTCCAAACTTCATGAATAAATTGTCCTATTTTATTTATTTATTTGTTATTTGGCAAATGCAGTTTCGCACCGTTTCTTCCCGCTCATTTCATTTCAAGTTACGCGCGCGCTGGAGCAGGATGCGTTTTCTCTTGAGAGTCTGACAGAAATCCACGGTAAGTGTGCATACATAGAACTATTTTAATAGCTAGAACAAAATATGAAGGGTTATTTGTTGTTGTTGTTGTTTTCTAACTGGTGTTAAATAATCTAATTTTAAATGGTTTTATCTGCCCAAATGAGGTGTAGAGCAGTTTCTTCGCTCCATTCGCCGATGTTCGAGGCGTTGGGAAGACTGTCCGTTATTTTTGAATCTCTCCAAAAGGCTAACGGTAAGTGAATTCATGGAATCATAAATATCATATGTACTGAAATAAAACATTGCTTATTCCTTCTTTCTTTGTGTGGTCATGAGTGGTTGAATGGTAAAATCAACCTTAATCCAGTGAGGTAAGGTTAGACTAGTCTGTTAGTTAAATGGTCATTTTAAATGTTGTTATCTGCCCAAACGAGGTGAGCAGGCCTCGGCCTGTCGCTCATTCCTCCGATCACACCAAACCTCCGACTGTTGCTAAACATATCAGAAGCATCTGTCAAATACTTTATCAAGAACGACACATCATAATTTTACAAGGAAGAAACTTGTTTATGATTTTTTTATTTATTTATTTATTTATTTTTTTGCCAAATGCAGTTTCGCGCCGTTTCTTCCTGCTCGCTTCACTTCAGCCGACGCCCGCGCTGACAGGTGGAGTTTCCTCAGAGTCTGACAGAAATCGACGATCACATAAAGGCAGTCTTGGTGAGCAAAACAGACTTCTTTCAAAAACAAATTGTGATGTTTATGTGATCTTTCAACAGGTACGTGTATGTACACATACACTATATTGCCAAAAGTATTGGGTATCCCCCTTCCAATGAACAGGTTTAACTACTTTAGTGAAATCCACGAGTACAAATCTTAATGTTAAAGCATATAATGATATTCAAACCTGTCATTAGAAGGGGGTGACCTAATACTTTTGGCAATATTGTGTATGTTAGGGTGTGAAGGTATGATGTTCACAGTGTAAGAGGCAGAAAACTATTACAGTATCACTGTAATACTTAAAATGAAATTAAACTAAATGTATGTACTTCATAAAGTATGCACTTTCCAGACATTAAAGGAGTCATGAAATACCTATTTTTTTGTACTGTTCTCTGAAATCTTCTTATAGTGTAATTAAGATTTAAAAAAATAAAATAAGTATCAGACTATTTTCTGTTCTGTTTTCGACCCCCTCAGCAGAAAGCTCTGTCTGAATAGGAGTGGTAGATTGACTCAGAAGTAAACGCCCACTGCTAGGATTGGCTAACAGCTGTGTGTTTGACAGCCTACATCCTTAATTCATAGACACTGCTGTGATTTAGGTTAAAATGCTTAAATACTCAGTACATATCAAACAATCTGTAATAACAGACAAGGTAACAGTGACCAGATAATAAAAACAGTGCTTAATATTTTAAAGGGGTCATGAACTAGGACAAAGTAAAACGGTCATAAACTGAGAAACTGTTTTTATTATATTTTAAATCACCATTTATTTCCTACAAACCCTAAAAATGTTTGTTGTCACAGGATCCTCTATACCCAACCCCAACCATCGCCCTAAAAGTCTGTGAAGACGGGAACCCTTTAACCAGTGGCTCAGTTACCATTCAGATGGATGGAGAGGACATGGTCAAAGATGATGGGGGCACTGATATTTCCCTCGCTCTCAGCCTCCTGTACTCACTCTATACAATGTTACATATCCAAAATATTTGAGAAAGACCTTGATTTTTTTGGAGGCTTTCGTTTTCCAAAAGACTATACCTGTCCCTGTATGTGTACAGAGGGTTTATAATTCCCTGTAGATCCCTGTAGATTCCCTGTAATCTAAACACGGTGTCTCTCACACCGAGAGGCACGCACACACACACTTCCCTGTATGTATAGATAACTCAAACACACACAGACACAAACACATTCACAGGTGTAAAGATACGCGAATCGCAGTTGAACGATTCATAGGCATTTTCCAAATGGAAGTGACCAACCCTGTCCCCTTGTAGTGGGGACTTTGGAGTGAGCAGGGCACACGCGTATCATTATGCAGTCGTTTGGAATGCACTTGGTAAAGGGAGCAATGTAATTTCCTCATCTTCAGCTGAGATGTTCCTGTGACAACGCAGCATGGTCTCTGTTAGCAGATGTCGCTGTTTTAATGTCATGTTGTTTTTTTTGTTAGCATAACTGTTGTAAATAAACATTTTATATTTAAAAATTTAAATATGCTAATATATACAAACTAATATGTATAAAACCTTTTTAAATATCAAATAGGCAATTTTTATGCCTATACAGATCGTGCTGCGTTGTCACAGGAACATCCCAGCTGAAGACGAGGAAATTACATCGCTCCCCACTACAAGGGGACAAGGATGATCACTTCCATTTGGAAAATGCCCGTGAATCGTTCAACCGCGAGTCACGTATCGTTATACCCCTACACACAACACATACACTCACACGTTTATATTAAACTAGATAATTTTCATTGTTTATGAAAATTTATAGTCTTTCCATCACTTTTGGATGTTAAAACAGTATTTGTTTGCAGATGGTATGCAATTCATCGTTACAATTCTCGAGTCTAAGATGCATGTTTAAGGCTTTCTTTTTGAAAGAAATGCGTTTCTCTGTGAAGGAAGTTTTTAATTCCCTGTAGTTAAAATTAATCACCTTAAAGGAAAACGCCACCGTTTTTCCATATTCCAATATGTTTTTTCCTCAACTTAGACGAGTTGATAAGTACCTCTCCCGTCTCAGTGTGTGCACTTAATCGCTCTAGCGTGCGGCGCCACTATGCTAGCGTTTAGCTTAGCACCATTCATTCCTTAGGATCCAAACAGAGATGAATTTAGAAGCTACCAAACACTTCCGTGTTTTCCCTATTTAAAGACGGTTACATGAGTAGTTACACGAGTAAGTATGGTGACACAAAATAAAACGGGGTAATTTTCTAAGCAGATAAAAAATGATAACTATAATGTATGGCAGAGGAGCACTCCTGAAAACTCCCCCTATCCCTCGAACTTCCATCAATAGAACCAATATTACTGCGCCGAGGTCGAAGTGCTGCGAAGTACTCTTCCGCCATACATTATAATTATCATTTTTTATCCGCTTAGAAAATTACCCCATTTTATTTTGTGTCACCATACTTAATCGTGTAACTACTCATGTAACCGTCTTTAAATAGGGAAAACACGGAAGTGTTTGGTAGCTTCTAAATTCATCTCTGTTTGGATCCTAGGGAATGAATGGTGCTAAGCTAAACGTTAGCATAGTGGCGCCGCACACTAGAGCGATTAAGTGCACGCACTGAGACGGGAGAAGTACGTATCAACTCATCTAAGTTGAGGGAAAAACATTGGAATATGGGAAAACGGTGGCGTTTTCCTTTAAGCCATCTTAAGTTGCATATTTATTTGTTGTTGTTGCTGCTGTTTATCTTACAAGTATCAGTACTGTTTTATATTGTACTGTTTTTGTGTTTTGTTTTTTTTTGCTGCTGTTTTCTGGTTTGTGTTTATTTAATGCTGTTTTCAGTTTGATTTTGGGCAATTTGTCTAATTTATTAATTTTGGTTGCCTATTGATTTTGCCATATGATTTTATGTGGCACAAAGGATAAAAGTAATAAACATGCATTTATTCCTATTCCTGGATTTCTTTGTATGTTTGTTAACTACATTGGTGCCATGAAGAACCTTTTCATGAATGGTTCCACAAAGAACCTAATAAAGTGACATGAAGAACTGCAAGGGGTTCTTTTAAGAACCTTTGAAAAGAGTTCTTTGCAGTACCAAAAAAGGTTCTTTATGGCACTAAGAAAAAAAAGGTTCTTCAAGGAACCATTTAATAAAAGGTTCTTCAGGGAACCAAAAAAGGTTCTTCTATGGCATCGCCGCGAAACCCCCTTTTTGGTTCTTCCTGGCACCTTTTTTTTTAAGAGTGCATTTTGACAGCACCCTTGCAGAGGACCCATTGGTGAGTAAATATATAACTTTTTTTTGTTTTTTTTTTACATATACATATAGTTTTAGTCCATCAGAATTGATTGTCTTTGAGATATGTAATAATAAATAATTATTTTGTGATTATGATTATATATATTCATATAATTTCATTTACTAAAATCAAAGACTCAAAAAAGTATGAAGTAGCCATAACAGGTAAATATAATCTCAGGTGCTGCTCCTCTTCGTCAGTCCATGGATTTTTCTCTGTAATGGATGACTGTGGTCTCAACATCTGTCTAAATGCTGTATAATGTCAGAAACCAGCGTTACAGGGTTGGATGTGGCTACTTCTTTGAGATAAGAGAGGCCATACATTACCCCCATATGGCTCATGCACAAATCACACATGTGAATTATCTCTTCTTCTTGTCATAACATTGGATTTATGAGCCATAATCAATCAGTAGCTGCTATCAGAGGACCTGGTTCCTCTTCTTTCATGGCTAAAATGGATTATGTGATCAATGGCTTCACTAAGATGAGAAAACCACAACAACAGAGCAGACGATACCACATCTTTTCTCCCGGGGCTTCAGGTACGTGTCCAGCCAAATTGTAAACATACAGCAGAAATTATTCATTCTTTTTATTCTTGCTCTAAAACTAATAAAAAAAATAAATAAATAAATAAAAAACCTGCAATAAACACAGCGTCTGCATAGCATAATTATGCTCATTTGCATATTAGTTTATTCTGTTCTTACTTACATGCATTCTATTAACCATTGCTTCCATGTTCCAAGAAATGAATTTCTATAATGCACTCTCTTAATTGAAATGCACATAGTATCAGTAAATCAATATAACATTGACAAGAGTGTGCGCGAGTCAGCGAGTTCATATGCCATTTCACTGGTGTCCATCTTCTACATTGTCCTCAATATGAGGCCATTAATCAGAGAGAACAGGTCTGTCAAGTAGTTGTGTCATGACATTCAATCCTCTGATCCAAGGTCACAGTCGAAGCAGCCAAGAAGAATAAGTGCAGAATTGAAATGGCGAAGCTTGAGGTCTGATTCACACTTGAGTGTAATGACTGGCTTCACTATCACTGACAAAATGACAACACATTTACTGTCATATAAAAGGGATAGTTTAGCAAAGAATGAATGAGATTTCAGAAGGCAGGATTTCAGTGTATTTCATAAGCTGGTTGCAACCCAGGCTCATTGGAAAATGTGACATTTCTGATATTATGTTGTTTCGTACATGTTTTGCAACACTTTCAAAAGTGAAATGTCTAGTGTGTGGTACGCTCATTTTTTCGCCAAAACAGATAAACGTGAATCTGGCATGGTTTTATTGCGTTGGTTGTAGTACGTGGCAGTGGCAGTTAGGAGATGAAATATCTGGTGAGTGGCACTAAAAGGTTAATGCAAGGTTTGAACATAATGTACCACCTACTAAACTCTACCCTAAACCTAACCGATAGTATTAAAAAAAAAAACATGAGATAAAAACACATTTGCTGAAGCAACCATGCCATTTTAGCTTGATTCTACAAGTCTTTGACCTTTTTTTTAATCGAGACTCATGTTTTACCAGGTGAGCTACTGAGCAAGTTTACATCAGAAAAGCTATAAATATGGAGCTGGTTATGTGATGCAAACATCAAAATGTATTGGCTTAAATCATGCACTATAGTTAAAGTGTTATGAGGTCAAGAACAACATGAAAATAATTAATCAATCTTATGTGTCTTTATGTCTTTATATGTCTTATATGTCTTTATTAATCAATCTTATGTAAACAGGAATAAAAGTTGTTGGTGTTGTACTGCCAACAGTGTTCATTTTAACTGGAAACTGCAATGAACTGTACGTTTTTTGAGCTTTACAAAAATGGGTAACACTTTAAAATACTGTTCCATCATTAATGAATAACTACACAAGAACACGAGTAACGCAATATTAGCACTCTAGTAACTACTACTAACTAACAAGAAACTCTGATTAATGAATTAGTAAGTAATAGTGCTTAGTCTAATGTGGTAGTTCACTATTAGCTAATCAGTAACTATTATTTTTTTCATACCTCCCTAAGAACTAATAAGAACTACTGTATACAGGTTCATAATTAATATGAACATATATATAATACATAATGTATAATTAATTCTAAAGTGAAAGTCATGGTAACCCACTAGTAATGACTCAAGCATTACCAAATTCTTCAGAGGGAATTACTAATTGTTTGGATCAGTATTCTAAAGTGAAGATTGTGATAACTCCTTAGTAATTACTGAAGTCATTGTAAACTTTTGAGGTTTTTGTAAGGTCCTGGTTAGTAATTCATTTAGCTAGATTTGGTAACACTTAAATCATTACTAGTGAGTTACCATGATCTTCACTTTAGAATACTGATCCAAATAACTAGTAGTTTCTTCAGAAGGATGCAGTAACACTTGAGTCATTACTGTCCAAAACCTTACATATATCTCAGAAGCTCATAATGACATCAGTCAATATTAGGGAGTTATGATGATTTTCACTTTAGAATACTGATCCAAGTAATTAGTAGTTCCTTTAGAAGAATTTGGTAATACTTGAGTCATTACTAGTGGGTTACCATTATCTTCATTTTAGAATTAATTATTCATTATGCATAATTCACATTAATTATAAACCTGTATGCAGTAGTTCTTAGGAGTTCTCCAGCATATATGAAAAAAAAATAGTAGTTATTGATTAGCTAATAGTGAACTACCAGTTTCAGTTGAGCGCTATTACTTACTAAATCGTTAATCAGAGTTCCCTGTTAGGTAATAGCAGTTACTACAATGTTAATAGTGTATTAGTCATTTGTTCCTGTGTAGTTATTCATTAACGATGGAACAGTATTATAAAGTGTTACCCAAAAATGTACTGTAGGTATGGGGCACATTTTTTTGTGCCTAGACTAGTTTATTCACAATACAGCACACTTATTAATATTAGCACTCTTATTGCATAACTAGATTAATGTTTTTTTTTTTTTGGGTGAACTACCCCTTAATCACATCTGAAATGTTTCCTCATTTTACGCTTAGCATTTGTTGATTGCCCACAGTGCTGCATATATGGATCATTTAACAGCAGATTTTCCACAGCTTTGGCATTTCGTTCATAACTTTTGAGTATTACACGTCAATAATCACTCGCATAAGCAGCTCGGCAGCGGCTCTTGGCACCCAGTGATATCACTGCCAATCATTTCTCTTTCACTAAAGTGAGACAGTACGAATGCCACATGCCTGGGGATCTCACGCCATCAAACAAATGTCTCAATTACAGAATGAAGCGCACTCATGCGCAGAGCTGTTCTCATGCCACTTCATTATTGAACTAAGCCAATTAAACTCAGAAAGGCAGGAGCAAACAATTACAATCTACCCAGCACAATTGTAAACAAGTCGTGCGTTCTCTCATTACTGTCTCAGCTCCCAAAAACACCCTGTGTCAGCCTTATATGGCTTAAAGTCAAGACTGAAGCAATTTTACCTTCAATGGCATAAAACAGAATTGTTGGGAAAAAAAATATGGTGAAAACGTGCCTCTATCTACATTGTGCAAAACTCCAAAAACATACAGTTCACTGCAGTTTTCATCTAACACTAGTGGCAGTAAAACAACTTTTATAATCTTTTCACACAAATGATTACAGGTTCCTATATATTGTGACCTCATAACACTTTTACCATATTGCATGATTAGTAAAATAATACATTTTAACATTTGAATCACATAACTAGTGCCATGTACGGCTTTTCTGGTGAAACAAACTTGCTCGGTAGCTCACCTGGTATGGTGGTGCATTGCAATGTTAAACTCTCTGGTACAATTCCTATGAAAATGAGTCACCACACTAGATAAAAGAGCTAAAAAGCTTGCAGATGCAAACTGAGATGCAATGGTGTAAGAAGTACATTGTTTTCGAATGTGATACAGTATTAACCTTTTAGCACCTGTCATCAAAAATTTCATTTCAGAATTGCCGCAATACGTACAACAACCAGTGTAATAATACACTACGACATTTATGTTCATCTGTCTTTAGGAAAACTGAAGACGCTTTTATTGTTGCTCACTGGATATTTTGAAAGTGCCGCAAAACGTGCAAGAAGTAGCATTGCTTTTTCCAATGAACTTATGTTGCTACTAAAACATATTTTAACCATGGAAAAAACATCCTTTTTGTGGAAGAACTCTCTGATGTAAAGAAAGTGGCTGATTCTGTTTTGGGTCTCCATTACTTTGACATTCTCTACCCATCTAATAAACTTAGCAGATTCACTTTGTCGCTGTCAGAGTCTCTGATTGTACCAGGAAAGAACTTGATTACCTAAATGACTGGCATGTAATCATCTGCCACGCACCAATAATACCTAACTGATGAACTGTCTGTACATTCAGACATCGTCTTATATAGAATATTTCTCTTGATGGATTAAATTTGATAAAAAACCTCAGATCACAGATTTTTTCCAACAAATATTCACATTAGATCAGTGGTTCCCAACCACGTTCCTGGAGGCCCCCCAACACTGCATGTTTTCCATGTCACCTTAATCAAACACGACTGATTCAGATCATCAGCTCATTAGTAGAGACTCCAAGACCTGAATTGGGTGTGTCAGACAAAGGAGAGATGCAAAATGTGCAGTGTTGGGGGGCCTCCAGGAACGTGGTTGGGAACCACTGCATTAGATCCTTTATTTAATTTCCATCTGTAGGTGCCCTTAGTCTAAAATAAATTCACCATTTCTGTTGGTCTGAAGATAGTCTAGGAAAAATAAAGCATCAAAACAAAGATAAGGGGACAAAAGATTGAAACTGAAAATTACAGATTTTTTTTCACTGTCTCTAGACAGAATCGTCTGGAAAACACGAGCCTTTTATCTCTCCAGTCAAGAGTTTGCCACCAGCACAATGAAGCTTACTGTTTTCATACCGCTAATCTCAAATGGAGGGCTTGATCGGGTGTTAAACACATAGTCAACAATGTATTTCATTCCGTTCCACAGAAATCAGCTTATGGATTTGGCACAGCATGAAGTCGAACAAACAAATGACAGGACGTTCCATTTTTAGAAGAATATTCCTTTAAGAAATTCATATTCAAGAAATTAGAAATGCTAATGAAAGTCCTCAAGTCATTTGAAAAAGGAAGCTGATGCCCACAGATATTAGAAATCACCTTGGCTCCGAGTGTTTTGTTTACTTGCTTGACTTTAAATCACATATTTTGTTTGTATGCCCATATTTCCCAGGAGCCCACATGAAATGTCAGGTTTGATTTTTTTCAAATGCCGCAGAGATAAAGGGCTGCTTGCATTGGTTTCAACTAGAAGTGTCCAAAGGCCTCAGCCTGCTCTATTGTACGTTCATTTGAATTCCAGGCCACTATTTTCCACAAGCCTCTCTCTCTGTGTGTGTGTGTGTGTATAGAAGAACCTAAGGCTTCTCCTCAGGAGCATAAAACGCAGCCAGAGCATGACTGCCATCCAGATGAGACAGAGACACATACAGCAGGACCCCTCAGAGCACAAAGAGGGGTCTTTCTCATGCATAAGGCAGTCTGTCTGAAGAATGAGTCCAAAACACAGATGATGAGGTCTACAATGCAACAGAACCTGCACTTTGGCAGTCATTCTTTCACCTGAATTCATGAGGACAAAGGTCAGCCCTCTCTCTTCTCTCCATTGGTTTGAGCTCCGGTGAAAAACTCTGAATCTGTGAAGATAAATCCCTCTATCTCTTTCTAAGAATCTTTTGTCTGGCTGCAGGTTTAAACAAAACCCTGACCCTAAATATAACAAAAACAATAGAAAACCACTAATAATAAACTGAAATCTAAAATACATGCTGATGATCAGACTACAATGCAATAAGAACAGTCTAATAACTGGCCACAAAGCATATTTTATTAATGTATGATATGCATCACTCTTTTGTTAGTTGTGTGCTTCTGATTCACTAAAAACAGCTAGCTCAGACAAGTCATTCAATAAGGAGTAAGACTTTACTTGCTATGCTGTGCATGTTTGATTCACTAAAAAGAGCCAGATCATGTGAGTCAATCGTTTGGGAATCACATTACACTGGTGTAAAAAAAGACACGGCTCATAAGCTGCATTCCGAATTTGCATACTGGCTAGTAGGTACTACATTTGGTTTGAAACATAATTGTTAAAAAACTATGTTTTATATAATATGAATATGGGTAGAATGAATGAAATGCAGATGTACTACATCCATGTTGTTACAGTTTAGCACAGTCGTGTTTGGGAATCAGACTACACCACATATGATTGTAAAAAGAACCAGCTCATAAGAGTTGTCAGGAATCAAACTACGTTACACTGAATCGTGCAAATTGTGTACACTCTTAAAAATAAAGGTGCTTCACGATGCCATAGAAGAACCTTTTTGTCTAAATGGTTCCATAAAGAACCTTTAACATCTGAAGAACCTTTCTGTTTCACAAAAGGTTCTTTGTGGTGAAAGAAGGTTCTTCAGATTATAAAAAGGTAAGGAAGAGATGGTTCTTTAAAGAACCTTTGACTGAATGGTTCTTCTATGGCATCGCTTGAAGCACCTTTTGAAGCACCTTTATTTTTAAGAGTGTAAAATCAGAGTATTTTACTATGGTGATTCCCAAACCAGTCCAAGCACTCTGCTATTGAATGTGTTGGTACATTATGACAGCACTCTGATGTGTAATTTACTGCTGTGATTTAATAGCATTTTCTTCACTGCTGGTCTGTTCATTAGCGTGGTTGGTGCTTCCAGACAGCAGACCCTCATTAAAGAATGAAAAGGTCAGAGAAAGAAACACACCTCCACTGGCTTTATTCACACTTTTCTTTACTTCATTTGCAGGCAGACTTCAGCACACAAAAAGAAGGTTCATTCTGATGAAACCCCAAAACGGCGGGATTTACGCATAAAAACTGACACAAAAAGAAAATGACTGAAAAGTGCATTTAATAATAGTCCATGGAAAGCTCTGGTCCAATAAAAGCTCCAGCCTAATAAAAGCTTTTTTCTCAGGGTCGCTGGGTGAAATAAAGCAACAGAAAATCATTAAAACTCTGTGTTCACATTTGTCACTTCAGGTCTTTGGACAAATTAGAGTCAATTTTGTTTAGTGTTTCTGAGATAAATGCAACAGTTTAAAGGTGGAGCTTTGTCTACAAACATTTTACTCCATCCATTTTCTTCAGAGGGAAATTGATTTTTAACAGTAACTTATAAACCTTTAAAGATGAACATACTGTGAGCTCCGAGGTTGTAAATCATATGCTTTTGTTGAAGCCAACCATTCACATTATTTAAACATATTTTTAATGTAATTGTGTTTAACAGCTGAATTGATGCTGTAAACTTATATCGTTTTTACAGATATAATCAACAACTTTTAATGAATAGTTTTATATTGTTTCATCATTTTTAAATTTATGTCATTTGCAATCCTTCGTGGGATTGTAGTTCTTTCCCTCACTTAAGCTGTCTTGTACCTTTGTCATTTTGTCTGATTTTCAAATACTTTTTGCATCAAATAAAGATTTGTAAAGTAGTTATTCACATCATAGCTGACTGGTTTGGTCCATGGTTTATAAGACTTTTTTTATCCTTATGGGAAAAAAATAAATGGAAAAAATACTCAAAACCAATTATGCTGAAAAAGTGGCGGGCATTGACGCACTCTATTGTGCATTTATGTAGACTAAAAAAAGAATTGTGTATGAATCAGTTCACTTTAATTATGACATCTGGAATGAGGTTAACACATCTATGAATACGGGTAAATCACCAAATTTGCCAGCCTGAGTCAACAAGAAAAATTCAGCAGGTTTTCATTATTTCTGATGTTTAAAAATCAAGGTTAATCATTTCACCCAGGTTTAAACCAGAAACCATGAGAAGTGCACAGAAAATGATCTGCATATTTCTCGCATGTCTGAAAAGTAATACTGTTTGACGGATTGTGAAAGTCACATTAGCTGCTGTTTTCCAAACAGCCAAAGAAAAGACAACAGTCACAAAACAGAGAGTGTATCAGTCAGACAGGGAGGGAAAGACAAACAGTTAGGGTGTATATGGCTCTCATCAGAGAGATGTGCAGGGCAGATTGTATCTGTGGTTTGTGCCTGGAGCCCTTAAATGTGCGGTCATCAAGAGATTTTAATCTGTTTTTCCCCATTGGGCCAAGCCACCATGACCAAATGGAATCAATTGGTCCCTGACCTTGAACATAAGTGCAATATAATTACTTGAAAACATCGCACACTGTTCTGCAGTCAGTGTTCCTGAGGGACAAACCTCAAAAACAGATTAACAAAGCGAGTGCAAGGCACACAAGCCCCTAGTGGACATGAGTCACTCAGTCAGATGACGGTTGCTGAAAATGACTCTAAATATCTCAAAAAATCAAGGACAGTTTTATGGAATGTACAAAATTTGGCATACTATAACAGTGATGAGCAAATATAATTATGTTGCGGACAGAGATTCTTACACACAGTAGTAGTTGTGATGTCACATAACTGCAAAGGATTCTTAACATGCTCAATTATTTTAAAATGATCTAATACAGTTTCACTGTATGTTTATAGAATCGAGGATGAACAGATGCATAAGATGCCAGACATTTCGATAACAATAGAAACAGAATGCATGAGTTAATCTTCTTTTTGTTCTGAGGTACGATGGAGTGTCAAGAAAATTCATAATGAGCTGTATACGAGTGTGCTTATGTCTCTCTCTTTCTTTTTACAGTCTCTTTCTGAGTGAGTGAGTGTGTGTGTGTGTGTGTGTGTGTGTCTGTCTGTCCATCCATGTAAATCTTTTCCAGATGAATGTGCTCCTCTCCTGTCTCAGCCTCTGTCCTGCTCAGCGGCAGCGCAGATAGTGCCAGATCTCTGGAGCCAAAGGAAATCTAGAACCCAAAAGCCCAACCAGTGAGCCACAGTCTCCCTCTCTGATGTATTACAGATCTCCATGGGAAATAACTAATGTCCAAATAAAAACCTAATGTATTCCCTCTTAGTCGTGAGAACAGAATCCACATATGCTTTAAAAAAAAAGAAAAGGTGGCTAAGCGCTTAGAAATGATTTTGAAAGCCTGTGATTAAATCACCATTAATCAAACTGTGTAATGCTGTACAAAGAGGCATTTTGAGAGCTTGAAGTGTTTGAGTGGAAGGAAAAATACAGAAAGAGAAGAAAAAAATGAATAACATTTTTTCATAAAGGATTTTGACACCATTATATTCCTCTTATACAGAAATGAGAATCACCCTGTGTCCAAATACATTTAAAAAAAATAAAAATAAAATTATGATTAATTAAGGGCAATATACCACAAACTAAACACATTTCCAACACATTGTTATTAAATAAATAAATATTAATTGTTTGCAATGAGAATTTGTTGGAAATGTGTTTTGTTGTACAATTAAAAAAAAAAAAAAAAATCCTAATGGTAATAAAAACAAGTTTCATTTTCTTTATGCAAAATATAATTTGGGGTTGGGGTGAAATATAACATGTTTTCAACAGGTTTTGGGAGATTCAAACTCGAATCATTTGCTACAGTGCAGGAAAAAAGCATCATACAAATTAATGTTTCAAATAATCTTGAACCATTATAATCTTATAGTTAATGATCTTAATAGACATTAGTATAAAGTGTAATCAAGCAAGTTGTCTTTTTATAGTAATTTGGTGCGTGGTTTGGTGCTGGCAGAGAGTCTGGGTCCCTGCTGGTTCTGTGAAGCTCTGGTTCAGTGCATCAGCGGCTGCTCTGTAATGAGCTCATCTAATCGCACCAGTTCAGTCCGTGTTTTACACATTGCCAAGGAACAACAACGCCGTTTTAATTCGGTGAATATTCTTCACGACTCTCTCTCATTTCTCTCCAACGACTTCAAAAGGACATGCAGTCACAAAAAGTCGTCCAAAAACTGCAGAATATTTAGAAACAGTTAAAACAGTTAAAACATGCGATGAAAACATTCTTTTGCAATCGACGGATAGAGTTAAGCAGCGGGGAAGAGTCAGGAATCACCGGACTCGCGTGTCAGAGCGCTGGAGACGCGCAGGTCCGCGTCCGTCAGAACCGCACCTGATCTCAGGCAACACACTGACATAAAGGTAAGCGAGTCTTGTCTTAGTACATAGCCTACTCTAATAATCTCTGATGTGTATCTGAATGCAGCCTTGTGCATAATTTACTGGCAAATATCGTACTGTATTCATAAAAAAGTATATGGAAGTCTAGGTTAATTTTGTTTTAACGCTTGATATTAACCGATAACTTAACGTTGTGTTTTGCTTATAAGAATAACGTCAGGTTAATTATCTCAAACGGAAGTAGCCTAATAAATGAACAAAAAAATCTATGTAAACCAAAGAAGCTGTTCGTGAAACTCAATATAAGAGATGTTTAAACTACAAGGTTAATTTCTTTTCAAATGCTTGACAGTTTGCGCTTGGAAAGTTTGATAGATGAATAAATGAACATTGGCTCGGTTTTGTGGTCATAACATCTTTTTAATATTTAAGTGCATTTTTAATTAGCCTACCTTGTAGAGAATGTATTTTTTTTCTCTTGCAGACTGAAGATATTCAACTTATTATTCTCTAAATAATATAGTCTATTATTAATAGACTAAATTGTATGCCTTCAGATGTAGAGCTCTGCAGAGATAAACAAACCCTTACCACAAGACTAAAATATAAACTAAAATAATTCAGAATATAATTCAGACTAATTCAGAATGAGCTAAAAGAAGACGACGAAGAAGAAAAAACCTGTCATATAATGTGCTGATCAGATTCCCATCAAGAAGAGAAAGGTTTTTCAATCAGCATGTAAACGATTTCAATTTCTATGTTAGGCTGCACAATTAACTGCAGAAATTCAACACTAGTCTAGAAACAAGTGCTATTTTCCTGGAGAATCCTCTTGGCGCAAAGACCGTTTTCCACAGATTCTACATGACAAACTGTCAAGCATTTCAGAGCAGATGATGAATTTAAACAAGCAATGCCATATGTTGTTTGCTTCGCTGTTATTTGTAGAGTCCTGATGGAAATCTGGAAAATATTAGGAGATAATGCTGTCAAAATGATTGATTCTCTAGTAGTTGTTACATCCTTTTAGGAATTTAAAGGAATATTCTGGGTTTAATACAAGTTAAGCCCAATTGACAGCATTTGTGGCATAATATTGGTTTCCCTCAACAGAAAAAGTTTATAAGTGATTTTTACACTAAAATCAAGCTAAAAATTTACATTGTTTACATCTTTTGGCTATACTATTGCAACATTTAGTAATAACACTTACATTAGAGTTAACATTTACAGTATGTTATTTACTTCCATTATAAGTGCCTCGCTGTAACACTGATATTTCCTAAGTAGAAAATGATTTTTTTCTGGTAATAAACATTGAGATTGCATTGAGCCTGGGGTTCAACTAATCAAATATCAGATTTCAGATAAATTCAGTTGCAAAGTATAGGCTACTAATACTCTGGCAAAACAAATGATTTCCTCCGACACATTACTTTATAAGCTTTACTATATACAGTGATGAATCTGGACATCTTCTCTCTGTCTGCAATATAAATGAGCTCTGTGATCTGTGACATGAAGTTCAGCAGGATGGACAGCTCTCCTCTCCCATGGGCAGAAATTTCTTCCAACCCATCACTCCGACAGACAGACAACTCACATCCTTTAAACCACCAGGCACAATGAAGAACAAGTCACACAGACAATTCAGCGATTCCTTCTGTAGATGTTTTCAAGAAACACTTTATGTTTCTGCTAGCAGGTTCTCTTCAGTCTTCTTGTTTTTCCAAACATGTTTAATAAATCAGAAGGGAAAATGATAATTAGACTCTAATCGATTCATCACAAACAGCTCATTAGCCCCAAAGGGCTGAAGCCCCTTCTGGGTCACAACAAGCCTTCTCAGCATCTACAGAAAAAGTGGTTCACTTATTTTTTGATATTACTGTAAATGTTCAGATCTGAGTAAATGGCTAGAATCTAAAGACAAACATTGGTTTATTTGATTGTCTGATCTTGTACTCATCCTGACAGAAGTTTCTATTTATTTTAGGTCCTGTGAACTCATGATGCTGTACACACCAGGAGCAAAATCTCTAAAGGATGAAGATCAGGATGTTGCCTAGAATATACAATCTTGTATTTCTTTGTTCTGTATAAGTAAAATAATTTTTTGACATCCACCTGAATGGTCTGAACCAGGATGGCCAAACCGTTCTACAGACTACAGCACTTTTTAAGGCGGGCTCAGCTGCTTCTGTTTTTTCTGGGTGTGGCTTACATCATGGCAGGAAGCGTGTTACTGCTTCAGCGCTCCAGTGTGTTAACATTTCAGAGAGAAACAGATACCGCGGCGCTACCTTCACTACCAGCGCCACCTAGATCCCTGGAGCTACCTGCTGCCAGGTGGTTGTACAGAAGAAATGTCATCCAAGTGATGGAGAGCCAGCCTCTTGATCAGATAGACAGCAGAAAGGACCAAAAGCACTTCATATCTCGTAATCTGGAGATCAGACATTTGAGACGCCACTGGTTCCATGATAATGCTGAACAGAAAAGCTCTTCTGAAAATAATCTGTCACACAAGAAAGCCAGACATAAAGGTAACGGTTTATAAAATAACCATCTTAAATTGGAGATTTTTTGTAGTTATACTAAATTGTTTCTGAATCATTTTCAACAAGGGAACTACATCGGATGTTTTATAAACAATGAAACGGAGCACGCACTCGGCGGGACCATTCTTTATGATTTCCGCAAAATGACCAGCGCCTTGTGTCAGGACACCTGCTCTGAGAGGTAACGTCTTAAAGAACGTACACAGAGTAAATGAAAGAAAGCCTGTTCTTTAGAAGAATGCGTTCAGTGTTTATCCACAGAAGCAGGTGGCAGAATGTGAGCTGGCTGACGTGACTGACCTGGAGTTCATCCAGAGAGTCACAGTCAGGAAGAGAAAGAGTGTTAAAAATACATAAATACTAAAGCCATTTCAAATACAGAAATGCCATTTTAAAATAATCAACTTTGAATATTCAAAGTCAGAAAAAAATGTATTCACTGCTCAAAATATTATGTGCTGCTTCCTTTAGGAAATCCCAACATTTATCCACCTTATTCTTCAACGCAGAAGTATTTCCAATGAAATAAGACTGGTAAAGCAGAATAGAACAGAACAATGTAAAATATAACAATACAATAGAATGGCATGTGCATGTCTATGTAAATTCCCTTAATAGTTCACCCAAAATTATGTCATCATTTACGCCAAAGCTGTATTCTTTCTTCTGCTGAACACACAAAAATAAGATATTTTGAAGAATGTAGGTAACTGAACAGTTGAAGTTTCCCTTTGACTTCCGTAGTAAGGACAAAAATTCAATGGAAGTGAAAGGGGACTATCAGCTGTTCGGTTACCAACATTCTTGAAAATATTTATTAGAAAGAAAGAAACTCATACAACTTGAGGGTAAATGAGGGCTTTTGAGAGTAAATGACAACTTGTTTTTTACTTTTGAGTGAACCGTGTCTTGAAGGCCATGTCCTCTTTGCAGTGGGTTCCGGTATGCTGGGCTGGAGTATGGAGCGGAGTGTCACTGTGGAAATCGGGTCTGTGCTCGCCGGGCTCAGGGTGAGGACTGTAATCTGGATTGCCGTGGAGAGAAGGGATCCCGCTGTGGAGGAGTGGGACGCATGTCTGTTTACAGAGTTGAGGATCGACTTCCAGGACAGAGGAGATGTGAGTCACATTAAAACAGAAGTATTACAAACATGAGAGCGATTCTGCTTGAACAGGCAACACACACACACGACATATTTACTGGGATTTTTTTGTGAGTAATGGATTAAAGAAGAACTAGTTTAAAGGGCAGAACTCAGGACTAAACTGAGCCTGGATGGAGTATCATTAGATAAGACAGAAAAGCGTGACCCAGGTTAAAAAAATAAATAAATAAAAAGCTTAAATACAAGCAAGTACGTTTGTAGTACATTCTTATTTTTGTGCTAAATAAAACTGTAAAAGTTATACACTATAAATACACTAATTGAAAGTATATTTGTACTTCAGTAGTACTTCAGTGCAATTGCAAAAGTATACTAAATACCACTGATATTTAAATTGAAATAAAGTATACTCTACCACAAAATATACTTATTAGTGTCTTATTAGTGTATTTCTTAAAAGTGTGCTTTGAATGATTTAAAAATTAGTTCAATGTTAGTACATTTTTATACAGTTATCCTAAGTTTAAATTAAATAGATTTTATTTAAAATATATTAGTAATGTAATACTTTCCTATTAAGTACACTTAATATAAATACATTAATTAGCACTAACACTTAAATTGATTTTAAGTAGTCAGATAAAGTATCAGAAGTGTTTTATAATTGCATTGCTTAGAAGTGTGCTATGACATAAGATTTTAGTGCATTACATAAGATTTTAGTGCATTTTTATATGTATACTATCACTAAGTTCTATATGGATTTTCAAGAAAAATACAGTAGAAATGTATTAATAAAACCCTATAGGTTACTGTGCTTAGGCTACTATAAATGCACTAATAGCACATGATTGGATTATTCATATGTGTTTATATTAGATTCACAGTTTAACAGTAAGTATACTTTTAGCATAAAGTACTTGAAGTGCTATATTTGCTACTAATGGTAATAGTAATAGTGTACTTGATTGTACCATTTAAAAACACCATAAACGTAGTTAAGTATATCATATAAAAGGAATGGTAACATAATTACAATACATTTGAAATGAATTAATCTATAAAAATATGTGGGCAATACTTTATAAATTAATTTTGTATGTATTTATTTTCTATGTATGACGGGTATATTTAAAAAGAGAGTGAAAGATGTTTCAGTGATACTACAAGTGGTAACTAAATACATTTTTTTAACAGAAAAAGTATGTTAAAAGCACATTTTAGTTCATATTCATGGTGTCCCAAAATAGCACAGTTGAGTAAACTTAGATGTTCTTAAGATTAAGACTAATAATTTTTAGTATATTAAGTACAAAATTAGTGTGCAAAAATAGAGCACTTTACTGTAAGTACATTATGGAAGTGTACTGAAGTAAAGTGTATTTTACTGCACTTTTTTTCACCTGGGGAGAGATAGTGAGCACTGCTCGTGTTGTAACTTCATGTGGCATTTGCTGAATACAGTGAGGTTCACCTGAGGCTTTGGGTAAGACGACTTCTGTTTTCTGTTCAATGTTTCTCAGACAGAACTGTGCACTACCACGGCTGTTACAAGAAGCCACAGAACTCTACTGCTGAATTCCTGATCCAGACCTCTGGCCCGACACACACTCCTCAGCAGTGTATCGAGACCTGTACAGATCAGGTTCAGTTCACAAATGCTTGTATTCATCCATACCAATGTGTTTTCTTTAGGGTGATCATTAGATTAGAAAAGTAATGTGCATTATGAATAATACTTATACTACTAGTTCTACTATTCAATAAAAATATAATAAAATCATTTTTATAAAACATTATTATTATTATTAATTATACAATTAATAATAAAATAAATTATTAAAACAAATAATACATTATTATTATTGGTTTGTTATTAATAGTAATAAAAATAATCATCATTAATATTATTGGGGCCAAGTTATTGTTGTTATTATTATTATTAATAATAAAATTATTATTAATAATAATAATAATAAAATTCTTAAATCCCTGTTTAATTCACACTGTATTTGTCTAGACTAGAAGAACATAATTTGGCTGATCATCACTACTCATTACACTTTTATTTCCATTCCTTGACCTGTAAATTGTGTGTGACCTTATCAGGACCTGCCATTGGCCCTTTTGAGAGGGCAGGACTGTTTCTGCAGCCATGTCCCATTTCTCTTCACAATCCAGTTGAGTGAACAGGAATACATGTGTGAGAAGAGCAACCAAACAAACCGCACCTCTCCTTATGACCTTGACTACTACTGGGTGTACAGTACTCCTGTGCTAGGTAACCTATAGCATGTAACTCAAACTTTACGGCACTTTTAAGAACTAATGCTGCAACAGAAAAGATCTGTTCTTTCAGATGCGACGTGCAAAGAAAGGACATTTCTGCCCCAGAAGTCCAGCACTCTTGTGGCCCTGTCCAGCTTTCCAGGGGCAGGAAACACCTGGTTACGTCACCTGATTGAACTCGCCACTGGATTCTACACTGGCAGCTATTACTTTGATGGATCTCTATACAACAAAGGTGAAAGTCCACTAATAACACTTAAACACTCATCACTTTCAGCTGTGGAATTTATTATGAGTCTGCAGGAGTGAGAAAATGAACTCATCAGAAACACAAACACTTTTAGATCTTGCCCAAAAGAAAGAAGATCAGCACTGACATCTCTTAAACATCTCAATTGTTAGCAAATGGAGACTCAGCTCAAATGTTTCTCTTCAGAGTTCAGTAATAGTGGTTCTCTCACATCTCTGCAGGTTTTAAAGGAGAGAAAGATTACTGGCAGAGCGGGAGAGTCATCTGCATCAAGACTCATGAAAGCGGCAAGCGAGAGATTGAAATGTTCGACTCGGCCATCCTGCTGATGCGAAACCCCTATCGTTCTCTAATGGCAGAGTTCAACCGCAAGTGTGCCGGACACCTGGGCTACGCGTCAGATGTTCACTGGAGGAGCAAAGGTGCTAATGATAGAAACACCATTAGTTTCAGCCTTACAGTATTCAAAGAGTTTAGAGCAATGGGTCTTAACCAGGGGACTTCAGCAAACTAAGTAGGCTGCAAGTGACTTACATAAGATGATGATTTATGAATTATGAAAAAAGCATTACAATAAGCTAAAAAAATTCTTAAAAAAAAAAAACTTATTTCTACCCCTCAACAACTGTTTTTGTCTTTGAAAAAACAAGATTGTAAAAATTTGTAAAACTGGGATAAATAAGGAAGCCGGATTTGTGTTAAAGTGTGGTTTCTAGACCTGGAAAAGGTCTTAAAACTCTGTAGGCATAGATGTAATATGTTATTGTTATAAAATACCAAATATTTGTATATTTTAATATATATATATATATATATATATATATATATATATATATATACACACATAAAATTCTGTACATTTCAAATGACTTTAAAAAGATCATGTAAATGTATTGGTTTAAAAGAATGGAATTAATATTCATTGGTTCTTGAAGAAGAATAGATGTATTATGTTATTGTTATAAAATACCAAATATTTGTATTTACACATAAAATTCTGGACATTTCAAATGACTTTAAAAAGATCATGTAAATGTATTGGTTTAAAAGAATGGAATTAATATTCATTGGTTCTTGAAGAAGAATATTCAGCTATTAAAACTTTTGCAATCCTAAATTATGTAAACTAGTTTCTATTTATTAATGTTTATGTTTTATGCATTATTATTATTATTATATAGCCATGTTAATATATAAATCACAAAATTGTGCAGCCGAGATTGTGTAATTTTATTTTTTAAATCATAATTGCATTTTTTAATCAGAAAAATCCCAGTTCAGCTTTTTCCCCAAGCTATGCAGTCTTAGGTTTAAGCTTGTGGGAGATGTTAGTTTTGTTTTAACAGTGCTGCTTTTTTTTGTTCTTCACAGAGTGGTCCGAGTTTGTGGACAGCTATTCATCCTGGTGGGTGTCTCATGCTCTGGCCTGGTTGCGGTTTGCCCACCGCCTGCTGGTGGTACACTTTGAAAATCTACAGAAAGATCTAGTCCCTCAGTTAAAGACCATCACCACTTTCCTGAACACCAGCATTCCGGAGGAAAGACTTCTGTGCACAAAGAGCAACAGAGACGGATATTTTAAACGTTCAGGATCACGTAGCCTGACCTTTGACCCCTTCACCCCCAAAATGAGAGCTCGTATAGACGACTACATCCGCACAGTAGATAAAGCCCTCAGAGACAGAAACCTCGACGGCCTACCACAGGAGTACATGCCCAGGTGAGGATTCATGAACACAGCTGCTGCCCTCTGCTGGAGGGAGGACACAGAAACACAAAGTGCCTGAGTAAAAACACAAATGACGGCTCTCAAAGTTTTGCTGTCTGTCGTTTTATTTGTGCTTTATGTTTGTGGTTGTGCTGTCACCAGTTTGATGGCATTGTGAAGACTGTGTCTAGTTAGTATGTTTTATCATTAAACCGATTAATTCTCATAGTATCAGTTTCAGTCCATTTTTATATTATCCTCAAATAGATTACACTATCGTAAGACATTTCAGGTGCCTTTATACTTAAAATCCAAAGTGTATTTATTTGAAACTGTGTTTCTGATGTGCATTTGGAATCTCAGGGTAAAAGCATCTTCAGTGGACACAGATGCATTCATTCCAGAGAGAAAAATAGGTAACACTTTATTTAAAGGTGTCCATAATACAGAGTAATTACTTAATTAAGTACTTAGTAGTAGCCATTGTACTTACATGAAATAAAATGTACTTACCATGTAACTAAGTTATGGAACAGCCTTTACTTACAGTTTGTAATTATGTACATGTAATAGGCAGCTACTGTTACACAAGTCTGTTACACAGCTACTTATGTAACCAAAAGATTGTTACATATGTGTTGCAGACTTTATACAACGTAATTATAAATGTAAGTACACAGACATAAGCTACTTAAAATAAAGTGTATCAAGATTGTACTTGTGTACTTCATGTGTATCTATATTGTACACCTTATCCAGCTGCACCTTAGATTGATTTAACTCACCAGTACACAGCTAAAATACATGTAATACATTTCTAATTACTTTACAATTACATAATTATTACACAAACATAAGCTACTTAAAATAAAGTGTATCAAGATTGTACTTGAGTCTATTTCATGTGTATCTATACTGTACACCTTATCCAGCTGCACCTTAGTTTGATTTAACCCACCAGTACACAGCTTAAATACATGTAATACAGAATATTACACAGGCATAAGCTACTTAAAATAAAGTGTATCAAGATTGTACTTAAGTGTACAAGTAGCTGTGTAACAGACTCAGTCTGTTACATATGTGTAACAGTAGCTGCCTATTACATCTACATAATTACAAACTGTAATTACAGGCTGTTCCATAACTTAGTTACATGGTAAGTACATTTTGTTTTATGTAAGTACAACAGCTACTACTAAGTTAATTAGGTAATTACTCTGCATTATGACACCTTAAAATAAAGTGTTACCGAAAAATGCATCAGGGAAAAATGTTCCCTCGTGAACAAAGACGAGACATCTTGCTCGTGTGATGAACAGTTTATGTCCTTCGGTTATTTTATTACTACAATGAATCAAAAGCATAAATCTGAAGGGTTACGGCACTTTCATGATCTTATTTAGAGAACCTCAGATAGACAGATAAAGTGAAAAAAGTGAAAGTCGTGACGTATTGTCAAGTATGGTGACCCATACTCGAAATTGGTGCTCTGCATTTAACCCATCCAAGTGCACACACACAGCAGTGAGTAGTGAACAAACGCACACACACACAGTGAACACACACCCGGAGCAGTGGGCAGCCATTGCTCCAGCGCCCGGGGAGCAATTGGGGGTTCGGTGCCTTGCTCAAGGGCACCTCAGTCATGGTATCGAAGGCAGAGACAGTGCTGTTTGCTCACAAGCCCCACCTTTAATTCCTGCCGGTGCGAGAATCGAACCGGCAACCTTCAGGTTACAAGCCCGACTCCCTAACCGTCAGGCCACGACTTCCCCTCGACCAAGGAAGAGCAACCCTGGCTTTGCCTGAGACCAATACATAAGTGCTGGACATTCATTTGTAAACAAAACCACAGTCATAAAAATAGAAAATACAATTTTCAGCAGGAGTTTGACTGGATAAATGTATCTACTGATGTACTACTTTCTTTCGTCTCCAAAGTGGCGATTAGGAAGACTCAAATGTTTCATTTTGCAGGCTACTAAAGGATGGTAGCATGCCGTGATGTTTCTAAAATTTTACATAATTAGTTGGTACATTAGTCCTTTAGATTTGAGTGCTTCAAAAATTATAATTAGTGCTTAATGTCACTGCAGCCTGAAAGAAAAATGCTGTGCCTGCAGAATTACTCGGTGCATGACAGGTTTTCTCACATCGCAAGCAGTAACCACTAGTTACGCTTACAGGGAAGCCTAAAAATCTGTTCACAGAGGACTAGCATATTTTTTTTTTTTTTTCTTTGTAAACATGTCAGATGATTGTCTTTAATCTCAATGTTGCAAACTTGGCATTTTTATTAAGCTATAGAAATGTAATAATCCCTTAAATCGAATAACAATTGGCATAATTATTCAAAAATCTTTATGAAAAGTACATTTAAAATGTAACTCACAGTTTTGGAAAACTGAAAATCACAAACAGAATGATTAAATGTACAACCCATTTTAAAAACAGATGAGAAAGCAACTTTAATGGCACTGATGAACCAATGGAACATCTTATTTTGGCTTCTGGATCGGAGTCATACAGAGAAAAACAACTCCATGAAAAGGAGATTAAATGGCCAGAATGAACCTGAAGTTCATAGAGTTGAATTACTTTTTCTTTGCTCTCTATTAGTAGCTCAACAGTTCAGTACATAAGAGACAGACATCCCTTGCTTCATTGGGTATTTTTATATTTATTATTTTACAAAAATAATTACATTTAAAATTTTACAAAAAAAAAAAAAATTCTATAAAAGATATGTTCCAACTATCATAAATGAACAGTTGAATGATCAGATAAACAGTTCTTGAAATGCAGTACACATACATACATCAGCTACATAGAGAGATTCCTCGACTTGTTAGATTATTCACAGAAACATGGCATGGACTTTCAAACCTTGTTCAGCAAGACAATTTGATATGAATATGTCCAGCTCCTCTGGACAATCAAACAATCAGAATCAGAAATCAGATAATGAAATAAACAAGGCTGAAATTTCTCAGCTTTTTGACAATAGAGTCAATGTGAATGTCCCACTTCAGGTCCTGAGAGATGAATAAAAAGACATCTCTTGCTTCATTCAATTCAACCCCAGGTAGTCTTTGATGGCATTCTGTTGATTTTTACTGTCCATCTGGAGAAAGGCAGGCCCCATCACCTCCCCACAGAATAACTCACGGTGACTCTGTATCCAGCCCCACGCTGGACCAATGTCCCTTACAAACTTCCACTTTATGTCCTCTTGGTGCTCCTGTTAAAAATAGAGAATACGTGTGTGTTGGGAGGCATGTGTGTCCACTAAATAGTATTTACCTCATCATTCTACATATAAGAATATTTATGATTTTAAACCACAAAAAACAATCAATACAGTACTAGATAAATGCTCCCACCACACCTCCACACACCACTGCATGGCTTATGTGGTCCTCCAAGTGAACTGTAACGAGTAATTTTCTTTACTGCTGAAACTGCAGCGGGACCCCTCATCCCGTCAGAACTGCTCTGCATCAGGCTAGGACCAAAAATGCGTAGAATACTGTAAAACATGACAAACAAACATTGACAATCATTATGTTTGAATTGAATTATGTGATCTTTCCATTAATATAGAATGATAAAGATAATTTGTCACAAACACAGAGTTATCCAGCAATTCATAGTGAAATGATGCGGTGGCTCAACCAAGTTACTGTGCAGGGGTACTGTGATCAGTGAGTGAGTGAGTGTTTTGTTTGTCTGTGTGTGTGTGTGGGGTGGGGGGGGAATACAAATTATATTCTAATTTGTTGAGATAGTGAATTGGTGGGTTTTTGTTAAATGTGAGCCAAAATCATCACAATTAAAAGAACCAAAGACTTAAACTACTTCAGTCTGTGTGCACTGAATTTATTTAATACACGAGTTTCACAATTTGAGTTGAATTACTGAAATAAATTAACTTTTCCACGAAATTCTAATTTATTGAGATGCACCTGTATACAGCGCATTTTTAATTCCACTTATGTGCAACCCTGATTATATTATATTATATTCAAAAATGAACTGTGAATGAAATGTAATATAATACAATATTTGTGCTTTAATGTTCTAGGAAAAACAAACAAACAAAACAGTATATAAGTCAACATAAATGGTACAAATCTACTTTGAAAGGCACTCAGTGAATAAGGTGTTTTTTGCAGCCAGATGGTGTAGTTATGACATCTACCAGCAGGGGCTAACTGGGCCAAACCTTGAGCCCTTGAGATTTGCATCTTAAAGTTGCATATGATAAACAAAAGTTACACTGGAGCTTTTTCTGGTTTTCAGTGCAAACAAATGACTTCAGAGAATTCCACCATTAAAATACGAGCACGTTCCTCGACTCTGTCCTGTGGGGTGCTTATATGAATCTGAGAGACTGATTTAAATAACTTTGGCATACGGCTGCTCTGTTTGGTCTCTGCCAAACATCCAAGACACACTAACGCGTCAAGCAGTCTGTCCATCTGTTAAATATTGTGTGACGGTAACCCTGCTGGAACAATCCATCACCATGTGACACAATGATTTGATAATGTCCTGCTGTAGTTTCTCCCTGCAGAGCAGCAGTGGGGTCCAAGACTACAGAAACAGATCTGTGAAGTTCTAATTACATGTTGTAAACAAAGGAACAGGAACAAAGGAACAGGGTCATAAAAATTAAAAAATTAAAATGAGATTTGACTGCATCATGTGCAGTGTTTAATTTGCATCAGGATTCAAGTTTTTTTTTAGTTTTTTTTTACATGCAGTTATATATAGAATTCAACCTGCAAAGAAATGTAATTCAGGTCTGCTTCATCGACTGCGCATTAAATATAAAAACGAATAATCATGAACAAGGCACAATGCAAATTAATAAAACTGAACTTATAAAATATTTATTTAGAATATTATGATAAATATATATTTTTATTGTATTTAGTGTTTTTAATCAGCAATATCACGATGCATTAGTAGCTAATTACATGTTTTGCTTAGAACACGTTTTGTTCATTTACACCCTATATTTCTTGTCATACTGGTGTAGAAGTTAGCTACAGTAATTTAACCAACATATTTGTGACCCTGGACCACAAAACCAGTCATTTATAGCAATAGCCAACAATACATTGTATGGGTCAAAATTATAGATTTTTCGTTTATCTTTTAAAAATCATTAGGATATTAAATAAAGATCATGTTCCATGAAGATATTTTGTACATTTCCTACAGTAAACATCAAAACTTTATTTTTGATTAGTAATATGCATTGCTAAGGACTTAATTTGGACAACTTTAAAGGTGATTTTCTCAATATTTAGATTTTTTTGCACCCTCAGATTGCAGTTTTTCCAAATAGTTGTATCTTGGCCAAATATTGTCCTATCAAATCATACATCAATGGACCATTTGTGGTCCAGGGTCACATTTTAATATAAAATCACTGATGTACGCAAATAATTTTGAATTATTTAAAAACAACATAAGCATCAGTCATTTGGGTGTTGGAAATGAAGATGGTAAGGACAATGCAATGTTATAATTCAGATGCTTTTATTGTCTTTTAGTGAAAAGCAGCAAGAGTCTGTGTCTCTTAGCACACCCCTCTGTCCTCCGGTCTCCCGTCCTGACAGGATCAATCAATCCTAATAAGGCTAATAAAGCACAAGCACCTTTTAGTCTAATATAGTCTCCTCAGACAGAAGCAAACAACACATCTGTCCAAACAAGTGCATCAGTCATAAATATAGCCTGCAACTGGCAGCGTTTAGATCTGCTGAAACAAACATCACACAGCACGTGAATGAGAGGAACTGACATTCATTAACACAAGACTCCGACACTTTATACTGAGTAAGGAAGGCTTAGAAACCTCTGAGGACTGTGATGAGAGCCTGAGAGGGGCTACGCTTGAAGTCACCTTGATCAAGGGCACTAGATGACACGAGTAAGTCTTCATTAAGATTCCCGTCAGCTCAATGATTTATTCTGCTCTCGGCTAGACTGTCCTCAGAAACATGTTTTCATTCACTTTAAATGCCACAAAAATTTTTGCCATTAAATAATACATGACTATTTAAATAAACACATAATTATATAAATAATTTCTTAAATGTGAAAAATATTTTATTTAATGTAAAAAAAATAAGTATATTAAACATTTTGGAAGCTAATCTGATTTAAATAATTATATAATTTGACAATGCTGTAATATGTCTCTTAATTTTCCATTGTCTTCCAATCATACGTTTCATATTTCATCTCAAGCATGCTCTTTACTCACACTTGTCTCCTTGGTAACCAAGTATATTAACATTTATGGAAATTACACCACAACTAACAGTCATAATTTGTCATCTTTCATGCAATAATATTGAAATGGCTTGTTTATTGCACTCTTTGTTTAGATCATCATTTCATATCACCTCTGATGGCTCAGTCTATGCTGTTTGTGCTAGACATGAATGGTACCTCAAAACTTGAAAATACCATCAAAAATAATGATGGATTTTGTTTGTGTTTGTTAGGTTCACTCGAGCAAGTAAATAATATTTCAGATAACAGATCAGATCTTATCAGAGGGATGAGCTGCAGCCTTTGAGACAACGTAGCAGGTGAGGCGCGAGATTCATCCAATCCATATTAATGAATACAAATTTATTTATTTACAAATATAACAAACAAATGGTGGGGCACTGAAGTGCAACAGTATGTATAGAATAAACTTACATAAGAGATGGATGATGAAAATGTTAATAGTGGTGCTTGCTTTTACTGTTGTTTTCACTTCTATAAGCAACTGGATTTTTATGGGCATCTTTAAAAGCCTCAGAAGTTTTCTAAAAAAGGCTTTTTTGAAGAAACATCCTCTAGTTTCATGTGGCTCGTTCCTTCTCAGAGCCAATATCAAGCAGCCATTTCATGCACCGAGAGACAGATTCAGCTGAGATAATTGTTTTTCGGTCCACTAAAGTCATCTGCAAAGATCAAAGGTGCTAAACGCATCTCAGATGAGAGCAAACACAATCCAACTCAGAGTCATTACTGACCTTCTGTATGTGACTTTTAGTCACAACTGTTATTAAAGAGAGAAAAAGAGAGAGAGAGAGAGACAGCATGCATTATTTATGCTGTTCCAGTCACTCTGGCAGTAGTCATTTTACAACAAGAGAGAATCCATCAATATTGAGGCTTTTTTATCATGTCCCCTGTAAGAATGTTATTGATGTCTGGAATATCGGTGAAGTAAACACAGTCCAGGAATTGAGTGTTGTGCTTCTCAAAGGCCTGGGGTTTATTAAACTGCATGATAGGTTCGTCCTGAACTCCCTCTGGAAATATGTGACCTTTTCCACAATCTCTAACAAACACCATTCCACCCAAAAATATAAGCATTTAATCAGGCAATTAATTCAGAAAATTAAAATTTACAAACCTGTAAAAAAAATGTATTCTCTGTAAAATAAAGTCATGTAACTGGAAATCCAAACATCCACGTGTCCAATGTCTCCTACACAATCTTTAGGTGCAGGTATTGGTTTCTCTGTAAGCATACAGATACTGTATAAGGAAATGAATATTCCTCTAATCTGCAGAAGATGTGAAGGGAAGAAATGGTTGGAGACACATGAACAAAAAAGCCACCTACAAACCAGCTAAAGATTAAAGCAATTCCTCCAACGGGTCTTATAAAAGGATCAAGGGCTTCTTAACATCCCAAACATGGCTAAAAGATCCTGACACTAAGACACTGTAGAAGGATTGAGCACGCTAAGAGTCTAAGCTATTAAAAATGAGAAAAAAATGACTGTTTAAAGAGGTAGTTTACCCAAAATTATAATTTATCTCATCATTTATTCACCCTTCGTGATGTTCCAAACCCATATGACATTCTTTCTTGAGTGAAACATAAAAGGAGATGTTCCACAGAATGTTCAGGTTGCTCTTTTTCATATATTGAAACCTATAAATAAAATAACATATGCATATAAGCTAAATTGCATAAAATGTTTAGAATTTACAGATTTTGTTTTTAATCGTTCCAGTGAAAAAAGAGAGTCATGAGATTATTTTATTTTATTTTTGGATTAACTACAGTATCTGTGAAAATACATACTATCAAGAGTTTAATATGAAGGCTCATTCTTATTAAGTCTCATTCGCTATTTTTCTGAGGTGATATCAACTCAGAGAAAACAAACCAAATGCTTATCTTCACTCTGAGCAAGAAACGCAGATACATGGCAAAAATACATCATGTCCAAACTTTTACAAGCTGGACAAATCACATATTCAGTTTTGCAAAGTTGAGGAGAGATGGAGAGGTAACCAGCGGACACCAGCTCTAAAGCTCCACAAACTCTCAGCA
Organism: Spinibarbus caldwelli; assembly: GCA_039654775.1. NCBI lineage: Eukaryota > Metazoa > Chordata > Actinopteri > Cypriniformes > Cyprinidae > Spinibarbus > Spinibarbus caldwelli. Next base: position 7,637,278 of record CM077266.1, on the reverse strand, counting down.
CAGCAGAACAAACCACCTAAATTCAATCTAAAATCCCAACACAAGGACCACACAAGTCATTAAAAGAAGAAACAGAAGGATTTAGAACACAAAACTGTGAGAAAAAAATGAAAAGAACATCTGTCAGCTTGTAATTTAGACCAGAGCATGTGTCTCGCCTGCAACTGCGAGAGCGCAGTCATGCTTCAGTCATGTCAAGCTGCCTGCTCTGTTCTTCTGTCAGAAAGCACCACAACCGCTGTTTGATCACCATGACAACCCCAATGAAAGCTGGGAAGCGCACATGCAGCCCACCCTCGAAGACAGCCGTCGCAGGAAGGGAAGCCTGTATTGACACTTTTCTCATTAGAAAACACATCCAGTGCTGCTGCTGATATGACTGAGAATCAGAAGAAGGATTTTTGATAGGTTTATTAATGAGGACTCTTTCTCTCTAAATAGAATGGCAGATGTTTTGATGGCAAGTGAAAGGACAGGCCATTCTAAGGTCAGATCAGGAAGCACAGTCGCTCATGAAAGATTGATTGCTTGAAACACTGATCCATACAGGTTATCACCTGTCTTTCTACCTGTCTAGACTTTAAAGATGTGTTTACTTATGGAGAAAGACTACAAAACAGTGCACACATCCACACTTTCAAAGCAGAGAATAAAATACTTCTAGACGACAATGTATTTGTGGTGAGACAGTGGAGAAAATTAAACAAAGTCTTTTAAACTAGAACCACTCAGCAAAATAGTCTAATAAAGCATAAAAATATTGGTGACATTACCTTGTCCACATGGTTTGGCCTTCTGGTAGAAATGGGTTGATGTTTGCTGCCCTAAACATTCATACTCCGACACCTGACCTGTCACATGACAGCCAAGACAGGTCACATGACCATCCCAACCTGAAAATAATGAGGGGTGTGTCTCTTTTTGCTAAGTCTGTGATCAAACCGCATAAGTGGACATATACATCACTCAAACCCTAAGGATAAGATATATTATTGAAAATAAGATGATATATATGTTCTGCCTGAAATGTTTAGGAAATATAAATGGTAATTCATATACAAAATTCAGAATTTCTCAATGAAGCCAGTTTCCTAACATAAATGTTGTGTGAATATGTGTATCTACTCTATAAACAATCAAGCATAATTTACCTTATAATTAAAAAAAAAAGAAGAAAAAAAAAAGATTCATACAGGACTATACAGGCCCTTTTCCACCACACACAAAATAATAATAATAATAATAATAATAATAAAGGCTTGTGACTTTTTATCTTAGATGAACTTTTTTCTGAAAGTTCTGGGAAGACTTAGTATTTTTTTCTGATATAAACTCAGAATTACCCGATATAAACTCGCAATTCTGAGAAAAAATGTATGAATTGTGACTTTTCCCCGCACAATTCTAAATTTACACCTCACAATACATTTATAATATGTACACATTTCACAGTTTTAGCTTTTTTACTCAGAATAACTCGCAAATATCTCACAATTTTGTTTTTTGTTTTGCTACAGAATAAAAAAGAAATTATTGTAACTCTCAATTTTGACTTTCTCAGAATTGTGAGTTTTTTGTATCTGTTTATATACGTGACCCTGGACCACAAAACCAGTCATAAGGGTAAATTTTTTGAAATTGAGATTTAAACATCAGCTGAATAAATAAGCTGAATGAATAAGCTTTTCATTGATGTATGGTTTGTTAGGATAGGACAATATTTGACCAAGATACAACTATTTGAAAATCTGCAATCTGAGGGTGCAAATAAATCAAAATACTGAGAAAATCACCTTTAAATTTGTCTAAATTAAGTGCTTAGCAATGCATATTACTAATCAAAAATTAAGTTTTGATATATTTACGGTAGGAAATTTACAAAATATCTTCAAGGAACATGATCTTTACGTAATATCCAAATGATTTTTGGCATAAAAGAAAAATCAATAATTTTGTCCCATACAATGTATGGGTTATTAAGGCTTTTGCTACAAATCTACTCGTGCTACTTAAAACTGGTTTTGTGATCCAGGGTCACATTTTAAAAAGTCAGAACTGTGAGATATAAACTCTGAATTGTGAGAAAAATCACAATGACCTGTTTTTATTTATTTAGCCTATTTATTTTTCATTTTTATCCCATGATGGAAACGGGCTTCCATATATGAGAGATATCAAAGTATCGCCCGTTTCAGTTACCCAGATGAGCGTTGCTATGGGCAATAGTAAATGATGAATGGCATGATTGACCAATCAGAATCAAACCTAAAGCAGGTTTCTGAAATCACTCTGAATGAGGAACTCTTCATATTACAAGATCTTGTTCTGTTATTCCCAGACTTATTTTCAAATAGGTGATCTTTTTGCTGACATTTCTTATACACATTGCTCATGTACTCTTCACAGAATGTAAATACTGTATCTTTATATACAAGTCTGATCAAAAACATGTAGACAGAATAAAAAGTCATGTTCAGCTGTCCTTGACATTTTCAGTCATTTTTCCTCATATATTTGCTATATTTCCTAAAATGAAGGATATTATTGGCTGCGGTGTGTCATCTATGTGTGTTTGAAATCTGGAAACAGGACCAAACCAACACACACACACACACACACACACACACAAGCTTGTGTTCTCCATCTGCCGCCACTTCAATCAGCCTGTATAATAATAATTTCCTCTTTGAATTAGAGCCATTAAAATGCAGCAAACTGAAGTGAAGTTGTGCTGCAGTTATTCTGAGTGCATCTGTCTTCATCAGACAGACTGACAGGCCGCATAAATCAGCACAACCGCTGGGAACGAACAGCCCGCGAGATCCGGCTCTAATCAATTCCTATTAGTTTAGCATTTCTCATGCAGCCAGGGGCCTCATGGGATACATAAACGGCAGATCAAATTTGAGCAATATGTTTGATGAAATGATGAGACAGTATGTGTGGTATCTGAACTGCGCGTGTCTGTGTGTGAAGGGTTGCTGGCCATTCATCACCAGTTTCAATTTTACAATTTAAATGTCTCATCCACGCAGAGATTCTGTTTTATCAAACCATTCTTTAACATTAGTGTCACATTATCGACGATGGGCAACGAGGAACATGTTTTTCTTGCCAGGTTTCTTAGATTAGACATTATTCTACATTATATATTAATTACTGAAGACTGACGCACTGCTGCCCCCTTCTGGACAGCGAGAGTGCATGCGACACCAAATCAAAACAGGGCTGCGTTCAGCCCCGACAAAACGGTGCAAAACGTTTTTTAAACGGAAACGGAAACGGTGGTGCGTTGAACACCCTGTTCTGATGACGCAAGTGTTGCAACTATGGCAGCTGAGAAGGCCATTCGTTGTGTTCTTTTTGAAGAATTTTTGGAGCTTGATGAAATCGGTATGAATATGTGTTTAATACTGCAAAATACGCTTGATGTTACGGTCACCGCCCTTGCCGTCCAGAATAAAAGAGAACATCCCAATCGAGTGAAGGGATTTGTGCAAACTGTGGTTCCTAATTATTGTGATCCTCGCATTTCAGGATGAAAAGACAAACATTTCAGGTGAAGGATAATCCACTTCTTAACTCCGAGACTGTGTTATGATCTATATGACCTTATTATTTTTATTGTGAGTATTAGGCTTATCATTATTGCTGATCACTGCTGTTGTGCTATGATATTGTAATATTTACCGTTATATAATCAGAGGAGTATAGAAAAGTTTATGAAAGTGTCACTCCACAAACAAGAGAAAACGTAGCCTATCTCAAACCCCCTTGCACACCGTTTCCAGGAAACATGTAGTTCAACCCGGAAACTGTAGCAAAACGTTGCGCACCGGTTTGAGCTTGAACGTGGCCCAGGTCAGAGAGTTTATGCTCATCTATAGCGAATAAAAATCACAATTACCTGACAGAAAGCGTGTTAGCCAATCAGAACACTCGGAACTCACTGGAGGGCGGGGTTTTGATTGAAGAGATGGAAGTCTGGTGAATGTTAGCAACACTTTCATTAATATTAATACGCATAATTACTTAACATAAGTGGTAAGCACAATTTAATGTTATATATACATTTAATTGCTTACATAATAATTACTTAAGTTAAGTTATTTAACGTCATTAAATATTTGCCTATCAATTTCTTTTCTTTGTTGAAGTTTGGGCAGGATGTACGACTTCAGAGAAGGTCATATTTTTATTTACTTAATAAAACTGCCTAAAACACTAAAAGTAATTTTATAATATAATCTTAATAAAAAATAAAATAAAAAAAACACATTAAAAAAATAAACACAGCTGACCATTTTTACGTAAAATACCCCTCAAGTTTAGGCCTATGTAATAAATATAGAGTGTATTCAGGTTGACACACTCTTTGTCGTAGAGATAAATGACAAGTTTAACTTAATTTACCCAATTAATAACCAATATCACAGGCCAGTAATTCTACACGTGAGTGACTCATTTGAAAATCTTTATCTGATCTAAAAGTGTGCTTAGAAATTGTATTATTATGTATTTATACGTGTGTCCACTAGATGTCCCCAGTGTTTCTTTTTAATAGAAGATCAACTCTCAAGTGCCCTGAACAAGCCATAAGAGTGTTAGTACCCACTGGATTTTAGTTGGGCTCTACACTTACTGATTTTCCCTTGAACCAATGAGTTTAATGTAGTTACTTTAACAGGCCAACAAATCAGATCCAGTTTGTCCAGACAGGGAAACTTTCTTTTCTATTTGTTATGTCCCATTCATAGACATAGCCTACACTGAGTTTGAACTACTACAGCAGTAGCTGCATGGATTTTTCCTACATTTATCTTTAAGTGTAACATCTGTGACTTTAAGTAAACACAGCACTACCATATGACAGCCAGAACACCGCACAGACTGCTTTACCACAGTTTTGTTGTGACATATTGATAACCATCAGGTTTCTAGAACACAATCAGCATGTCTTTTAAAGGTAATTGCTGCCTTCTTGTAGAAAGCCATATGCAGGTGATTGAGTTCCACAAACAGTGTGTCACACCTGTCCAGCAGATCCTTCTCGAATACCAGGGACATCTGTGAGGAATCCTCCAGAAAACAGATTTAATGTAGTCCTATAGACTAAGAGACGATGGGTATCTTTAAGACTGATGTGTATTAAATGTCCCTCCACTAAACAGGAGAATGATTGGGCTGTAATTCCATACAAGTGCTAATCTGCTGTGTTAGAGCTGGTCAGAGGTTAGAGTTTGAAGAGCTGATTTCTCATCAGTATGAGTGGTCAGACAGAGCCTGTGGTCAGATAACTCACCTGTGCTGACCATCACAGCCGCAGTAGTTCTGCTGCCATGGCAACGCAAACTTCATAATAATAATTCTGGAAAAGTGGAAGCGTAGGCCAACAGTCTTCAGGCTACAATAACCTGTTTTGTATTCCTGCATGTTAAGACTCCAGCACCTTTTCCATCATCTAACAAGATAAAGACATTCATAATTTATAAACACAGTACAATGTAATTTTTAGCAAATCTCAAAATAAATATCCATTTTTCATTTAATGTTGTGATGTCTAAATTCTGTATTTTTTTTTATTTTTTAAAAATTACAATAACATTTTGAAATACTGGTCAGCTATCTTTATCGGAATAATCAAAATAGCTATCAATAATAATGATCAGCTTATTGGTATTGACCAGAAATCACTGTTTTTGTATATTTGTGGCTCTAATGCTGATTTAAAAACAATATTTAAAAAAAAAAAATCTTTAGCAAGTTTTAAAATAAATATTTTTGTAGTCTACATTATAATGCTGTGATGTCTAAATTCACTTGTAGCATTTTAAGTAATTTTATTTATTTATTTAGATAATTTACAATTTTCTGTCTGATTTGACAGCATTTGTTTACATCAGTTCTGACGCTCATTTAAAGATAATATTTAAAAAATATTAAAAAAATTTAACAGTTAACTTAAATCTGATCTTAAGCAAATCTCAAAATAAAAAAAAATACAAAATAAAAAATTCTTACGGTAGCCTACATAATGTTGTGATGACTAAATTCGGCCATAATGTGATAATAATTACTGACTTACAAGTATTGGCCAGATTTTTTTAAATATCGCCTATACCTCGACATGTTTTTGCATTATGTGAGCTTCTGTTCCTGAACGCGAAGGTGCGAGTCAACACGATGCTGGACTTGATTTCACAGACCATTGAACTCTCACAGCTGATCTGTGGACGGGACAAGCCTCGTGTCCGTCAGACGGGTTGCTCCATCTGTTTATATGCTATAAAAGTTCTCCTCCTCGTGTTCTGGCTGGGTTCGGCTGTCAGACGTGCGCGCTCATGTCTAACACACAGCTGTATGAGTGTTTGTGTTCGAGCTCCAGCTGAAGAGCAGCTGAGCGACAGGAGACACGTGGCCTCGGAGCGCAGGAAAGCCCTCCTCCAGCCAGCCATTATTATCATCAACTATCACACTGTTCTGAAAGGAGAACTGTGACACTTTACACGTGCCGGCGTGAGACTGGTGTGGTAAAATGGCTTGCCAACACTGTGCTGGAATGTCCAATCAAATTATGTAATGTCAAGGTAAAAATGTAGGCTAAATCTGGCTATTTTTGACTAGTAGCTTAAGTGAACAAAGTCCAACAATTAAGGATGGCAAAATTTTTGTGGTATGTGGAATGTTCCTCATATTTAGCAATCAAAAAAAAAAAAAAAAATTAATAAATAAAATAAAATAGTAAATAATTTCAAAAAGTAAATAATTTTGTAAAAAAAAAAAAAATCAGCTTTGAAATCACAGGAATAAATTACATTTTAAAATATATTCAAATAGAAAACAGTTATTTTAAATAGTAAAAATATTTCAAAATTTTACTGTTTTTGCTGTACTTTGGATGAAATGAATGCAGGCTTGGTGAGCAGAAGAGACTTCTTTAAAAAAAACATTAAAAATCTTACTGTCCAGAAACTTTTGACTGCAGTATATGTGTGTGTGTCATTTTCATATTATACATAATATTGTGATAACTAAATTTAATAATAGAATTCAAAAATGAAATCTTTGTCTATATTTAAATATTTAAAAATAATATTTTATTCATTTATAATAAATGATTTGCAATAATTATTAAACAAATAATTTTATAATAAATAAAAATTAGTAAAAAAATCTTTTTTTGTCATATTTGAGATACATGAAATGTAAAGTAAATAACAATAAAGCAAAAATTTCTGCTTTAACTTTTTTTTTGTTGTTAGTTTAACACAAAAGTTACTGACTGATTATGAGCATGCTGCATATGTGGTACATTAATATTAGGTATGCTGTGTTTTTACAGTGAGGCCTGTTCATCTGACATGTGGTAAGGATTTGGACACTCAGGTTAAAGAGTTTACTGTCAACGTCCTCAAACTTGCAGATAAGACATGAAGAGTCTCTCATGCTGGGCTCTGTGTCTGAGCACATCTTCCTCCTGCTCGCCGCTGTTTACTTTGGACTCCAGGATTCATGCATTGGGTTTGTTAATCTAAGAGAATGATTGTTTAGTTTGCATAAAAGATAATTCAGTTTATCTTTCCTCGTTTTTCATGGGAGATCCCTCGAGGCTGAACTTCAGAAGGAAGGCCAGTAGATTTTGATAACGTGGAAGCAGAGCATTTGTTTTACTCACCCTTGAATCAACGTTTCCTTTGTGTGTTGGACCGGATCTGTTTCCCAGGCCTGCAGACTCAGGAGGGTCTTTTGAGTTCAAAACAACAAAGAGGCCTGCGCCTCCACTGACTTCCAAGAGCTAGAACAGAATCTCATGTCCTCGTGCACACAGATACAGGCAAATAGACGGCCAACAGCCTGAGTAAACACATCTCTGGATCTATAAAAAAACAGACTTCACTTGCTCCAAAACAAAGCTGGCTGGGGAGTGTCTATGTTCGGAAGTTATGTAATGTAATTCTACCGTATACTGCCTTTTACTTTTTTAAAAAATATTTCAAATCTTAATATTCTACTCTGTCATGATGGTTATTTTGCTTTTTTTTAAAATCCAATTTTGTGTAAAAATGTCTGATCAGTTCAAGAAGTCAAGTAGGTTTTAAAGATCATCCTTGCATACTAGCAGTGGCAGGTCAAGTTGAGGACTCTGCACAGTATACTATGCCTGTATGCTGCATTAGTTGGCCATCTGAGTATTCTATACATACAAATATGTGCATATTTGCACAGTATATGCATTGTATACTGCAAAAACTGCATAAATAGTATTGTAATCTGCAATTTTGGACATTCCCATGGTTTACAAGATCAGATAGTGAGGAAGTGTTACTAACCGATCAGTAACTTACCCAGGTGAGGTCAGGTAACCTAAACATGGGTTTACACTTTCCCCAATGTCTAGGTAAAGATAAACTAAAAGCTGTAAATAACTCTTTAAAGCTCTTCGATAAGACATCTGAGTAATTTGTAGTGAAAGTTTTATTTTGGATGTTTAGAACAGACATACTGTACAAAAGCAGCAATAATACCATATCCAAGCACAATTTTTCATTGCTACCTGTTATAAACACATTTTAAGGCAGCATTTGAAGGCTGTAGTTAAGTTAATTATCCATAAGTATTTCAAAATACTTTTCCATCTTAAGATACCTCATTATAACACAATTATATGGCAGCACTGCATGTATCCTTCACAGAGAAGAAGCCCCGTCTGCAGTGTGATTTGTGAGGTGCTCACAGTGCTGTTCACGTCATGTTGGACAGATTCTATTTACAGGTTTAATGCATAGGTGCACCACCAAAAAGTCATAATTATGAGTGGGAATCTGAACTTTGTTTAAAGTAACAGTTAATCCAAAAATGAAAATTTGTTGAACATTTACTCACCCTCAGGCCACACAAGATGTATCGGAGTTTGTTTTAATTTAGCAGTACATCAATTAATGTCTTGTGAAGTGAAAAGCTTCATGTTTGTAAGGTGCAAATCCATTATTAAGATGTTTTAACTTTAAACTATTGCTTGTGGACAAAATACATAATCCATAATACTCCGTAATCCACGATAACGCTTCCTCCAGTGGAAAAATCCATTCCCTGTTGTTCCCTGTTTTGGCTTGTAAACTGTGCTTGATCTATGCATATTTCTCAGGGGGTTCACAGGAGGAAACAGTATTATGGATAGAGGACTTTAATGTTAAAAATGTCTTGATGGAATTGTTTTATACAAAACACAGCTTTTTTCTTCACAAGATGTTAATTGATGGACTGGAGTCGTGTGGATTGCTTGTGGATTATTGTGATGTTTTTATCAGCTGTTTGGACTCTCATTCTGACGGCACCCATTCACTGCAGAGGATCCAATTTTTGGGTGGACTATTCCTCTAAGCCCAGAGTTTCCAAGTTGGGGACGTGTCAGATGCAGTGGATGCAGCGTCTGTATTGTCGGTGGATTGCCTGAAATTAATTATTATTTTTTCAGTTGCATGCCCAAATTGCAACAGTATTTTATAATTGTGATAGAATATTTAACATATTTTAATTCAATTCACAGCACTTTATGAATGAAATAAAAACATAAAATAGTAAAAACACACTGATGCACATTCTTTATTCATCATGTTGTAGAAGGAGTTTTTAATGCACTGACCAAATGACTTGAACGCACATAACATTGAAATTATGACTTCCCAAATCGTAAATATGAACTTCCCAGGAGGACTTGAACGTGTCATATGTAGAATGATCTGAATCATTCGCTTATGAGGTTCCACTGTTGGCTTAAAAGGCAGCTGACTATGTAGGCAGCTCACTTCAAAAACCACAGAACGTCTGAAGGGTTTAAATCTGAACATACAGTACTTAGCATGATTTCAGCGTGTCTCTCTGAGACTTGTTTAATATGTGGTTGAGGCGTTTTGCGTTAACAGCAGCTAGCTGGCTAAAGCTCTCTGCTTTGTTCTCCAATCCTGAGGTTAACGATTTTCCGTCGTGGGAGGCGGGGGAGAGTAGCGGTGGAATTAGGATTCAGCTACCATCCTCAGCGCCGAGCGGCTGTCTGCTGCCTACCCAGCAACCCTGGCGCTTTGTGACAAGGAGATGGATGATATCTGCAGCCTGGCCGGCCGCTCTACGGGTAAAGACACACACACACACACACACACACACGTCTGCAAGCACACAGGGTCGCACACACACACACACACACACACACATATACACACTTCCCAAAGCCAGCAAGGTTATACGCACACACGTGTAACTAATGCTGTGATGCTGCTGCTACCACCTTTAACATGTAACACAGAACAGCAAAGCTGCAACCAGCTTTCTTTGTGACTGTTTTCTTCATTTGTGAAAATATTGCACTTATACATATGGAAGGAGTATTTGAAAGTGTGTTAGGTTAATGATTTCATGTGTTAAAAGAGAGACAACAATTAATACAGTAATATAAACAATTTATTAGACAGTCTTAAACATTTACAGCATTTTAAAATACAAATATACAAGAGATTAACAGACTAATGGGCAGCTGTGGTCTGAGCGTGTGAGTGTTTGTGTGTGTGTGTGTCACTGGACAGTGTGTGAAAGCAGAAGGTCAAAGGATCTGTCTCTTCTCCACTTCCTTTAATGCGGGAGTGTATTTGTGTGTCAGACTCACCTGCTGAAACTGCTACTGCAAACGTATACACACATACTGCTTCATTTCTGCAGTACACACTGTGGGAAAATATTAAGGGTTTGAGATTGAGAAAAAAAGAACAGAAAAATATTTATTTTTAATCAGTATTCATCTTGTTTTCCAGTAAAAATATAAACTTTACTGCAAAAAACTGACAAGAAACAAATACACACACTTGTTTCGCTATCCTTGTGGGGACATTCATAGGCGTAATGGTTTTCTACTGTACAGACCGTATATTCTATTGCCCTACACCAACCCTACACCTAAACTTAGCCCTCACAGGAGACTTTTTGCATTTTTAGATTTTCAAAAAACTTCATTCTGTGTGATTTATAAACTTCTTTACCCGTGGGGACCTCAATTTAGGTCCCCACCGTGACGCGAGTCCCCATGAGTCTGTGTGTATTCAGATTTAAGTCCCCACCTGAATAGAAAAACAGGTACACACACACACACACACGCACACACACACACACACACACACACATATATATATATATATATATATATATATATATAAAATAAAACATTTAATTATATTGAAAATTGCCAACAACTCAAAGATAACTTTGCTGAAATGTCTGCTTATAAGTACATTTATCTTGTTTTGATTTTTTTAAAGGTAAAATAAGGCAAATATAATGAAAATGAGCATGTTTTGAATAATGGTATTATTTTATGGCATATAATAAATAATGAATAGTAAGAATGCATATAACAATATCAAGTTAATCTGCAAGTTACCTGCAAGCTGAAAATAACATCTGCACCTAAAAAGAAGAAAATTAATGCAATTAAAACCATTAATTATATCTGTAAATTATATTATAGTATTATATGAAATTATATTAATTAAATCTGTATTATTTTGGACACTCATTCACAACAGAGATTGTTTTTTTGTTGTTTTTATTTGTGAGAGAGAGAGACGGTATATTTTAGGATACAGACAAGTTTATATCTCTGCCAGAGCTCACTATGTTAGAGAACAAAAAGATGTCTGGGTTGTGTGTGTGTGTGTGTGTGTGTGAGTGAGTGTTTGAGGATTGCTGGGGTGCTCACGCTGCTTTTCATGCAGGTGACGGGAGCACCTGCGGCCACCGCTAACTGCCATCCGACGGGTTAAAAGCTCTGACTGGAGGAAGACACTCAGAGCAGCCGCAGGGTCCACTGGAGTCCCATCGGCTGAGAGAAACCTGTGAGACAGAAGCTAATTATCCTCTAAAGCAAAAAGCCAGTTGTGGTTCAATAACTCCACCACGCTGCCAGCCAGATACTGCGTTTCCTTGGCAACGCCTCCACAGCAGTACTGCAGACATCACAGAGAAAGGCAGGCGGTCACAGGGTACACAGGGCAGGAAGAATTGGGGAGGAAAGACTTTACGAGTGACGGGCCGTCCTCTAGACTGATGCAGGCCAATTACAGGCCATTACACTCAGCAGAGATTGATCTGCTTTCTTTACGTTTGGGGTCCCAATGATGTACTGTATGTATAAAAAAATTGTATGTTCAAAATTACTTCTGGTTTTCTGTTCAAATTCTTGTAATATCTCTGTCTGATCTAATCAAACCCCCAGCAGACAGATATGATCAAAGCTTTAATCCTTGGACCACAAAGTAGACATGCACTTTTTTGAAATATGATTGAGATCAACTAAAGGGGCACCTGACAAAAACACACACAATCATTTGTACCTCTGAAAACCATTGTGTGAATACCATCCATCTTGATGTTTGATGGACGTTATCAAGTTTAGAATTAGTTTTCATACGATTACTAAAAATGAAGTACCAATCTGACACATCAAAGCACATTTTGAGATTTTGTCTCCATCAAACTGTATTGATGGTTTCATGAACAACATTCATGAAAAACATCCTTGGAACCTCTCCATTCCTTTTGGAACCTTTATTTTTAAGAGTGTATGTTGGAAACCAGTATATAATGGAAATGTATCTTCTCCATACCAATAGCCAGTGAAAGTTAAAAGAAACAATTTGTGTGAAAGTGATTTTCCTAATAAAAAAGTAATATATTTAAAATACATTTAATTCATCCTAAGTATAGTTCAAATCTATTAACATATTTACTGATGTATCGCTTGAGACTGATATAAAAATGATAATTCAACTTTATTTGGAGAACTTGTGCAATGCAAACTTCTTAATATTAAGCTTAAAATGTGTTTTAATGTCACTATTAATGAGGATTGTATGATCTTTGAATAATATCAGTCTTTAAATGCAAGATATTTAAAGTGTAACTGAAGTATACTTCCACTAGTTCCACTTTAGCACAATCAAATATGCTTCAGTATATCTTTAGTTGGACTACTTCCGCAATATTAAAGTGCATTAAGCACAAAATTAAGTTGTTTCAATTTAGTAGAGTTTAAATATACCAGTATAGTATACTAAAAGTACAACTGCAGGGTAATTTTATTAAGTACATAAATAGGTAAATATATTTGCAGTATACTTAGCATGAAATGAATGCATTTCAAATACATTGTAGTATATTTATTTCTCACTAGGGTTAACAGTGGGTAAAATGATTTCTTAATAGGCTCAATATGACATGACTATAATAAAATGACTAATACATGGCCTCCAGTGGCTTTTTGCTTTAATAAAAGGGTGACAACAAATAATGAAGAAACAAGCTTTGATTAACACACAGTAATAATCTGAATGAACAAATTTCGTGGGAAGTAATATGCATAACGCAAGTAATATGACTTACAATGTGAAACAGATTTGAGACTTGATCTGTTTTACCAAACTATTTTTGTTATAACCGATATGATAACTGGAACAGCATTTACAATAGAATCTCGAATTTCAAATTTTATTTTTGAAATGTGAAATTTGGAATCAAAATTTAATGTACAGCACAGATTATCAATACCTGTTTAGTACTTTTCAGCACTAAAGTAGAATTTGAGTATATTGGAAAACAAATGTTTGCCATCATTATGCTCATCAATATATTCTGCACTATGAGCAAGTGCATTCTGTGTCAGTGGCAGCATCTGGATGTACACAGACGTTCTGAGGCTCTGTGTGTTTGCACCTGTTATTTGTACCTGCAGTGAGCAGTGAGAAGGACCCACTGTTTCCTCTGACCTGCACTGATAACATGCACCACAACAATCCCTGACAACCAATGGAAGAAAGATTCCTGTAATCCTGTAAATTCACCCGGCTCCTGCAGCTTCTCCTGCCTGAGCTCTCAGTGCTTAATCTACTTTCAGTACCTTTATCCTAGACAAATGTTACATTTATTTAAACCGCATGCGGTTAGTGAGAACACAAACACTCACACACCATAAGCGGGCTCTTTTAATTCCTCAGTGGCCGGTCTTTCTCCTGACATTTATCAAGGGAATCTTTCTTGCGGTCTATAACAAGGGCAACTCCGTGATTCTTGGGTGAACTAAACGATTTGATATCAGGTTAGGTATGTTTTATATTTCAAAATGTTTGATTTACTGCTCTCTGTGTACATTGATATAATACACATTTCATGTTATAAGTACAAGCATTTTTAATTTAATTTAAACTGCAAACAATTTCGTCAACATTTCTGTCTTGTTGCCCATTAAAATAAAACAAAATCATTTTACTTCAAAAGTTAATGTACTTTTCTTTTTAAGCACAAATCCAAGTCAATTAAGCAAGATTTATGCACAATTTATGAGAATTATAGGAATTATATATTTCATTCATTATTTCATTATTCATAAAGTTATTTTATCAGTCCATGAATTAACTTTTCTCAGTCCATCTGTTGTATTGTTGGCAAATCTGACAGCCAGACAATTTATTAAACTATTAATAAATATGTATAAATATTAATAAAATATTAAACTATTTTACATTAATTCATTCATTCATTCATTGTTTGCATGTCTGGCTATCTTTCTGGACGCCCGTGTCCGTCTGAAAATGCTGGTCAGATTTATCAGCCAGAAAATGAACCATTTTTTGCTCTAATACACACAAATGAAACTCAGTCCGATGTGCTGTCAGCCAAAAATGTAAAAGTGAAACCATGCCAATGAGGCTGAGACATCAGACCCTGATCCTTGCTGGACCATTCAGAAGTCGGGCTGTTTATTAAATAACAAAATCTTCAATCTTCAAGTCTTTGTTCCTTTTCTCATCTAGCTGATGAAATGGTCCGTGTGTGTGTGTGTGTGTGTGTGTGAGCGTGTGGGATGAGGGAGAATTTATGTGCTAGCTCAGATGAATAGTGTGAGCAGCACACAAGATTTTATCTGTGCGTTGGCACTGCCAGCCTGTACCGAGTGTCAGACGGATCCTAATAAAACTGTCTGACCTCGCGTTGGGCACCAGGCTGGCGCTCGCCGGTCGTGGCTGACTGCTTGGTATGCACAGAGCATGGCAGAGCTTCAGCTGTTGCTGGGAGCTTTGTGGCACAGACCCAGCCTGATTAGTTGGCATCCGCCATTGTTCAGAGTGAAACCAAGCAGGGGAAAAATATAATTAGAGAGAGAGAGAGGAAGACAGAGAGACACAGAGAGAGAGCAATAGGGGGAAATCAATTGTTTTGAAACTGCATTTCTAATGTGGGTAATTTAGCAAAATTAGGTTTTCAAAAGTTAAACACTCCAGGGAGATAAAGAACAAAGCCAGGCGTTAGACTTAATGAGTTCACATCTTTAAAACAGGAAGGAGCCCACAGCTCCGTGCCAACCGGACCCCCTAAAACTACCATCCGTCTGGAGTTCAATGTCATTTCTGCTCAAAAACACATATAAACATGGATGCCTTTAAACATAAACTGCAAGCCGCATGTTCTTCTAAGAAGTCTGGTGTTCAAGAGGTAATGAAGTCTATTCATAGAAATCGTTTTTGTGTAAATGAAGGTGTCAGCATATGTTGGTTCAATATGTCGCTCGTTTTTTTGCACAGACTTGTTTGGCTATGCATCAGACAGATTTTACGTTACTGGATTAAACAAAAAATTACATTACATCTGGTGGATACATGAGGATAAAGCCAAGCAGACTTGTTTCATAGTAGTGCAGGTGCTGGGATCTTCTACGAAGGGCAGCACAGAAAAAAAAAATGTCTGTATGTTTTACCTTCATTTAAGAGAAAATCTTTGCAAAAAATAAAAAATAAAAAGAGATTCCCAAATTCAAGATTTTTTTTTTTTAAATCAAGAATGAATCAATTGTTAATCGCATACCAAAAGAAACTCGTGTGGGAATAACTGATAATCCTGGCCCATCCTCCTGCTGCCGATGCGATAAAGGTCATTTATAGATGAGCCGCAGTGGCAACCAGACAGCCAGACAGAGCGATTAGCATGATGACCCTCTCCTGCACCCCTCACCCCAAAGAAAAAACACCTCAGCAGACATACAGGATCAAGTTTTATTTAAAAACCAGAAGAAACCATCATCATCATCATAGGCAT
Source organism: Spinibarbus caldwelli (assembly GCA_039654775.1). NCBI lineage: Eukaryota > Metazoa > Chordata > Actinopteri > Cypriniformes > Cyprinidae > Spinibarbus > Spinibarbus caldwelli. The sequence goes on along the minus strand of CM077266.1, from coordinate 7,621,147 downwards.
GTGAACATATTGAACATTCAATCTCTTAGACACGCCAGCGCCACATCCTCTCTCTCGTCCACCGTTCTCTTTCTTATCTCTCACAGACATCTGTCCCATGTCCGTCTCAGTCGGGACACGGCCAGGGGATTGAGTGCTTTTGCCCTCTGCCCAGGTCCCAAGAGCTTAACCTGTGATTTTCAGCACACAAAGCTCACAAGTTAGGGTCTCAGGGACCAGGAGGAGTGCAGTGGTGTCTGCACAGGTTAGTGACACACACACACACACACACACAAGTATTGCACGCTCACATTGCTTTCGCCCAGCATAACGAAGATTATTGCTAATAATGTTCGGCCTATGGAAATAAAATGTGCCTTTTTCATTGCAGAGTTTAGAGCCACAGACACGCAGTGCACAGGTATATCATGCACCAAATGGCATGCACACAAAAGCAGACGAACCCAAAAAAATATCAGGTAAGAGGAAACCAGGACGAGCAGTCGGATTTGAAGTTGTCCTTCGAGGGAGCAGACATAGCCTTTGTTGGTCGAGAAAAGCCTCCAGTCAGATGGTCTGTCTCTCTGTCTGTCTTTCTCTTTGTCCTGTTTTTCATCCTCAGGATCTCTGATGAGCAGAACCGCTGGCCTCTGACTGCAGCTTCAGACATGAACGTCTGTATGTGTACATGTGTGTGTGTGTGTGGATGTATGTGTGTCTGTCTGCGTCTCGTCTCCCGCCACTGACTCCATTACACCGAAAAACATGTAGCAGCAACTGATCAGCCACGTTCAAGAGCTGGTAAACCGGCATTGGGGCAAAATTAGCAAAAAACGGCTTACACAGCTCCCCGCAAGACCACCCCACACCCACCCAGACAAGCAGCGCCTGCGATTCCCCCTCACTGCTTTTGCAATAAGTTGTCTTTTGTGACTTTGTGAGCGCAGACGAGATCATGCAACCTCACAACACTAACTGCAAGCAAATCCAATAATGCACACGGCAGCCAAAATATGCATGTCATTTACACTGCAAACGCACATCTGATGCACACATACACACCTTGAAGACTTCTCCTCCCCCCACAAACAAGAAGCATCGTTCATCCTCAGGGACCAGACAGTGTGGACACTCCCGGAAATGAGAGCGGCCGCCACGTGCCTCACACACACACACGCACACTGTCTACCTTCAAACCTGTGCCGACTTTGTTATCTTCAAGGGAAAAGAAAAAGGGAGAGAGTGAGAGAAAAAGAGTGAGGAAGGAAAAGTATCCTCAGACAGTGAGATGTCACCAGAAGAAGACACTCGCGAGAACACCATCATCTTCATCAGGACCACTGCACATCCTCTCATCACTGTCACCCTCCTCACACTCATATGTCTGACACGCACCTTTACGCTGGCGACACACACTCACCCGCTCATCCGCCTCCGGTCTGGACACCTGTCCCGGGCATCTCTGTACCTGTACCTGGGCCGTCTGTGAGACCCACTCTCGCTCTCTCGGTGTGACTGAGTGCCAGCGAGCGGCAGATTCTGCAGCGAGAGCGCTACCCCCCCCACCCGCCCTCCCCTCCCCTCCCCTCCGTCTCTCTCCCTCCCTCCCTCTGTTCATCTCAGCTCCACTTCCCCTCTGCACTGATCAATCCCTCACTTTCTCCGAAGGCACGAAAAAACGCAGCCAGCCAGCAGCCAGAAATGGCGTCTCGCTCTCCGCAGCGCTCTGTGCAGTCACACGACAATCTGTCTGTCACAATATTGTGACAACATTTCCACAAATGATTGAGGAGGGTCATCCACCACCCCTCCGCCAAAGCTGCGGAAAAGTGTTTTTGACCGCCACTCCAATTCATAGTCATTTTTGTAAAATTGCAGAATATCGGGATCATCTTTAAAAATACAGACATAAAAATAAAAAAGGTGATGAAACAACATAATAAGGAAACAATGACAATTTAAGGAGAACAAGCTGACGAAACATCAAAGAAATGGGAGAAAAGGCCATTTAAACAAAACGTCTCGGTTACGTATGTAACCCTCGTTCCCTGAAGGAGGGAACGGAGACGTCACGTCGGATGACCGACGAAATTGGGATCTCGCCAGGGAGACCAATCCACTTCGAGTGTAACTAAACGAGCCAATGGACATTGGCATGCGATTATTGCATCCAGCTGCCGCTGATCACAGCGTGAGCATAAGAGGCAGCTGATGCACCGCATCAATTATGTTTTCGCTGAGGAGCCGAGCCGGCGACCCGGCAGCTCAGCGGTGGTACAGCGACTGTGGCGACGGGACGTGACGTCTCCGTTCCCTCCTTCAGGGAACGAGGGTTACATACGTAACCGAGACGTTCCCCTTTCAGTCGGTCACTCCGAGTCACGTCGGATGACCGACGAAATTGGGATCCCTACCAAAGCGCCACAGGAGCTGCCCCTTCCAGTGCCCTGTGTAGGGCTCCTGACCCTTCCTATAAGGCAGACGATAGGACCGGGCTCTACACAGAGAAGGTCAACTACTGGTGTTCCTTGAGCAACCCAAACAGTAGGACTAGGATAACACTGGGAAGCGTGCCCTTCCACTTGGAAGAGGCACACTGCGGAGTCACCTCCTCCCAAAAGGGGGTTTAAGTGACATTCAAACATGTGAAGTAACCCAGAGGGCCCTTTTGCACATGGAAGTCTCTGAGATGGCTCAGGCTGCATCTTTAGAGATGGCAGAACGTGGTCCGCCAGGGGAAACACGGCTCTAATAAGAATACCGTGGAAAACACATATGGGATCCCGACAGGGTCTCTCATATGGGCACTAGCCTCGCACCAGTTTTCAAGAATTCATTGGCTGAAGGCCTGGCGCCGGACGCTCCGCCATGTCCGGACGCCGGAGTGCTGGAGGACTCAACAGGGTTTGCCTGGTTAAGGAACTCTCTGGAGAATTAGGCGTAAGGACGCCGCAAGCCGACTCTGAGCCGGCCCTCTCAGTGCCACTACCCGTTTGAGGTGAGAACACAGGAGGAAACCGGTTCGACACGTAGGCTATAAAACCTAGCGAACGTGTTGGGAGTCGCCCAACCCGCAGCTCTACAGATGTCTGCTAGCGAGGCACCACGAGCCAGCGCCCAGGACGATGCGACACCCCTAGTGGAGTGAGCACGCAACCTGAGCGGGCAGGGCACACCTTGTGCTTCGTAGGCCAAGGTGATGGCATCCACTATCCAGTGGGCCATCCTCTGCTTGGAGACAGCCTTCCCCTTCTGCTGTCCTCCGTAACAGACAAAGAGCTGTTCTGAGGTCCTGAAGCTCTGAGTTCTATCCACGTACTGACGCAGTGCGCGTACAGGACAGAGCAAAGCTAGGGCTGGGTCTGCCTCCTCCAGGGGCAGCGCTTGCAGGCTCACTACCTGGTCCCTGAAGGGCGTGGTAGGAACCTTGGGCACATAGCCGGGCCGGGGCCTCAGTGTTGCACTGGAGTCAGCCGGCCCAAACTCAAGGCACGATTCGTCGACCGAAAATGCCTGCAGGTCCCCCACCCTCTTGATTGAGGCCAATGCAGTCAGGAGTAGGGTTTTCATAGAAAGAAACTTCAACTCGACTGACTGCAATGGCTCAAAGGGGGCAGTTTGTAGGGCTCTTAGCACCAAAGCCAAATCCCAAGAGGGAAGGGAGGGAGGCCTCGGAGGATTTAACCTCCTGGCCCCCCTAAGAAACCTGACGACCAGATCGTGCTTCCCCACCGACCTCCCCTCTATGGGGTCGTGGTGGGCAGAAATAGCAGCAACATATACTTTAAGGGTGGAGGGGGACAGCCTACGCTCCAACCCTTGTTGCAAAAAGGAAAGCACGGCTCTGATCGAACATCTCCGGGGGTCCTCCTGGTAAGAGGAACACCATTCGACAAACAGGTTCCACTTCAGCGCATAGGCCCGTCTTGTGGACGGTGCTCGTGCTGAAGCGATAGTGAGCGCTACCTCCTGGGGCAGGTCACCTAGAACCTCCGCGTCCCGTCCAGGGACCACACATGAAGTTTCCACAAGTCTGGACGCGGGTGCCAGAGGGTGCCCCGTCTCTGAGAAAGCAGATCCTTCCTCAGAGGAATCGGCCAGGGAGGGGCTGTCGCGAGGAGCATGAGTTCCGGGAACCAGGTCCTGTTGGGCCAATATGGAGCCACTAACAGGACCTGCTCCTCGTCCTCCCTGATCTTGCACAATGTCTGTGCTAGCAGGCTCACTGGGGGAAACGCATACTTGCGCAAGCCCTGGGGCCAGCTGTGTGCCAGTGCATCCGTGCCGAGCGTTGCCTCGGACAGGGAGTAGAACCACTGGCAGTGGGTGGTTTCTGGAGATGCAAACAGGTCTACCTGAGCAACTCCGAACCGACTCCAAATCAGCTGGACCGCCTGGGGATGGAGTCTCCACTCCCCAGGAAGTGCCGCTCGAGACAGCTCGTCGGCCACCTGATTGAACACTCCTGGGATGTGGATGGCACGAAGGGACCTCAGATGCTTCTGACTCCAAAGGAGGAGGTGGCGGGCGAGTTGCGACATGCGACGGGAGCGCAAACCGCCTTGCCGGTTGATATAGGCAACGGTCGCAGTGTTGTCCGTACGGACCAGAACGTCCCTGCCCCGAAGGCGCCCTCTGAGGCGGCACAGGGCAAGGCGTACTGCCAGCAACTCGAGGCAATTGATATGCCAACGCAGAAGGGGGCCCGTCCAAACCCCTGATACTGCGTGCCCGTTGTACGTGGCACCCCAGCCGGTGGCCGAGGCATCCGTGAATACCACAGCATGCCTGGATACCTGCTCCAGGGGCACTCCTGCCCGAAGGAACGAAGGATCTGACCACGGGCTGAAGGTCTTGCGGCAGGCCGGTGTAATCTGAACCCGGTGAGTACCGCGTTTCCACGCCCACCTCGGGATTCGGCCATGGAGCCAGTGCTGAAGCGGTCTCATATGGAGCAGACCGAGCGGAACTATGGCCGCAGCTGCAGCCATATGCCCCAGGAGCCTCTGAAAGAGTTTCAGTGGGACCGCTGTCCTGCCTGATAAAGTCTTGAAGCAGTTCAGCACCGACTGAGCACGTTCCTGGGTGAGGCGTGCTGTCTGGTTGACCGAATCCAACTCCATGCCGAGAAAAGAGATCCTCTGCGTTGGCACGAGTTTGCTCTTTTCCCAATTGACCCGAAGGCCCAACTGGCTGAGGTGCCTGAGCACCAGGTCCCTGTGTGCGCACAACAGCTCTCGAGGCTGTGCAAGTATGAGCCAGTCGTCGAGGTAGTTGAGAATGCGCACACCCTGTTCTCTCAGGGGAACAAGGGCCGCCTCTGCGACTTTGGTGAAGGCACGAGGCGAGAGGGACAGCCCGAAGGGCAGGACCTTGTACTGAAATGCCCGACCTTCGAACGCGAATCGCAGGAATGGCCTGTGCCGCGGAAGAATCGAAACATGAAAGTACGCGTCCTTCAGGTCGATCGCTGCAAACCAATCTAGGGGACGGACGCATCCGAAAATGCGTTTCTGCGTCAACATCTTGAACGGCATCTTGTGAAGTGCACGGTTCAAAACTCGCAGATCCAAGATCGGTCGTAACCCACCGCTTTTCTTGGGCACAATGAAGTAAGGGCTGTAAAACCCCGACCTCATATCGGCTGGAGGGACCGGCTCTATTGCACCCTTCGCCAGTAGGACTGCAATCTCCGCGCGCAAGACAGGGGCATCGACGGCTTTGACTGAAGTGAACCGGATGCCCCTGAACTTGGGGGGACGCCGGGCGAACTGAATCGCATAGCCGAGTCTGATGGTCCGCAGGAGCCACCGGGACGGGCTGGGGAGCGCTAACCAGGCTCCGAGAGACCGCACCAGTGGGACCAACGGGGCCACCGACGCGCCCGCGGTGGGGCAGCGAGGTGGAACACAGGGACCGGCCCCAGGGCCTGTGACGGCCTGGCCTGTGACGGCAGGGGGCGGGGTCTGGGTGTGTAGTGTAGCACTCACCTGATTTCTCCTGGCATGGGAGGAAACACAGGAACCCGGCTTGAGGCTTGTGACAGCCCGGCGTTTGACGACTTGAAGCGGGGAATGGAGTGCTACCACCCTTACCTGGTTCCACGAATGGGCAGGAGGGGTGCTCTTGGGCAACCACCCGCTGCCTGCTGGCGAGAGAGGAGGAGGGAAGCGATCCTGTGATGCACGGATCACCACTCTCCTCCTCTTGAGACCCAGAGATTGAGGAAACCGCTCTTTTACTGATGTTTTGGGTACCGCTGGCTGCTGGGCCAGCGGCGGAACAAAAACAAACTGAAACACAGGATTCTCCACCCGGCCCTCCACCGGGGGAGGGAGTGGTGCGGTCACCATCTCCCGAAGAGCAGTCTCCTCCATCTCTGGGTCGCCCGTCTCAGGGCCTCTTGCACTTGCGCTTGCCGCCAGGTTTGGCGGGGGCCTGGACGGGCTGGGCGTCCTGCCTGCGACCGGCTCCACGACGCGGCCTGGTGGAAGGCTGCTGCGGCCGCGCGGGAGCGGGGGCGGCCGCAGGGGGGCGCCCACGGCGACGAGCAGGCTGAGGGGCTGCAGCCGGAGTGGAAGCAGCAGGTTTCCTCCGGCGCATGATGTGTTTGATCGCCTCAGTCTGCTTCTGGGCTGCCGAGAACTGCTGGGCAAAGCTCTCGACAGCGTCGCCGAAAAGGCCGGTCTGTGACACGGGAGCATTCAGGAACTGTGCCTTCTCCAGCTCTCTCATGTCAGCAAGACACAGCCAGAGATGGCGCTCCTGGACCACTAACGTGGACATCGCACGACCCAGAGACTGTGCGGTCACCTTCGTCGCTCGTAGCGCGAGGTCCGTCGCAGCGCGCAGCTCATGTAGAACCGTCAGGTCGTGACCACCCTCGTGCAGGTCTTTCAGTGCTTTGGCCTGGTGGACCTGCAGCAACGCCATAGCGTGGAGGGCGGAAGCCGCCTCCCCACAGGCTCTATAAGCACTGCCAGTTAGGCCTGACGAATACTTAGAGGCCCGTGAGGGGAGACACGGATCACCCCGCAGGGTGGAAGCGGCTGTTGGACATAGTTGCATGGCCACAGACCGTTCCACCGAGGGGATGCCCGCATACCCCAAAGCGGCTCCACCATCGAGGGTGGTGAGAGCGGAAGAACTACAAGATTTGTTTCGGGCAGTGAAAGGTGCCCTCCACGATCTTGTCAGCTCCTCGTGCACTTCCGGGAAGAATGGCACCGGAGGGGGGCGCTGAGAACCAGCGCGACCCCCACCGAGAAACCATTCGTCCAGCCTCGAAGGATCGGGACGCGGTGGTGGATTCCACACGAGCCCGACATTCTCGGCGGCCCGGGAAAGCATGGCCGTCATCTCTGGGTCTGGCTCGGACAACGCTACCACACCCGAAGGGGGCAGCGCAGCCGAGTCGTCATCCCCGGAGAGAGAGGGCCCGCCCTCCGATGCAGTGATCGACATCTGGTCATCAGGGGGACCACCGAAGGAGACGCCTGGTGCACCCCGAGCAGAGGGCCCAGCACGCTCCTTCGGCAGCACCACCGGCTGCGGAGTGCTTGAGGGGCGAGGAGCTCCACTTGGGGAAGCCCTCACCGTAATCCTCAGATCACCTCTGCCCCCACCGGACCCAGCGGCGCGCACGCTGGACCGCGGCAGAGGCAGAGGGACTCCGCCATGTTTGACATAGCGGAGTCTAAGACGCAACTCCGAGATGGTCATGTCCCCACAAGAGGAACATGAGCCATCCACGAAAGCCTCCTCAGCGTGCTGAATGCCCAGACACGTGAGGCAGCAATCGTGACCGTCCTGAGGCGCCAGGAAGCGACCACAGCCAGAAACGCACGGGTGATAAGACATCTTTAGAAAGACGCGATCACCCGTGTACTCTCTTAGAGAAATTTGCTCTTAGAATGCTCTTTTTTTTTGAGGTGCTGAAGCACGCAGGGGAGCTTGGCCACCGCACACTCCAGTGTGGCTGCCAGCGGGAAGATGATTCAGCTCTCCCGGACACCGTGACCACCGCTGCTGCACCGTAACGCCCGCACTCGTTCACAGAACACTCTTCTCGGGAAAGGGAGCAGTAGCTTCACTACCGCTCGGCTCCGAAGCGAAAGGATAATTGATGCGGTGCATCAGCTGCCTCTTATGCTCACGCTGTGATCAGCGGCAGCTGGATGCAATAATCGCATGCCAATGTCCATTGGCTCGTTTAGTTACACTCGAAGTGGATTGGTCTCCCTGGCGAGATCCCAATTTCGTCGGTCATCCGACGTGACTCGGAGTGACCGACTGAAAGGGGAACAAGGAGATGAAACATCAAAAATCGAATAATAAAAAGCAATTTAAACAAAACGAGGAGGAGAAACAGCAAAATAAAGAAAACAGTGAGAAGGAAAACCAGAGAGAGAATTTTCATTTGTTTATAGTTTGTTGTATCATTATACAACAAACTATAAACAAATAAAATTTAAACAAGGAAAGAAACAACAAAAAATGAAAAACAATGGCAAGTTGAAAAAAAAAACAAGAAGATGAAACAAAATAATGAAACAGTGGCAATTTAAACAAAGAGACGAATCAAAGAAACAAATTAATATTTAACAAAATGAGGAAAGAAACAACAAAGTAAATCAAAAGCAACTGAAAGAAAACATGGAGAAACACGGAGAAAATAAAAGCCATTTAAACAAAATGGAGACGAAACTATTGTAATGTGAACAAAATAAGCTGATCAACAAAAACAGCAATATAAACAAAAGATAAGATGTTAAATAACTGAGTGAAAAACAATGCAAACAATCATAATCATGCAGCTGATTGAAAGTCTGCAACGTTAATCAAAAATAATAGGCCTCATGAAACATTAGCATAACAAATTTCTGCATAAACAGTTCTTAGAAAACATTCGGTTTATTAGTTCATTCTCACGTATATTGGACTGAATGAATTGTTGTTTTTCATGAATCAGGTCCAATGTATACATGCACATATACAGTATATAAAACATGCATTAGTGATAATATACGAACTGCTAAAACTGATAAATATAAAAAAAAAAGAAACAAATACAAAAAAGACAACATGTACACCCTGTGTGGTTCTCCGAGCACCAGACGCATCTTTATCTGTCTGGCAGTGGCCCTGAATGACCTCTGACCCCTCTGCTTGAACTGGGGGGTGGGGGAGTCGTGACCCCATCATAGAGGGGTGCTGGGCGCTGACTGGCCACCGCACACATCATTGATTACAAGCTTAATGCACAAACTCACCACGTCTGTTCTACTGCAATGCAGAGCTCCAAACACACATACACACATAAAGCGGGAGAGCTCACAAACCCACATAGATTCAGTGTTTAAACTCATGCCATCTTGGGCAGCGTCTGAACACAGGTTTGTCGATATGAGTGAGCAGCATACAGGTTCAAGTCTATCACGCTGTAGGATGGAGAAGTGTGTATTTGTGTGTGTGTGTGTGGGGAAGGTTGGTGGGATCAGCAGGGACTGAAAGGGAATGATGGTGATCCAACACACACACACACACACACACAGAGGCCATCAGCAGAGCGCTGTCACCACACAGTACCAGACAGCACACACACATACGCACAACAAGACACAATGAACAGCAGACAGAAGGGAAAACACCATAAACCACTACACAAAGAGAAACATATTGAGTTCGACGTCCGTCTCTAATTAAACTGCGACTTTACAAGCCTTCAGACCCACTCAGAAATCTCTTATTTCTCATATCCTGGAACACAATTCTAGTCATTTCAAAACACAATGACTCATTAACAATCACATACAAAAATGAGACCCCGAAGACGTGGATCTCTTTAATCACATCTAAACATTTTTTAACTAGAATTTTACATTTTGTGAAGAAAACATGAGCTGAAGTCAAAAAACCAACCTGAAGTCTACATTTACATTTATCCAAAGCAACTTAGGTACACATATTATCAATCCTTGCTTTTCCTGGGAATTAAACCTATGACCTTGCTAGTGCCATGATCTACGGTTTGAGCAACAGGAAGGCAGGAAGGTCCCTTTTTTGCCACGTCTATGGTTTTTCAAGCATTTTATTGTCCACAAGTTGAAAATAGTATCTCTGATTGCTTAGAAAAGGCACACAACACATCTCCTCAAAATGCCATGCAATTTGAGATGGCATTCCTAAACATATGTGGGATGAGTTACACATTGAACTGTAATACTTAAAAGTATAGTAAAAAATACTTAAAAGTATTAAGACCTTCGTTCATCTTCGGAACACAAATTAAGATATTTTTGATGACTGATTTTTTTGAAGACTGACACGGAAGAGAAGAAATTGTTGAATGAAGTCATTATTTTTGTTTTCTTTGCGCACAAAATGTATTATCATAGCTTGAACCACTGATGTCACATGGACTATTTTAACAATGTCCTTACTACCTTTCTGGGCCTTGAATGTCTCAGTTGTGTTGCTGTCTATGCAGGGTCAGAAAGCTCACGGATTTCCTCAAAAATATCTTAATTTGTGTTCCGAAGATGAACGAAGGTCTTACGGGTTTGGAATGACATGAGGGTGAGTAGCTAATTAATGACAGAATTTTCATTTTTGGGTGATCTATCCCTTTAACATGAGCAGTTTGTTCAAATCTAAAAGTGATGCTACCTTATCAAACATCTAAACACTATTGATCAAATTCAGAATAATTTCATAGGTTTTAGTTCCATTAACATCTTAGAATCACGAGAACCCAGAAGACCCTTACAGAGACCATCTGAGTGCACAGACACACAGCGTTTAGGTCTGCTGAACGCAGGTCTTTAACCGCTACAACATCTTGTCTGACTGGCTGGCGGCCCAGCGCACAGGCCCTGCCCATCCAAATCGAACTCATTGATCTCTCATGCAGGGTCAGAGGTCAAATGCGTATCGACTGGAAAAAGTGTCATCAGCAGTAGCGTGGCCCTGACTCCAGACAGATCAATAGCACCTCTGTCTGCTACGCTTAGATTACTCTTATTCATCTATCATAAATCTCAGCACCTCATCACCACGCTAACGTCTGGTGGCTCCTGATGCAGCTGTGGCCCTGTTAAGGTCGACAGCGGTCTGGGACCAGTAGGTCATGTTCATCAGTGCTCCGCTCTCGTGTACAGGGGCAAAAGGCTAGACGGCCAATCACAGATCTTGTAATCAGAATCAATGAGTAGGGTTTGGTCACACGTCTGGAAGAATCAGACAGAACTGGATGACAAAAGACATACTGTCTTAGATAACCACACAACAGTGAATTTAAAGACAACATGAACCAATTTATCTTCATTATTGTGCAATATGTTTGATCAAGTGTTTGATCAAAATGTTTTATCAAAACGCATTAAAATTGGACTTTTCTTTTCTGCAGACTTAACCAAGGTAAGACTGAGAAATTAATACTAGCTAATAACAGCCAAAAAAATTGTGATACAATCAAATTTTGATTAAGAAAATCAAGTTCTGCCTTCAAGTTAAGGCAATCTGTGAATTACATATTTCAATACCTGTTTGCACACAAAGCGGTTTATTTTGTACACATTTGTTCACTTCAGAAGTGATTTGAGCATAAAGTTTTACGATTAGTGTGTTTGCACAGCAAAACGTTGACAGTGATGAAAAAATATTCATTATAGAAACCCAACAAAGCAAGAAAACCGTGTTTATACAAGATCTTTTCTCCTCAATCTTGACACCATAATGTAAACAGACGTGCACTTTGAATAAACTAACAGAATGGTGATAAATGCTTGTACATACAGATCAAAATGGGAGTAACAGAAATCTAGGAGTGTTGGTCCATTGGCATTTATATTAAAAAAGAACATTTTAACATTTTATTATTGAGCATAATCAGCATAGAACTGTTCATATAAACATACTTTGTTTATGGATATCTGTCAAAACTTCAAATGAAAATGTCTAAACAATACTTTAGTGGTTGACTTGACTAAGAAAACCCTTCAGGACACTGCCGTTCTTCGCCTTTCTGTGGACCCACTGCTCACTGAAACAAAAGCTTCAACTTTCACCCGCTCAAATTCACTAATTTATTTGTTCAGCCATCACATAAATCTAAGCACAGCTGTAACCAACGAGTTGCAGCTGGACTTGGCTGCCAGCTGGACTTGGTTTTGCTGAACCAGCACGATTTCAAGCCGGGTTTGCTCCGCTACATCTGGAGGAGTCATCCGAGAGCAGAGGTGAAGGCGGAAAAATCGCTCCTAAAATAAAAGCAGCTCTCAGTTTAAACAGGAAACTATGGTATACAAAACGACGGCCTTTCCCTTCGATTCAACATATTGTGGCTAGTTCACCCAAAAATGAAAACTATGTCGAACCATCCTGATTGACTTTCTTTTGTCTGTGTCTTTTCTTGTGACGTTTAAGCTGTGAATTGTTCACTTGAGTCAGATCTTTTCAATGAATCAGCTGATCTAGTTCACAAAACTGTTTTGAATGATTCATTCACAAACCAGTTCTTAAATTCACCTGACTCAATGATCCAGTCACAACACTGAACATTATAAGTAAATAGCAACTAGCACAAAAGACTCAGAATATAGCATCATATAGAGGACACTTTGACAACTTTTATAATATTTTTTGAAGTTTGGCAGTCCGTGTCCTCATTCACTTTTGTTATATTAAAAGTGTATGACATGAGGGTGAACAAATGAGTTTTTATTTCTGTGTGAACTATCCCTTTAAGAGTTTTGACTGCTGTTTTCTATAAATTAAATCCTAAGAGCCTAAACAGAATTCAGATGTAAGCTGCATGAAGGTTTGGCTGACCGAGAAAGACAGCTGACGCCAGACTAAAGGGGACTGAAGTGGACTTAAGCCTTGGGTAGAGGAGCCGTGTCTTTTCAAGCTTTAGAGGGGCCGCGCTAAGCCCGTTCCAACCCTGTCGTCATGTGAGAGGGGAATCAATGACGAAGACTCTTACGCTTGCCCATTGAATCCTCATTTATTTCACTGCTCATTTGTCTGTGCTTAATTGATAGCAGTTAAGTCCCTTTCACCATGTTAGCTGTGTTGCTGTGGGGCCTATGTGTGCTTACAGATGCTTTCAGGCCAGACTAAAATACTTCTTGAACACTGGCCCTCACAGACTGCAGGCGTTCATGCTGGAGACCCACCAACACAAGACGCCGGGCAGACGTATGAGGCTGTTAAGTGCATAGCTTCAACACACCACTGAAAAATGAGAACAAAAGCTTATAAACCTACATTTTGGAAGCATACTGCAGAAGAAAACCTTGAGTTTGAATGCCAAAGACATGCCTGCTGCCAGATACTCAACAACTGATTTAAAAGCACAAGGAATTCAAGGAGTTTTCAAATGCGGATCTGCTGGATTAATCAAATTCCAAGAATACTGAGTTATCCGAGACACACTATTTACACAATCAATGTCTTAACAAGACGCTTAACACATGACATACAAATGAACTTCACAGTAATGTTATCTGGTCTAAGATGCTGCATAGACATACAATACCATTCAAAATTTGGGATCAGTAAGTTTTTTTTTTTAAGAAGTTGATAATTTATAATTTTAATTATGCTGTGATTTAGATTTTTTTATTTATCAAAGATTATTCATCCTGAAAAAAATGTATCATGGTTTCCATAATATTAAGCAGAGCAACTGTTTCTACATTAATAATAATAGGAAATTTTTCCTGAGCAGCAAATCAGCATTTTAGAATGATTTCTGAAGGATTAGGTGACACTGAAGACTGGAGTAATGATGCTGAAAATTCAGCTTTGCAATTACAAAAATAAATTTCATTCTAAAATATATTAAAATTGAGAACACTTGTTTTAAATATAATATTTTGCAGTATTACTGTTCTTTTGATCTAATAATTGCAGTCTTAGTGAATATAAGAAACTTATTTTAAAAACATTAAAAAAATCTTACTGACCGCAAATTTTTAAATAGTAGTGTATAAAGAAACAAGGATTACAGCAGGTCTGGAACCACTCAGCCTAAATTCTTAACTATGACTATATTTGTAACCGCATACTAACATACCGCTCCTAGTATTTCTGCAGTATACTATATATAAAATATAGAGTGTACAATATGTAAATAATCTTTTTTCAATACAAAATAGCCAGATGACCTTCTAGAATTTACACAAATGAGCAGTATACAACATATTACAGAGTGCACTTCTGTATGCCATAAAACAATGTGCTTAACTTCACCTTTCATTCCCAGCATAATGGATGAACCAGAGGTAAGTTTTGCTGCAATATTTAGGTTTATTATTTGATCAGACAGCCAAAAGTTCTAAAAAAAAATGAAGAAATCTTTAAAAAAAAAGAAAAACATTTTATATAAAACATATATTTATAAAAAAATACTAATGTTATAAAATTTAATCTCACTTTAAAAATAAATAAATAAATAAATAAATAAATAAATAAATAAAAATACATAAATTAAGTAAAAAATAACTGAATGTATTACAGAATACCACTTGCTGAATTAACATGCAACATGATGTTATAAAAATTTATCATGCTACTATCTGAAATAATGTTCTGAATTATACAGTTTCACTTCCTATTTTAAAAAAGTATTCATTATACAGTATATACTGTGAAGCATTCAGGAAGTAGTGAGCTAGTATTCCAAATATAACCCACATCAACTACTTCACCAACTCTCATGGGAAGTGACATCAGTGCTGATTATTAGAAACGCCACTGGATCCAGAAGCTAACAACACTGGTGCTGTATGCTACAGTTAAGAGATTCCATTTCACACTCTGTTTATGGCCTGGGGCTCTGAAAATCCCTTTAATCCTCAATGATTCAGGGGGAAAAATAAAACTTGGATGTCAAGGTCTTTAGCAGGGCCACAGAAATACATCTAGAAGCGGATTGACGGATTGGGAAACCGATGACAGACAGATCATGGGAAGTTATTTTTGGATGCTAACAACCGAAATCTCAAGTTACATATCACTCAAAGAAGTAGAAATGAGAAAATATTTGTTCTCTAAATGTTGTTTGATTCATATGTGCAGGTTTACTGCTTTTTAGGGATGTTCAGAACAACACTTTCAAAATCAGCTAGTTATTGTGTTGTCTGAACAATTCATGTGTATATAATACTTCAAAGAGAAAGAATTAGACACGCAACTTTTCAAAGAGGGTGTTTCAGTTCAAGAGCTACAGCACAGCATGCTGTCAACACACTAATTAAAGCAGTCCTGCTAAAAATATCAAAGATAAAAAATATAAAAAACCAAATATACAGTATAAAGATAAATATGAAAAGTCCAATATCCAAATATCTAATATCCAATGCAGTCTGATTATAAACAGCCATCACAAATGTCTCAGGGGAAAACAGAATGATATGCAGCAGTGATGACAAAACACAAGACAATTTAACATCACACTCTGTCAGCTGAAAGGGATACTGGGTGATTTCTGTGGTGGTTCCTGCTGTCGTTTTAGTGATGTGTATTATATTACTAAAAATAAGCTGCGTGTCTTCTGTCCAACAGCAGATATGCACAACACAGTAAATGACAATGAAACTGGCAGCCTGTCCAACCTGAAGGAACAGGAAACATTAATTATCTGTATTACTCAGACTCATCTGTGTGTTACTGCACTGAAAGCCTACAAGCCTATATCTATCTCTTGACTTCATGTGTTTAAAAGTGGAAAAAGCAAACATATTCTGTAATTAGGGTTCCAGTGGATGCCATTTTGAAGTCTTGCAAGATGAAATGAGTGTACTCCAAGGAAAGCTAGAAGGTTGTACAGTTAACTCCCATGGTGTCATTCGAAACCATACAACCTACTACCTCAGCCTGGATGCACACGTCCACACTGCCATTCCTCTGGACCTCCTGGAGCAAAAACAACTTCTGTCCCTTCAGAGAAGAAACTTTTTTGTTTTTTTTGCATCAGTGATCTGATGCATTTGCAAATTCTCTACAGGTCACCTTTTTACAGCAGCAGTTCTCAAACCTTGAAGGATTCCAAATGATCCATCATTTGATTGGCTCATTAAACAAATAAAATAGATAAGAAATTATTATAATAGACAAAAAGCACCAATACTGAATTTATTGACTGCTTAATCAACCTGGATAATGATGTATCTGTTGTCTAATTTAGTAAAGTATGCAAATGTACAGACATTTTTAGGTCTAATTTATTTCAATGAAATAAGAACAAAACGGCAGTGTGACAAAATTACGGAATTAAGGAATGCCCTTATAAACTAAGGTAATTTGGGCACTACTAAACCTGGTAATTGTTTTAAGGTAGCTGGTGGCTTATGCAGTTTTTATGTTGTGGCTCACCACCTAAAAAAAAGAACCACTGCTGTAGCGAGTTCAAAGAGTGCGCTGAGTTCACCACAGTGACAGAGACCCACAGAATCGAGCTTGGGTTGCAGATTACGCCACAAGATCGGATCTACGGGTTTGTGACAAGTGGTCAGAGCTTCATATGAAACCCAATCCCAGGTCATACTCATGTCTCCGAGTCTTTGTGGATGAGCTATCGGATCAGATAAACCACAAAAACATTCCTCCCTACATGAACAAAACACTGCCATGGAGTCATTGTAAATTTAGAAAGGAGGAGAAAGACAAAAACATCTTCCACTGACCTGGTCGAGTTTCAGTGGAGATGTATCCATATCTGCTCCTGATTTCTGTGCTGTGAAGAGAAAGAAATCACAACCTCAGGAAACACGTTCACAGTTAAAAGTCTATAGCAAATACATAGAGTAATGCAATTCAGTTTTGTGTAGAAAAATTCAATTAAATGCCATTCACAGTTAATTTTGCTTCCATAATATAACACCTTGAGTCAAATAGGATATTAAATGAGAAAAAAGATACACAGGGACTTTATTTAATCCAGCAAGAATGGACTGGATGAAGAAAAGTGTTTCTACATGACAGGTGGTTGTAGGGTAAGAACTGAAAAATAAGAGGGCTTGATGATGTCATCTGAAAAGGAAAGTCGTTTCAGAGGCGGAGCAAGTTATTACATTTTGATAAATGATTACAAAGGCAAATATTCTTCCTTAGAATAATGTGTAGTTGTGTAAATCAAGTAGAATAAGACCAGGGCCATGTGTTATGAAAGTAAATAAGGATAGATACACCGACTGAACAATCTGACAAAAGTCCAACACAAAGGAACTTAAATAAATGGAAAAAAATGCTTCACTTGAATCAAATGGTAAATTATTATAAGGCTACACAAACACTCTAGCTGGGAAATACTGAAAAGTTTGGCGGAAACAGCTTGTTCGAACACATCCCTGCCAGAGAACGCCATGCGTGACTGTCTGCGAGAACAGGGTGAGCTTAGACAAGAACACGGCGGTTTTAAAAGAAACACACAATCTGTCAAGGCGGGAAAAGTGAGCATTTCACAAACAGCTGCTGTCCTCTCACTGTCTCACCTGCTTGCTGATGTTCATCGGACATAAATGTTCAACTCATGGTACAACTGAGCCATTTCAAAGTGGGCGGCGGTTTTTGCACCCATTCATTCACCGAATCATGACTTGTTTTAGAGTTTCGGAAACAGTTTGAGCACCAATTTTACGCCTACTAAAACAACCTGTGAGATTCAAAATGAACACAGGGGACTGACATATAAGTGCCACTAAAATACTTTTGCTAAATAAGAAAGTCTGCGTAGTCCGCCATTTTCTCAGCAAGGAAAAGACAAGAGAGGGGAAAAAAAGAGAAAGAACTCTCACTAGCATCGCTTTCCAAGTTTCTCCTTTTCTGTTCTGGCACCTTCACAAAACCTTCACCAGTGGGTCACATGATGCTGCTCGAGCCCAGAAGCATTCAGCTGATGTTGAGTAGACATCTTTTGTCTAAAATACAACCCTTTCGCCGATCATTCCATGAATAAAATGCCACCTTCCAGGGGGGCTGAAAAGGGGTGACGTTGGGAGTCATGGCAACCTCTAGCTGGCACGATGCCCATCGTAAGGACAACAGAACATAGAAATCAGCTGAATTCAAACAATGATGCTGAGTTACTCAGAAGATAAGAGAATTGGAAACATCTTTTAACAATGCTTTTGGAGTACTCGAGCAAAGCTGCACTGGAATGCAGCGAAGAGCGCATTCGCTTGCAGACACTAGTTGAGAAAAAAACACCCCGTCGGACTACATGTCTCTCGTTGCCTGTGCGTGTGAATGGAGTGACTCAGTGAAGCTTTATTTCAATTCATCATCAATCCGTGAGTCATGATTGTAGTTTGTAGACTATAGTGGGCTGATGAATTTTCCCACTGTAGGGCTTTATAAAGTGTGATAGCAGACAATGGGGCGCACATGTGGGCGTTTCCTGCATCTTGTTAAAGCTTCGCACATGAGATCACAAATGACCTCTGTATAGAATCTCTATAGCCTCAGAGTTAAAATGAGGTGAGAGCCAAACAACAAGAGGAAGTAACTACAGTTAACAGGGGAAATGTAACTATAATTTTACGACAGAATAAGATCAAGATAACTGGATTTGAATTAACTTAGAATTCTTGCATTTCAATTGAGGCAGGATGTAGAATTGCAATTCGAATTCAAATTTGAATTTAAAAGTTCAAAATTTTAATTTAATAACTGATTTTTAGGTCACACTTTATTTTAAGGTCCAGTTCTCTCCATTAACAAACCATTAACTACAACTTTTGCCTCAATAAACTACTAATTTTCTGCTTATTAATAGGTAGTAAGGTAGTTGTTAAGTTTAGGTATTGGATAGGATTAGGGATGTAGAAAATGGTCATCCACAATATGTGCTTTATAAGTACTAATAAACAGGCAATATGTTATTAATAGGCATGCTAATAAGCAACTAGTTAATAGTGAGAATTGGTCCCTATACTAAAGTGTTACCAATTTGTAACTAGAAAGGCAAAGTTTGTCAAGACAACCAAAAAAACATTGTTAGCTTGACAAAGTCTTGTTTTAAAAGTTTGAAGTTTAAAAGTTTATAGACCTTACAAACAGAAAGAAAAATAAAACAATCAATCAATAGAACGACAGCCATCCAGATGAATGATAGATAGACAGACAGACAGACAGACAGACAGACAGATGTTTGAAATGCCAATTTCATTAAAATTCAACTTCCTGTTGGGTGTGGCTAATTCAATTCAAATTCACACTAATGAATTGAAATGGAGCAAATTCTTCGATTCTGAATTTTGTACAATGTTGCTTGATTTTCCAAAAGTATTTGAACACTTAAAAATTTTAATAAACCAACTAGCCTAATGTTTATTTTAAAGAAAGACAGGTTTTAAATTCTAAAACAACAGTGGCAAAAACCCTAAATACTGTAACTGATGGAGCAAAATGTCTCAGAAAAAAAGGTCTCTGAAATGGTTTTTCCATCAATTGTTTGCAAATGCAACTTGGCTTCAGAATGCGTATGTAATGGAATGACATTTATACATTTTGTGTGGCTTAAATGTCTGAATACTTTATGGGGCTACTTTAAGCTTCACCATAAACGTCAAGAACTCTAGATTAGAAACCGGACCTGCTGGAACTAATTCGGTTACAGGCCATGTCACGGCTCTTTTGAATCTTTTCTAGAACACACAAGCGTACTTAAGAGAAGCGTCTCGCTGAACTGAACACAAAATATGTCATGACATCCTGATGATCTCTCTGTCCAGAGCAGCAATGCGACCAAGATAAAAATTCCCACACAAAAATACACAGGACCCTGCATCGCCTACAGTCCTGCTCATAACACTAGTTGTTTGGATTTGATCACCCTGAACTCATCCACCCTTGTTCCTGGATAGATGAATTTCCCAACATACTCTGACAGCAGACAAACAGTCAGCAGATCTGCATCAAACCACAAGAGATGATCTGTTCAAGTTGATGCATGTGAGTATATATTGGTGTGGCCCTGAGCACACAGGAAGAATGAACTGGGGAAAAGATGATATCTAAATCTTGTCCTTATCTGCAAATTGAATCTCAATTTATAGAATAAGTTAAAGGCAGAATGTAATTATTTTTTGTACATAAAATGACTTGTTGCAGTTCAGGGTCACATAAATTATAAGTGTATAATTAATACACACATACACACTGATATATATGTGTAAAATCTAGTGATGTACAATATATGGAGAAGCATATCAGTACCACAGAATATTAATGTTCTTTTATCATTATTATGCTTCTGAATAGGCTGATTAGGCTTGCCAGAAGATAATTTCGGGGCTTTTTCTATGCCAGGTTTAAACAGTGTTAGTACATCTTTTGTATATTACATTATCATTTAACTGATTTTATTAATAAAAGTTGCAATCGTCATTGGTTATAAATAATACCATTGCATTATTTAAAGACAGTAAAGAGACTTCAAGGATAAAGGTACAAATGCTGAATCTTTTAAACACAAAAAGAAATGTGAACCACTTTCAACAACACTGCCAATGCAAGCTTGATCTGTTAAACAAACCTCTGTACAGCGATCAATCTGAGTTTCTTCCTCGTACTAACCTACAGAGACAATCTGTGTCATAAACTATATAACACAACGGCTGGTCTGTTTGTGCATGTGTGTTTCCTGATGGTGCACAGCAGGCTGATATATGCCCTGAAGACGCAGGCCTGCGAGGATAAACTATTTTCACGTCACTCTGAACTTGCAGGACCAATAAATTCTGCCACAGAGTGTGAGACGCTCCCTTCATCCTGAGTCAGACACTCACACCGCAGCACTCAAACACAGCCTGCATTCAACAGGGAAAGGAACTGAATTTATGCAGCGAAACGCATGTTCTCCTCACACCATTTAGCCAGGCTGTGTCAGCTCCATGCATGATTGAAAAAAACACACATGAGGAGGGCGTTTCTGTCGCATGTCATTTAGACGCTGATTGTGGCAGTATAGTTATGTATAGCATGGTACCAAAGGTTTTTTTGTATTCATGTACCATGATATTTACATGATACTCTAAGTAACACTAAACAATAAGGTTCAATTTGTTAACATTAGTTTTTACAGCATTTATTAAGCCAGGATAATGTGAATTCATATATTTTTCTGTTAACACATTTAAAGTTAATTTGTTCATAATACAATAACTATTTTAATTTATACTTACAAACTTAAATTTATTAGCATATTTAGAAATTAACCTTAATTAAGATTATTAAATGCTGTACATGTATTGTTTATTGTTAGTTCATTATACCTAATGCATTAAATAATGCTTGAACTGGTACATCAAAGAATGACAAAAAAACAGTATTACCATGATACATGTCCAAAATACCATGATGAAAATGAATGGTGACCACAGCTGCTCCTGGCCCCCATCTACTTTCATTGTTTGCAATTAAATGCAGCTCGGACATTCTGATAAATTTCTCCTTTTGTATTCTATGGAAAAAAGAAAGTCATACAGGTCTGGAATGACAGTAGAGTTTTGGATGAAGTATATCTATAAACAGTTTTTCCAGACATCAGCGCCGTCTCGACACCTCACAGAATGGCATTTCATATCTGGAGAAGCAGGACGTTGAGGTCAAAGTTCAATTGAGACCGGCAAAAAATAAAAAAAAACAGAGCAAAGAGAGGTTTTCCCGCAAGACAGATCGAACCATTGAAAACCAGACAGGGGGGAAAATCAGACAGACGTCGCAGTAATGTGAAACAGTCGTAATGCGGTAACTTCAGCGGGGCGAACCAACTGCACGCGCTGATCGCAGGGGTGAAGGAACCAGATGGCTATGGAAAATCAACACTGGGTGCTCTTCTTCTTAATGGCAATTATTCATCAAGTCTATAAACAATGTCAGTGAAGGTGACGGAATAGTCTAACTTTAATCTTCCACATATGATTTGAGAAACCAGAATGGCGTTCATCTGCACTGCACACCCCTCCTCAAACCAATGACCTCCACATATGTACGAACAGAGTCATTACTGCCGAAAGTAAAATATCAAATATTATTTCTACATGCACTGTTAATCTTCATCGCAAACGTGCACCACTGCTTAACAGTTCAAGAGGCAGATAGCTCATTTTAAAAGACAAGAACAAGTGCAGCGGCTCTTCATCGGCATCATTCTCGAGCTACAAAAGCAGTCGCTGCATGTTAAAACAGATGTGTGCACATATAAGTTCTCTAAGAGCATGAGTTTTAAAATAAAGCATACCATAAAAAATTATTTTATCAATCTGTAAAGGATTGTTGGTGTATATTTTACAAGAAAATACTATTTCAGTCTTTTTACTTAAAAATGTCATGATTTCTTTGTAATTATTTGTCAAATTTTTTACAATTTCTAAGTGAAAACTAAATCATACACCAAATTGTATCAATGTAACGTGATAAAAAACACCAGGGGAAATACATATGCAAACAGATTTGTGTGAATGTAATGAAATGCATCTGCAGGCACAAAGGCTGATTAAACCAAACACGACAAACAGATCTGCTGCTCTCAATGCAGTTAGTAGTTTGCTTTAGACCCTCAGGAGATCAGAGCCAACACAAAAAATAACAAAGTTGAAGGCACAAATAGGTTTTGTGCAGTGAGATTTGAGGTTTCTCTGCGCAGAGAGGCCAATGCCTTCTGCTTTCCCTTAAACGCTTACAGAGTTTGCCAGGCAACGAGCCAAGAAAATGACTTTGTTTGACCCAACTGCCAATCAGTTCGGCTGGGTGGGTCCGTATTAAACGCCGACACCTTTTCTGTGAAGCTCATTGGGCACAGCTGCCTCCGGTGGGCGGAGACATGTTGAGAAACAAGGCTGTTGACAGGGAAAAGGAAAGCAGAGAGCTGGTGCAGAGCACACCGACAGCCAATGGGAGCAGAGCATTCTAACACATAGAACAAAACGGTTCAAGTAAATTGATTAAACTAAAAGTCATTTCATGAATTTATTTATGAGTATAGGCTTAAACTTTAATCAATAATCATAATATAAAGTCTTTACATAGAGTAAGAAATCATAACTGTTGTATGTTGCTAGGCAGCCTTTATAACAATCAGACAGGTTATCCAATCACAACCTAAATTCTAATTTGCTGATTTGCAATATGAAGAGCTCACGCGAGACACATCAAAAGTTTTCCCACTCCCCTCTGAATGGCGATTCATCACCTTAAAATCTAAAAGTGAGATGCAAAGGTTACTAATTTTGAGACATCAGTGCACAAGGTACAGTAAAAACTTGAATTTCACTTAAGCGAATTCTCAAAAATCAAGTATAATGAATACTGATAGGGTTTGGCCGAGCTCTCTATTAAATTATGGTCAATAACAAAATCTTTGTCTCAGAGCTGTTCAGAAACCATAAGAGGGCTTTTAATTAAATGACGTAATGCGTGAACAGTGCACATCGATTACCGAAACCCCGCTAACCGTGAGCGACAAGCAGACATAGATCTTGTTTACCATCACAAAGAATCAATCAATACATCGAGACTTCTGAATATTAAACTTGGGCAAAGTAAAAAGTATTCCACATGTGACAACGCAGGAGGCGATCAATAAAAATGGCATTAAATAAGACTTGAGAAAGCAGCATGTTAATTGACCAAGACAATTAAAATGAATTCAAATGACTTCAGGCTTAATAAGTCTTGCTTACTCTCAGGACCCCCAGGTAACGAACCAGGGGGAAAAATGAATCTCAGCATAGCTCATCAACTCTTCTGAAACTCACCGGACTGGACACAAATAGGATTTCATGTTCATTATAACTACAGAGATGGAGATTTTTACACAAAGGAGACTGTCAGGATGAATTGGCTAATCAGACACGTCCTGAGAGCAACTTTTCTTTAAGTATGAGAACTGTAAGGAATTTAATTATTCTGCTTCAGTTTCTGATTCCATTAATGGGTCCGTTTCTTAATTACTCAACATTCTCTGACAAAATGTGCAAAAACTGTACTTTTAGCATTTCCCAGGAGCAGTATCCTCAAAAATTACACTAGTGTACCTTTCCTACACCTCAAGGATGGATATCAATACCTTAAGAAAAAAATAAGGACCATTTAGGGGTAGATAAGGCACAATGTTGTACCTTTGAGAGCACTTTTCTCACTGTACTTGAATATATTTAAATGATTTTATTAGGATATTGTATATAACATTTTTTTCCTGCCAAATATACAAACAATAATGAATTTTAGAATCATTCTATTATCAAAGTCCTATTAATTTTGCCAAGTTTAATCTGAATTTTTAACTACACATTCTCAAAGAGCAACTTATAGATTCACAAACCTTAAAGTCAACAGGAATTGCTATATGCAATCCACTTTGCATTTGCAATATAGTGCATTTTAGAGTAAAACAGAATTGAATGGCTAAAATAATTGCAATGCTTAAAAAGCTATTTGGCTTTCGGTTAATATTATCCAATAGACTGCACATCCTAAGTGACATCAGCAGAAAAGGAAAGATGTTTTAGAGAAATGGCTAGTTATGAAGGCATACATTTAGAAAGTAAACAGGGTCGATTTTAATTTCATGTTGACTTTAACACACTGTAAAAGTTTTTGGTTCATTTCAGGTTGGACATAATGAAAGTATGTGAATCAGTGAGTGAGTCATTAGAATGATTCAAAGCTTTAACTCATAATCAGCGGAATAGAAAACACATTCTGATTATATCAGTATGGTGTTTGTCCACATTGTTCAGAAGAATGCAATCGTTTATGAAGCAATAACAGAACAAAATGTCCTGAAAATCATTCCGTTCCAGCATTTTTTATTTTATTTCCATCCCTACATCCCTACTATAGAAATAATGCACTTGAATCTTCTGAACAAATGCAGCATTCTGTATGTTTGTTATCATGACATTATGACAAAATATTTGCTTGTGGCTTAATAAATGTTTCCAACTCCATAATGTGACAGCGTTGGGGAATTAGGCGGTCATTTTAACCTGCCTTTCTGCTTCCTGTCTTTTCTGGGCGCGTTCCTTCTGATTTCTCTCTTGGTCTGGTTTTTGTTGTCTTAGAAAACACACTGCAGACATGGACAGGAGATCTCAGACACTGCTCAAATGTGTTCAAGCTTTTAGAAAAAATGACACACTTAAAATACACATTTAAGGCTCATTTGAGGCAATCATCTACAATTACAGAGGCCTTCAAAAAGCTAGACTTCACAATCAAGTGGAATATATTAAATTCTATGCTTCTAAAATCACCATGAAAAGGATGTTTTATTGAGTCTTGCTCCCTGACATCTCTAACATCATCTCTTTCAGAAAAAGAGAGAGTAAAGCTCTAGCTCTAGATGTTTAGTTGCAGCCTGACAAACAAACTTAACTGGGTGAAACTTATACAATTATATGGACTGCAGTGCAATACAGACTCACACATGCACAGCCTGTCCTGTTCTTAAGCTCATTTCTCTGCAGCCATGATAAGTTAAGCATGAAAATCACGGCATTTTCCGCTGCCTGATCCATTGCTGATTCAGCAGAACGCTGGAAGGGCACAGCAGGAATGATATGGAAAGTCATAATTATCATTCACCCCTGCACCGTGCAGGAAATTGCTGAAGCAAAATTGTTTTGCATTTTTGTGCAACACACAAACCGCCACCTCTGACTGAACAATGACAGTAAGACTAAGTGCTCATTTGCATACAAAGAGTAAACTAAGTTCTTTAATAAATAACAGAATTTGACACTCTAAATGGTATGATTATTGATTACTAGACTGACAGAGTATTGACAATCGTTGAATAAGTCCTATGAAGGTGAGAAAAGCTTGCGTATAGGAAATCAGGAATTCTTAGTGGCACTTTCACAATAAGTCAATGAGATGGTCAAACACAAGCCAATCAGCATACAACAATCTTTATTTAAACTCGTTTATTGCCATTTTATGCACAAAAGGGTCATATGTTGTTTCAAATCAATATGATTTTCTTCCAAAGAACACAAAGGAAATATTTTACAATATACATTAAAGCTGCTCTTTTCACAGTGCATGTAAATGGAATATGTCAAGATTCAAATATGTCAACAAAACACCATAAAAGTGACCAATAAGTCTTTTGAAGCCATATAATAGCTTTGTGTGAGGAGACTGAAATGTTAAACTGTTATTCTGTGAATACATTCAAATATGGCATTTCAAGATACATTACTATAGACAAACATGAAATACACTGTAAAAAAATATTTTTCAAAAGTTGCAAGTAAAACAGATTATTGAAGTTTTACAAGAAAAAACTATTTCAGTTTTTCTTCTTCAAAATTCCATGCTTAATTAAATGATATTTCTCTTTGTAATTATTTGTGAAGTTTATTAGCATTTTCAGAGTGAAAATTGTTTCATGAGATGATTTATATTTCAGTGTGCATCTCTGTGCCAACCTATCATATGGCTTCAGGAGACTTTAGAATATAATGCACAAGCTTAAATACTACTTTTATGGTATTTTTTCTCATATTTCTTAACTTGACAGCCCTCATGCTCAAATTCTGCTAAATATCTTCTTTTATGTTAAATTGAGGAAAGAAACAACATGAGAGTTGACAGACGTTTTACATTTTGGGTGAACTATTCCTTGAAATTAAACGCCAAAAAAAGCAATTAGCATTCATCTTTTGTGAAACATATCTGCTTTAGTATTTTTGTAGAACAACAAACTCTTCTAAGCATACAAAAAAGAAAAAAATAATGACCGAAAATTAATTAAGTAGTTCAGTTAAGTCAAATCCTCATAATAGTGCACATCAATATGCTTGGAAATCAACATGTGGCTGCCAACTCGAATTCATCCCTGTGACAGACTCTTGATTCTGGGTAAAGCAAACAGGAAGTGACTGGGTCGAGATTATGGCTGCCTGGAGTTTCCACAGGGCCCCTGCTGAGTTACATGTTCTCAGTTTCTTTTGTTTGCCGTTAACCCGTTAAACCCCTCATGAGAGGCCTTTGAGAAAAGTGTCACATACCCCGGGGGGCCATTTTGTTGAGAACAATGATCCTAAAGGAGTTACACACCATTGCAATAGTCCCCTTCCCAAAGGCTGAGACACTTAAACGCTCTAAAACAAAACAGAGGTAATCCATTCACATGCGAGGAAGCTCTGGCTTCAGCATCAAAAGCTTTGACTGATCAACACAGACAACCATTCACCTTAAGCAATAAATTGGAGCAGTCAAGAGCAACCCTTTAGTTCGTCAAATCAAATCCGGAGTTTGTTTCCATCAAGATATCTGCATTTACATGAGCTTCGTTGTCGGCACTTAACGCTGACTTTTGGCCAAGGCAGCCAGAGGTAACCGCACAACTGTAAATCACAGCAGAGCTGTGCCTGTGTGATGGATGATCCTGAGCTCAGACACCAGCAGGAAATTACCGTGTTAAAAATACAAACAGGTCAACAAAGCCACCGTGACACATGTATGGTGTATATTTATATATTTGGTTGTGTCGGACTAAAGAAAACAAGGTCTAAGCAAGTTAGAGCTTTATCTGATCTCTCTCCATATGAGGAAAATATTAAATATGTTCGGATTGGATTGCACCACTAAGAATTGAAGTGAGAAAGACTTTTAAATTCTTAATAAATTCTCATTTAAACTGAACTTGAACTCGGTAGCAAACAGAATCCAGAATTGCAAAGTTTTAATGCAAGAAAGAATTAAAATTAACTGAAATTCAAAGAAATTCATAGAGCTGTAGAAATCCATAGTATGCCAAGACAAACTTTGTGTTTGAATGCTGGCTTGAAAAATCCTTTGTTCAAAAGTTTTGAAAATAAGCTTTACCCTCTGGTGCTGTTCGGTCATTTTAGACCGAAAAAAAAAAAGTTTCGAAGTTTTAAAAATTGCTACTTCATCGGAATGGTACAAAACTTGGTGACTTATGGCAGTTGCTATGTGACCACAAAAAATAAATAAATAAATAAATAAAAAATAAAATCGTGGACTTGATTCAAAAAACTAAATGGCCGTAAAAAAAATAGTCACATTTGTGTTGTTTGTGGTCAAAAATGACCGCCACTGGAAATTAATAGGAAATGTGGTGTGGTGTGTGAAATCTACAAATCATTCACGATGCAGAAAAAGAAAGCACAGCAATAAAGGGGTGACACTCTAAAATATCAAGAGTGCAAAATAGACACACACCACCCCCTACCCCCTCCACCCCCACAGACACACATATATGAACTAGTATGACTGTAACACAAAGCATGTTTCTGCAAATGAATGAAAAAAAAAAAAAAAAAATCAATAATTCAGCCAAAAATGCAGTGAAAACACAGACACCAAGGAAGGGGTTACACACTAGAACATCAAGAGTACAACACACTATTATACACACACAAATGAACTGGTGTGGCTGTAACAATATGGCAAAATTGAGCCAGAAGTCTCAAATATGAGGTTGAAATCAGATTGATTAATTTCTGATAAAGCATTCCTGTTCATTTTTGTTACATTTTTGTTGAATTTTGATGTTATGCGTAACAAAATGCCTTTCTCTGTGTTCAGGTTTGACTGTAGTAAAATTAATGCAAAAACTAAGATTTCAAACGAAAATTTCAAACAAAAAAAAAATAAATCTAAACTTTTACAAAAAGTTGTCTTTGAGAATGTCTTAATAAACTTAATAAAAATAAGCCTTTATGCCTAAAAACCACTAGAGCGTTTATAAGCCTTTTATATAGAGCTATATAGGAATCTTGTGGCAAAACCATGGAATTGCAGATGTTTTTCTTTTTTACTCCAACCAGATGGCACTAATCTGACTTCAAAAATTGGATTTTAAAGGCATTGTCTCTATTTTAACATGAAATACTGCCATAATTGAAAAGTAATATCAAAATCTTAGAATTTTTTTTATTATTATTTTCAATGGGAAAATATTGATCACAATTATTGCATAAATATTAATTAGTACCATGAAATTCTCTCAAAATAAAAAATAAAAAATATTATGGAACAAAAATATATTACATTGATTTTACTGAAAATAAAAAAAAAGTTACATTTCGGGTGTTTGGTCAGTTTTGACCACGAACAACACAAGTGTGACCCCCAAATGAACAATACCAGAGGGTTAAAAAGCTTTGAGGTTTGAAGGTTTACAGGTAGTATAGATAAATAGAACACCAGATAGAACAAAATAGAACAAACACAGAATGGACAATAGAAAGGACTGATATAATGAAAGATAGAATAATAGGTAGACAGAACGACCAATCGAACAATAGGTAGACAGAACTATAGAACGAATGATAGAACGATATATTGAACAACAGAACGAATAATTGGTAGACAGAACAATAGACAGAAAAAAATTAAGCCATAGTACAAATGTTTGAACAACAGATAGAATAATAGAACTTTGGACAGAACGATAAACAGAATGAAATACAGACCGACAGATAGATAGATAGATAAAACGACAGAACAATAGAATGATAGATAGAATGACAGAATGTTGGACAGAACGATAGATAGAAAGAATGATAGAGCGATAGAATGATAGAACAATAGATAGAAAGATAGATAGAACGATAGAATGATGGCTAGAACAATGGATAGAACGACAGATAGAATGATAGATAGATAGATTCCAATTCAACTTCCTGTGATGTGTGGTCAATTCCAACTTATATCAATTGAAATACAGCCAATCCTTCAACTCTGAGTTTTGCACAACCCTGCAGTGCGGACAGACAAATTGATTAACGCAGGAAACTTGCCACGTTGTGCCTGGTTCTAACACTCTAGCGGTGCTTGCTGAAATGCTCGAGACAAACTCAGGCTCAACTCCAACAGAAGGAATGCAGTTTCAAAGACAACAAATAAAAATGTAAAAGGTCCCATATTGTCAAAACTGAAATTTCCTGCCTTTTTTCATGATAACAGAGGTCTAGGGGCTGTGTAACTGCCATATAAGTTTCAAAACTGTCAATCCACAGTAAAATCCACACAGCCTGCATAAAGTACTTGTGATTTTTCACGGGCCGTTGTGACTTCCGTAAAAATGTGACGTCCGATCTACTCAGTCACCGCCTTCAGTCATCACCCCGAGAACCGCCCACCGTCCTTTTGCCAAACCCCCAGACAACATCGCGTCCATGCCATTGCTGAGCAACAACAACACGGAAACATGTCAAAAAGGTTAACTTTAACGGACGAAACGAGATCGGCTGACCTGTAATGTTATACGCTCACTCAAAGAATGGAAGATCTGACAGGATTGTTACTATGAGGTGGATAACATCTAACGTGTATAGACACGGTGAGTTTGTCTTTACTATCTAGTCATGATGAAGATGTAAATACATTTCAATTTCAGCAGGCAACTATTTTTATAGCTACATTATTATTCCAGCCACAATTAATCACAACAATGTACAGCTGCATCTCAATAAATTAGAATGTCGTGGAAAAGTTCATTTATTTCAGTAATTCAACTTAAATTGTGAAACTCGTGTATTAAATAAATTCAATGCACACAGACTGAAGTAGTTTAAGTCGTTGGTTCTTTTAATTGTGATGATTTTGGCTCACATTTAACAAAAACCCACCAATTCACTATCTCAACAAATTAGAACATGCCAATCAGCTAATCAACTCAAAACATCTGCAAAGGTTTCCTGAGCCTTCAAAATGGTCTTTCAGTTTGGTTCACTAGGCTACACAATCATGGGGAAGACTGCTGATATGACAGTTGTCCAGAAGACAATCATTGACACCCTTCACAAGGAGGGTAAGCCACAAACATTCATTGCCAAAGAAGCTGGCTGTTCACAGAGTGCTGTATCCAAGCATGTTAACAGAAAGTTGAGTGGAAGGAAAAAGTGTGGAAGAAAAAGATGCACAACCAAACGAAAGAACCGCAGCATTATGAGGATTGTCAAGCAAAATCGATTCAAGAATTTGGGTAAACTTCAAAAGGAATGGACTGAGGCTGGGGTCAAGGCATCAAGAGCCACCACACACAGACGTGTCAAGGAATTTGGCTACAGTTGTCGTATTCCTTTTGTTAAGCCACTCCTGAACCACAGACAACGTCAGAGGCGTCTTACCTGGGCTAAGGAGAAGAAGAACTGGACTGTTGCTCAGTGGTCCAAAGTCCTCTTTTCAGATGAGAGCAAGTATTGTATTTCATTTGGAAACCAAGGTCCTAGAGTCTGGAGGAAGGGTGGAGAAGCTCATAGCCCAAGTTGCTTGAAGTCCAGTGTTAAGTTTCCACAGTCTGTGATGATTTGGGGTGCAATGTCATCTGCTGGTGTTGGTCCATTGTGTTTTTGAAAACCAAAGTCACTGCACCCGTTTACCAAGAAATTTTGGAGCACTTCAAGCTTCCTTCTGCTGACCAGCTTTTTAAAGATGCTGATTTCATTTTCCAGCAGGATTTGGCACCTGCCCACACTGCCAAAAGCACCAAAAGTTGGTTAAATGACCATGGTGTTGGTGTGTTCGACTGGCCAGCAAACTCACCAGACCTGAACCCCATAGAGAATCTATAGGGTATTGTCAAGAGGAAAATGAGAAACAAGAGACCAAAAAATGCAGATGAGCTGAAGGCCACTGTCAAAGAAACCTGGGCTTCCATACCACCTCAGCAGTGCCACAAGCTGATCACCTCCATGCCACAACGCAAGAAATCTTTAGACGCGGCCATAACAACAAAAGACAATACTTTATTGAACCCTTTCTGATAAGAAGTGCACACTGCAAACGCGAGCATTTTTGACGATCTTTTCTGTCCAGTCCGCTCGTTTTATTGCGTTTAACCACAGCTGTTGTTGTTTTTTTGTCTGGCAGTGGCAGCAGGTATGTGATCAAATTTCTAATTTGAGGCTGTATTACATTGATTCTGACACCCAACATCACAACAAGATGATATTTTAAGCTCCTTGTGTAGTCGAATCTGCGCTGGTTTGAATGGGCCGCCTCCAGTTTCTCCTTTTTTCTGCCTCCAGCTAGCGCTGTGACGTAATTGTGACGTCGGCCCTAAAAGGTCTACCTGTGGTTGGCCTGGCCGTGCATCACTCAGAAAACAACAGGCCAATCAGAAGAGAGGATCATGAATATTAATTAGACAGGCCAAAATCGACCTGTTCTTAGCAGAGCTCCTGAGAGAAGAGCTGTAAAAATATATTGAGATGGTTTTTGGTACTTATACCAAAAATATATTCTTAAGGACATCAACACCTAAAATAAAACTCCAGAAAGGTGTACAATATGTGACCTTTAATATTTCAAAGCAAAAAAAAAAAAAACCCTTTCCACACTGATTTATGTTAACAAACTTTCTCGACAGTGAAAACTAGAACACAAACAGAATCATCAACTACAGCAGCAGTCAAACAAACCTAACGCCTGTATGCCACAACTCAAGAGAGGCTTCTTAAACATTCCCAGAGTTCAAAGTGTAAGTCGAGCAGTACATCATTACTCAGCATCATGTGGAAGTGTTTGATCTCTCAGCTGCTGAGAGCTCTCGAGTCTGACCCACGATGCCCCAGTGCTGTCAGCAGGCAAACGCCCCGTCACGGCTCCTGCGTTCAGCTGCTTTCATGAAACATGAGGGACTTGGACCAAACACACAAAGATGAATGTCCTCACGTGGCTCTGCTAACAGAGCGCTCTCTGTCTTCACCTCAAATCCCTTTTGGCCCAAATTCCTGACTGCACGCCAAGATCCACCTCTCACACTGAAGAACGACAGAGAACGGCTGAAGAAATCGACTTCAGCATGAGACCGAACACAAGACGTGTCCTTGTATCTCTTCAGTCCCGCGACAGACGGCTTATTTGGGAATTGTGTTTTCAAGCGCTGCCATCGCCGATCACAACACAAACAGCTAATGGACCTGCTGCCAGATATTTTATGCAAACCTTTAACAACGTGTTAGATTTTCTCATCTGTTTAAATATTGAAAATGTGATTGTAATTGAATATTGAACCATGCTTCTGACAACACCACAAATCTCATTTAGGTTTTATGGTGCAATCAAACAGACGCTTAATTTCAGGGTTGAGGTGGGACAGCAAAACAGCTCATCTGGCTTTTAAAAGGGTAGTTTAATCAAACATGAACATTTTGTCATCATTTACTCACCCTAGCATAAGACTTTCTTTCTTCTGTGGAACACAAAAGAAGATGTTCAGCAAAACGTCTGAGCTGCTCTTTTCCATACAATTAAAATGAGACAGGGACTGTCAAGCTCTACAAAGGATCGTAAAAAGCATGACAAAGGCAGTACTTTGCTATATTCCAAGCCTTCTGAAGCCACATGATAGCGTAGTGTGAGAAATAGACTGAAATTTAAGTCATTATTCAATAAATAAAAAAACAATTATAAAAATCTTGCTAGACAATCAATTTTCTTTTATTGCATGGAAGAGCAGCTTGGACATAGTAGATATTTTTTGTGTACTACAAAAAAAGTTGAATGACATTAGGGTGTGTAAATGATGACTGAATTGTCATTTTTGGGTGAACAATCCCTTAAACAATTAAACAAATGGCTGTGATATTCTATCATTTCTATCTACATTGTAGATAATATCATAAGTCATAAAAACAACAAATGATCGTCATGTCATCATAGTTCATAAATGTCATCATAGATTCTTTGACTAAACAATGTTTATTTGTTTGGGGGACATATATAATTAATATGCTTCCAGATTAACCTTGCAAATGCATTTACAAAAGTTCAATTAATGCCAAAATTCTTGAAACGCAAACAGTCTGCGTGTATAAACATGGAAAGCAGGCGTGATTGAAAGGACATGTCACTGTTTGTCTGCTGCATTCTGTGCATACACACAAAATCTAGATAAAGCAAACAATCTAATACAATTCAAACATCAGAGTATTTTAAACATCCTCATTAATGACAGAAAATGTCAGAAAAATTAAATACACACTATACAAAACCTATGTGTAGATATACATATTTATTTAATATATTAGAAATATCCAAAAAGTTAATTATATTTGTTAAGTATTTTATATATATACTGTATTTAGAATTCAACCATAAGATTTCAAGACCTAAAATAGATAAAAAATATTTTTCTGCAAGACATGCATTACACAGTATTTGTAGTACTGTATATAATTACTATAATAATACTTATAATTACTGTTAATAATAATTATTATTTTGATTTCACTGCAAAAACTTAATTCTTCACAACATTAATGTGAATCAAAGCAATCTGTTCATCAGATGTATTTTAAATGAGATCCAGGTACCACAATTTCAAATAGAGAGTGAATGAGACAGGGTTCTGGTTATCTACATGTGTTCAGGACTGTGGTTTAAATCTGGGCTGGTGTTAATCCTGATGCTGCTCTTTGAGCAGGTGAACTCAGCCTAAGACTTTCCCACGATCCTCCGGCAAATCCTCTGCTCTGAACCCTCGGTAGACCGCTGCCATCTGGCCCCTCTGTGTTCTCACTGGGAGGGCAGGCGTCAGCTGCACGGCCAAATTCAGCGTTCCACCACAACCCCCACAGAAAGACAAACAGCAAACCGTCCGCATACACCCCACATCCACCAACATGAAATACACTCGCCTGCCTTTCCGCAGTACACAAATAAATGCTTCATAAATAACATTATAGAAAAAACTCAACTATTAAAACTAGATAGATCCAAACAGGCTTTTGAAGACGGAAAGAGATCACAAAACTTTCTTTCTTAATAATCAAATGAACCACAATGAAATCGAATTACATAAATATGACCCCCACACAACAAAAGACCCCCGACTTCACAATATAAACCTTGACCTTTGGCCCTTTCTACGGCAATCCATCATCACAACAAGAGGCAGACCCCCACCCCCTCCGGATCAGCCCGGGACAGAAATCCCGCTCCGAATATCTTACTCCAAAATAAGATTTTGATTTGCGATCATGTGACAAAATCTCTTCCTCTCCGCTTCCACCCCTCCCTCTGTTTCTCGCGACTTCTAAGCTGCCATGCGCTATAGTTTGATTACAGTCGGGAAGAAAAAGCGCCTGGCCGATGAAGAGAGCGTCCCGGACCGGCCGCTCTTAAAATGCGTGACATTTCCTTGGTGGGAGCATGAGAACCGATTCTCCACAATAGCGAGGTCTCCATGCCCGGCCAGTAACCATGGAAGCAGATGCTGTCGCTCTCCCCTGCCCCTTACCTCCCAGCGGCCACGGGCTGCTCCACACTCAAAAGAGGGTCCGCCTCAATTTCTCTTCATCCCAACCGAACTTGCGTGCTCTTCAAAGGGAGCTATTCAGCAGGTCATTGGTCTAGACTTGTTTGCACGGTCCACAGAGCAGCCTTGATGTAACCCTTGCTCTCTGCCTGCCGTGGAACTGCAGACTGCGGGGAACGCTGGGGACGTGGATTTGAAAAGAAGCCCGTCCGATTTTGCCATTGTGCCTTTTCATTCATCGATCGAATGCATATCGAACCTTCTGTCGGTGCATGTGTGAAACGGTTAGCTTAGCCAGCATTTTTTTCCTTCTGGTCACACTCGACTGCTCCTTCCTCATTTCTGATTTCATTTAATGATCACTCATTTTCTACAGAATTAAAATGATTTTTTTTTCAATGTATTAGAAATCATTCTTCTTTTTTTTTAATGCCTTAAAAATCTTTTTTAATTGTATTTTTCTATCCTATTGTCTATACTACTTCTCCTCGTCTTTCACGTTAAGGTAAAACTGCAATTAATAAAATGAGATAAGAGTGACAAAAAATAAAAATCCTAAAGTAATGAGATTTAAAGTCCATATGAACATGTTGCCACAATATTGACCTGTAAATTTAACTGACATGAAAAAGAGTAAATTTTAATTTAAACTGCAAGTACATCCAGATTAACCTGACACATAAATTTGAACTAATACTTCATTAACTAATACCAAAATTAATTAACACATTTTCATATTAAATATGAAAATTCTGTATTTATGTAGGTAGTAGGTCTTAAATGATTCCTTTTTCAACTTTTCTCTGCTGTCCTTGGCATGCACACACACACACACACACACACACACACAAAGTGTAAATCTATTTAAAAAAATAAATAAATAAATAAAATAAACTACCATTCAATCCAATATTAAACATCCTCATTAATATGAAATACAGCATGCAAAAGCTTAAAAACGAACATAAGAAATATATTTTTTTAAATTTTGTATTTAAAATCT
Source organism: Spinibarbus caldwelli (assembly GCA_039654775.1). NCBI lineage: Eukaryota > Metazoa > Chordata > Actinopteri > Cypriniformes > Cyprinidae > Spinibarbus > Spinibarbus caldwelli. Next base: position 7,584,911 of record CM077266.1, on the reverse strand, counting down.
TGTATTAATGTTTTCTTTTTTTCAGGTTTTTAACCACAGGATTTCATGATCCAAATCTAGAAACAAGAATTGCATTTTAATTATTAATGAATACTACATTGATCTTCACAAATTCTAATATTTTCTTAAATGAACAGCCTTTTCAAATAAAACATTTTAAACATGAAAAAATAGATATTATACTCTAATTCAATTTATCATATATTATTTAATAACATTAAATAATCACTGATTATTTGAAGAAATAATGCCATCAAATCATTTTAAGCTTTCTAGGAGATATTTTGAAATAAATTTCCAGGTTGTATTTCACTTCAAAGAATTTTAAAAAGTCAGCAGTAAAATTCACTTTGAAAGACCCATGTATCTCTCTCTGTTCTTATTCAAATGATTTAGACACACAGAGACGAAAGACTCGCTGTCCATCTGACACAGAGACGAGGAAGACGGACAAAACCACAGCAGAAAGTGAGCAAATTCAAAGGCAAAGGAAGGAAAGAGATCAGCCAAGTGAGAAGACAATGTCATTGTTGTCAAAATGCAGGAAATCAATGGCATAAAAGCAGAAAGGAAAAAAATGAGATCTGCTATAGGAAGAGACACACTACGAATAAAGAGCAGAGCAATTTTACCGTAGCTCCCTCTGATATAAGCAGACAGCAGAACTGCATTAAAAACGTGATGTTTTACATAAAATCTGCAGCTCAATGTTTCTGAAAGATGATTTATAAGATAACTGAAATGGTTTTGCCTTGTAGACATACTGTGGATGTTATTAATAAGCATTGCAAAAATTTATAGTTTCTAAATGCAGTAACCCAATTATTTAATTCAGGTTTGCAAATATTGTTAACAGAATCTGCTACAAAAAGTAAAAGATTACTAAATATATATATAAATTACAATTACAAATTTGTATTTCACAGTAATTTATGTAACATTTGAACACATAATTTATAATAACATTTGAATATAGTATAACAATATAATATTCTAATACATTATATATAAATAATAGTAACAACAATGATGCTGATTATTATTTTTAAAGAGCAGTTATAAATAGTATTTACAATTATAATTATATAAAATATTCTATGTTTAATGATTAAATCAGCTATGTATGCTCAACAGCAAGTTAATACAAAACAGAATCTGTATGCATATTTAAGTAAATTGTAGAAAGGAAAAAATATTTCTATTTTAAATATTATTGAATTATACTAACAAAAATATACAGCAAATCCTAAGGGATCTAATTATTTAAAATGTCACTCTTACAGGCATTTAAAACACAATAAAAACACATTATTTTCTGTTTTCTGAACAAGCCAGTACAGGGCAAATCTGAAATAAATACCAGCATCATCTTTTTTATTTTTATTTTTTTTTTTATTATTTTTTTTTTTTTATATGGACATCTATTTACTATTTTAAAATATGAAATCATTCTCAGTATGGAAATAATGTTGCATACAGTGAAGGTCAAGCTTAAAATACAAAATGCGAGATGTAAAGCTGAATTCTCCTGCTAGATTGTGAGAAATAAATGGGGCGTTCAGGAAGACCACATGCAGAGATCCACCTGGGTGGGAAAGACAGCAGAAAACACACTCCGGCAGCGTGGAGACGATGAGTTTAATCTCTTCCAGAGAGCCACCGAACCCACATGAGCACACACCGACACAACCACAACCATTCAGACCAGAAACACATTGAAGTCTAACTCTGCAAAGAGCCTATTTGTCAGAAAAATAGCTGAAAATTAAACAAAAGATACGATGAGAATTAGAAAACACAGTGCAGATAAATCCATCAGCTTTTCTTAAAATCAGTCGGACCAAAATAATCCCCAGCCCGAATTCTGATCTACATCTTTATACGAGCTGTCATTCATCCATCACATCTGTGCCGTAACTGAATGACACCAGGACAAAACTGATTAAATGGTGCAGCGAGAGGAGAGACAGACTGTCAAAGCGAGACATTTTAAATGGCACCATAAAACTGCTACAAACAGCGAGAGTCTATGGTTTTATATTAGTTCACAATTTGGATTGTAAACTACCTGCTGAAATAATCAACCCTGACAAATAATAAACAACAGAGACCAGGGTTAGTCAACATCTTTACTCCAGTAAATATTTAAGTTAGATTTATTTTTGAAAGTCAAATTCTGTGCAGGCACACATCTTAAAGTCTTGACGACAAAAAAAGAGCTATTAATTATTTCCAAGAATTTGTAAAAAAAAAATTACTTTTGCAAAAATTAAACTAAAGAAATTATAGAACACAAAACAATAATTTAAAAAAATGCAATATCAAATATTAAATTATTTTAAAATGAATGTTAAAATACAAAAACATCAAATGTATTTTGCCATTTTTGTTGGAAAAAAGTATTTGATATTTTTGCATTTTGATGTTCATTTTAATATAAAAATCCATTGACCATAATTAAAGGATGCTTATGGCATCCATAAGAACAACTGAATGTCCCCTGTCTGTTTGGGCTGGAAAGGAGCAACACTGAGAGCCCCTCGACATCTCCTTCACTTTATAAAGCTTTCTTATTTGACATTTAGAAGCCCTCCCACCCCCTACAGGTCAAACATACACTCACCTGCTTTCAGACGTTGCTGCGGCAGACTCATTGTTCTTTAATGCATTGTAAAACGACCCTATTGTTAACTTAACAGCACACAATAGATAATTAACAGCTTTATTACCCATTACTGCTGTCAAGCTTTGCAAGTGTTTTAACGATCAAGCATCAAGATTTACATGCAAAAACACACATATTAGATTCATCATTCATATTGGCAAGAAAGTGCAAGCAAATCTAAAGCTGGGAAGATAAAGTCCCTCATTCCTGATCTCAGATCAGCTTAACAGGAACAAAAGAGCGGCCCTATCATTACAGCACAAAGAGCTTTTAATTATGTGCAGAGCAGTAAATGCTCGTCTGTAAGACAGCGGGATGCTTAAGCTCCTGGAGTGTCTAAACACCCACATTTTAAGGACGAAGTAACGCTCTAGCACAAGTCTTTCCCTTGAGAAACACACACACACACACACACACACACACAGAAAATGTGCTCATGTTATGACGTCTGCTTTTCTGACTCATTTAGTGTTTTTTTTTAAACCTAAATATCACAGTGACGCAACCCAGATATCCTCTGCCAAAAAAGACACACATGATGTCACTGTGATATTTAAAGGGAAATGCTGGTGATTTCACTATATACAGGGTGTCTCAGGATATAGGTCAGACGTTTCTCTGTAGCCAAAAAAAAATGAGCTAGGCGTTTGAGGTCACTTGCAGTCCTGACCTGCAGAATAATGTCTGGTTCAGCCCTTAGCAAATCCAACGAGAAACAAAGCAGTCCGAGCATCGCTGAGAAATGACATATTTAAAAACAAAACCACTAATATATTACAAATGCTTCTTAATATTTTTCAAGCCAAATGTGTTCATTTAGAACAAAAACTGCTGATAATAAATGACCAAAATGATAAGAACAAAAATATCTTGCATCACAAAATACATTAGTATTGTTGTTTTGCTAAAAATGATGGATTTTAAAAGAATGTAGTTTTTACAAATACAATCTAAATCTTCAAAATATATACAAATTCATTTTGTAATGATCAATATTGTTGATTTAGCTAAAATATAAACGATATAAAAAGAAATTCAGATGATTTTCAAAATGTAAGAGACACACAAAAGCGTCTAAATCTGTGGAGGAGACAACTGATGCACTAAACAGATCATCATGAGTTTAACAGACAGTGATAATGAGAACCATTAGAAGGGGAAAACCAAAGTAAAACAATAAAACCTGTAACTGTGTGTGCATGTGAGAGGACTCTGATTAACACATAATCAGGAAATGTAATGTGACGTGGCAGACCAGAGCCGATCGGAGGAAGATTTCTACCAGGACAAATGTTATTATTCAGAAAGAAAAAAAGCCTGAGGGAACATTATATATTCTGAAACACTTTTTTGTGCCTAAGGCAGAAACACAAGAAACTGCCAATGAAATTAAATTTGTGTCTTCTATACTGGATGTGTTTGGAATAGTATAAATAAATAGAATATTATAACAATAGAACATAATGATTTAACAGTGAACCCCAAAACCTATTTTATTTATTGTTATTTATTATTCCTTTACTGTAAATATTCTAAAATAATTTTTATAAACAAATATAAAATATAATGATTATTTCATACATTATATAAAATATATACATTAAAAAATTAAATGCATTGTATAAAATAAAATGTCTCACCGTCAATCAGTCAATAAAAACAAAATAAAATATGTAAATTGATAAGTAAAAATGAATTACTCTTTTATAAAAATTATTTATTAACTCAATTAATAATTAATGATATAAAATCTTGTATTATTTTATTTTAAAGTCCCACTGTCTCTCAGCATACGGGAACAATTTAAAAAAGAAGCAACCAATTAATTAAGACCACAAGAGTGACGGCAGAACAATCTACAAACAAACAAAGCCTAAACATATGAATCCTGATCACAAACCATAAAAAAAGAAACAAACAGTATATTAAGAGAGGAGAACTGTGGTCTCTCTTTGACAATGCTAAGCTGTATGTGTGTGTGAGGGAGAGAGAGTGAATGTGTGTGTGTGTGTGTGTGTCGGGAATCTGAACGGGTCGGGGTGGTTGGTGTCTCCAGGCAGTGGAGAGGTCAGGACAAACACAAGCTGCTATTCATAGACAAATCAAGTTTATGTGAGAATCTGCCCCCCTCTCTCAGCCCTCATTACCATCTGAATGCTTCATAACATCAGCGCCTGAAAGTGCAAGATCCTGTCAGAGTGGAAGTCAACAGAGGGACCGAGAGTGAAAAAAAGAAACAAAAAATTCCTCTTTGCCTTGTGTCTCTTCATATAGAATAGAGCCCCCGAACCCCCCTCTCTTAAATAACACCTCCGCCATATGTAAGCACACACGGGCCAACCCCAATGTCAAGCAGAGCGGCTTGGCAACCCAAACACACACGTGTGCACATATGAGCACACACACGCATCTGCAAACACAAACACACACCATTAATATTCCACCCAGGCTGTACCATCACAGATCTGGTGGGCTCATCCGGGTTACGAAACACACCTCATTTCCTGTGACGCCATGTCAACGTTCCTAGACCCGGAAACACAGGGATGCAGAGATAGCTAAATTTAAAAAAGAAAAAGAAAAAAAGTGGTGGACCCACGGAGAAGAGGTCATCCAGAGCGGGATGGGGACAAAACAGAGCAGGATACTAAGAAAAAATAGGTGGTATTGAAAAATGAGATCCCTTTCACAGAGACAACAAGCTGCCCGAATGCCATTACAATGAGGATTTACACCTTACACACACACACACACAGCTCGCACAACAGAATTCAAACACCAGAGCAAGGAATCAGAATTTAAGTATGTAAAAAAGCCTACAAAAAACATTTAGAAACTATGGTAACACTTTAGTATAGTGGCCAATTCTCACTTTTAACTAGTTGCTTATTAGCATGCATATTATTAACATATTGGCTGTTTATTAGTGCTTATAAAGCACATATTCTGCATGAATATTTTCTACATCCCTAATCCTACCCAATACCTAAACTTAACAACTAGCCTACCTTACTGACTATTAATAAGCAGCAAATTAGGAGTTAACTGAAGGAAAACCCTTAATTAATGGTTTGTTAATAGCGAGAATTGGACCTTTAAATTAAGTGTGACCAAAACTATAATTAGTTTTATGCAAAAACAGTAGAATTTTATGATATCTCCTCAATTAAACGTGTAGCTAATTCACATTTTGCTTTGATTTAGTTTTTTGATTTACTGACCTAAGCCACATCATTTTCATAATTGACTGCCAAATGACTAAATGTAAATGTAATGTAAAAGGATAGCAATTATAAAACAAACAAAAAAGTTATATTCTGTAAATCTGAGGCATTCTTTTACTTCAGTATCTTACTTCAGTATCTGTTATACAGTGACAGTATAATAAATCTCAATATTTAATACTGTATATTTACTCACTCTTTCTCAACATTCTATTTGACTCCCTTTAACTAATTTTGATTCTCTCTAGAAAAATGCAGCCACACAAAGGACTCATTTATTATTTTTACAAAGTGAGAAGAAAAATATACCAAGCAACCCATTAAATATAGAAAGGATGAATTCAGTTAAACTGAGGCAATTTTTGAAATTGAACTAACTGTCAAAAGTGTTCAGATTCACCTTACATGTGTGTGTGTGTGTGTGTGTGTGTGTGTGTGTGTGTGTGAGAGAGACAGAAGCAAGGAATAACTGATTTAGTCATATTATTACATAATATAATAGTAGCCCCATTCAGTTTTTTGCCTAGCTGAAATTATTGTCATGCTTATTGAATTAGATATTACAAGTTATTTTAATAAATAGATTAGAAATTAAAAGTAATTTTACCATATTTGTACAACCGGTTTCTTGGTCTTTTTCTGGTCTTTTTAATTAAAATTAACAGATTGGAGAGAAAGAGTGAAGAGATGTGTAACTTTAATATATGCAAATCTGGAACTGCTTCATAAGTATGCAGTTTAATAAATAAAGAAAAAAAAACACCTTTACAACTGACATCAACCAATCAGATTTAAGATTGTACCAATGCTGTTTGTAAAATAAAACTAATTACCTCGTTCTCTTTCAGAACCTTAACCAGGTAATTATGAAATAATTCTATTTAGAATGTTTAGAATTATTTAATTTGAATTGAAATTCTGAAAGTAACCAGCAGACCAAACGAATCAACATGAGATACAATCAAGAATTCCAAAACACATAGCATGTCTGATTGAATCACAGTAAAGGATCCCAAAGGCAGCTCTGTGGTCTAGGGAACATTAATAACATTTGTGGATTGAACCAAAGACGCCATTCCAAAAGAAAAAAGGCTTGATATTATGTTTCTGTCCACATTGAGTCTTATGCTGACCTTGATGTGGAACAGCTCCGACATTGCACACAAACACAAAATAACAACGTGACATCAGCTCTCGGTTATTCCAAAGATACACTCAAACCTCTGCTGCCCAAAAGCCCAGACTTATGCAACTGACACTCCAGACAGAGCCAATATGGACCCGATCTCAAATATACCCTGACCACAGGTCTGATCTTATTACAGCGTGGTCTGGGGATTTCAACCAACGTATCCTCCCCCACCTCCCGACACCAGGGCACAGAGTTCACCGCGCTCGGCTGCTGGCAGACAGCTCTGGTTCAGACTTCTGAATCCCTCAGCTGTGTTACGCTCGCCCTCTGCTCCGGCAGACCCCTCAAGAGCTTTCTGTCTCATGAGCGCACGCATATGTTTGCCTCTCTGGCCGGCCGTAAGTGAAACCAATCACGGAGGCTGTAAACAGAGACCCAATCCCGCTCCCTGAAGGCCGGTCCCTGCCCAGATCGGGTTCCCGCTCACAAAGAAAAAGCCTTAGTGTATCGTCCTAGTGGACAGTTTTTATCAGCAATCAAATTGTGTTCACTTTTAAAATGTTTAAATCATAAAACCAGAAAACAATTAAAGAGAAAATGTTCAACTGGAACATTCACCAAATCCACAAATCTTACATGCAATTTAAAATGAATAAAAAGACATTTGGGCTGCACAATTAATCAAATAAATAATTAAGATTAAGATTACAGATTGAATCATTAAAAGTAAAATTACAGCAGTGCATTTATGTCTATTTATGCCCTGTTACATAAAAATATTTGAGTATTATAAATAGCAGTTGAGTATTGCAAACAATCACAGTCTTGCAATGTAGATGGTTTAACCTCCAATATCTAGAACATGGCAATTATAATAATAAAAAATTATGTTCTATCAATTAATTTTATTAATGAAACTAATCCATTTTAATCATGATTAAAATAACAGCAGAATTGTACAGCCTTAAATGACACAAATAAATTAATTTATTAAAATAATATAATATATAATAATACAATATATAGTATTACATATAATAATACATGGGTTAAGCTTGAATGTCAAAACTAGAACATGGCCATTATAAAAAATAAAAATAAATAAATAAAATAAACCTGTTCTATTAATCAAATTAATAATCATGATTAAAAGAACATATTTCTTCTAATTGTGCAGCCCTAAATGACATGATTAAACTTAATTTATTAATATAATATACTATAATGTTTATATTTAATTCATTAAAAATTATGTCAATATAGTCAATTCAGTTTTTGTAAAACACCTGCACTTTTGAAAATGTGGGGGAAAAAACCTATAATCTCCATGGTCCTGCTCTTGAGACGTCACATAAGGGTGGGGAAAAAAATCAGAAAGGGAGATGGAGGGAGGCTGGTTAGCAGAGCGACAGCCTCATTTTCAACCTCCATCTATTCATTCCCTGCATTTCAATTATTTTAGATGTGTAATCCTTTCACTCTCAATAGCAAATGTAATCGTCCCCATGGCCACCGCACCAGACCGGTCAATATAAACCTAGACGACTCATTACTTCACAGGCTGCTGTCTACAGATGCTGGAGACTTCATGAGCACAATAGCAACACAAGCCCCTGCCGCTATTGAGTTTCCACTTCCCAGATCTCCCTTTATTGCCTCTAAACCTGCCTCTCAAGGGCGCTTTATTCCAACACATACACACACACTTTGCCAATGCATTCCCTTGTGTCTGCCCCAAAACAGGAGGATCCCTTTGTATTCTGAGGAATTTTATTCTCAAATAAAATATCTAAAATATACTTGACAAATCCGTGTATCATTCGTTCATTCGATTTTTGATTTAATATTGAAAGTAGAAAAATGAGAAAACGGCTCCTTTTTCGTTTTTCTCCAAAAAAATTAAAAACGAGAATTCAGCTTAAATTTTAGTTTTTCATTCAGGGATAGAAAAATGAATAAACAGCTTGAATATTCGATTTCTACACATGGGCAGGAATTAAACGCCCCTTTCTGCTGATTGGTCAGCCGAAGATCAAACCGTGCCGTCATCAGTTCTTCCGCAGTTTCACGAGGCAGAATAATAGTCCTCCACTGCTGCAGTTGTACGGATTCTTAACGCATTTATTGCAACTACATTTCATCTTTTTTTCATTAAACAAACATGAATAGCTCGACACAACTCGTACCGGAGCAGAGCCTAGACAGGGCTTTCTTCTGTGTAGATATAAATTCTATTCTTTGCATCAGCTGGGCATGGCAGGGTATGATATGACGGCTGTCATAGCCTACCCTGCTCACCCAGTAAGTCTGTTTGTTTAATTAAGTAATGAATTAATTAATTTGTTTCAAAATAAATATTTTAAACACTAAGACAAAAAGGAAAGAATAATAAATTGGCTTGGGTATATAGGCCTATAACGTTCACGCAAGAGCTGTCATTCTGACTGACAACCAGAGAACAACAACAGATATTAAATAGCCTACTCTTAGAGTTTTATAATGTAGTCTTGTGTTTTATCAAAATTGATTATAATTGATATCTCAAAAGGATATGCGCTCGCACACAGGACTGCAATGCAAGATTTTCATAAAATGTAATAACTTGCCATTTCGGTTTGTTTTTCACCACAGTATACCCTCAGAAAGTTTGGAAAATACGCCACGAGATGCATAGGATTATTTTACAACAGGTATGTATCAGCTTAAAATAAATAAATAAATAAATAAATAAAATAAAATAAAAATAAATAAATAAAAAAACAAAAAAACACTAAAGTCACCATTCTCTGCCATTAAATTGGCAAGTGCGAGTAGGACATGTTTTGAAAAAAAGTAATAAGCCTTTAGAACAACATTAAGGTGAGTAGTTACTCTAGTTCACACTGTTCCAATATATTGCGATGGGTTAAATAAACTCAATAAGCAGACAGACGCGACTACAGTCACGTGCAAACCAGTATTGAAGTGCACAGGAAATAAGCAGCAGTCATAATTAAAGCAGTTTAAATATGCAGTTTAAATTAATATTGAGTACTGGTTGATGTTCACTTGGATTTTTTCCCCCATAGAGGGGAAATAACTTAATACTCTGTCATTAAATAGTCGTATGGTAAAATGAATATTTTTATTTGTGTAGCATTACTAAGTATAAGTAACGTATATTATATTACGTCATATAAGTCATTTTGGAATAAATCACAGTATGTATCATGATAAAAAAAAAAAAACGATTTTACAGTCTGTAAAATACGGTAGGCTATGGCAAATTATTTTGCGGACCCCCCATCACTTTAAGAACCGCTGGTCTACACAGAAGAAAGCCCTGTCTAGGCTCTGCCCTGGTATGAGTTGTGTCGAGCTATTCATTAGTTTGTTTGATGAAAAAAAAGATGAAATGTAGTTGCAATAAACGCATTAAGAATCCGTACAACTCCAGCAGTGGAGGACTATTATTCTGCCTCGCGAAACTGCGGAAGAACTGATGATGACACGGTTTGATCTTCGGCTGACCAATCAGCAGAAAGGGGCGTTTAATTCCCGCACATGTGTAGAAATCGAACATTCAAGCTGTTTATTCATTTTTCTATCCCTGAACGAAAAACGAAAATTTAAGCTGAATTCTCGTTTTTCGTTTTTTGGAAAAAAATCTAAAAACGGAAAAGGAGCCGTTTTCTCATTTTTCTACTCAAAAAACGAATGAACGAATGATACATGGATTTTGACATTTAAAGGATGTAAAATAATTTTTCGCATGCTCATTTCACAACATAAAGTACCTTTTGTAGTTAGAGAAGGTAAAAAAGAAAGAAAATTAAAGGTTAGATAGCCTAAGAACTAAATACACACAGTAGTTGCACAAAAATAGAAATACAATAGCTTTGCATTTAAAAATCGTATAAAAACATGAGTCACATTTCAGCAGAAAATCTAAAGAATAATAAATCATATTTTGCATTGTGACATTAATTTAATGTCAACTGGGCAAACTTTTTCTGGGCATTATGCTACTACATCATTTTGTTTGTAATTCCCAATATTTTGGTGAGTCTCATTATAGTAATTATGCATTTTGCACTTTTTTATATACAAAAGTAAATCTAATGGATCCATTTTTATTTAGATAAAATTACTAAAGATTGTATCTAAATCAAAATTAAGCAGTACAAACAAATACTACCATTATCTATAAATATTCAACAAATAAAATATGGCAGTATTGTTTTTTTTTTTTTTTTACATTATATTAATGAGATTTTGTTGTTGTTGTTGTTTATTTGGTGGTGAAATGTACTTAACTCTCACATAAATAATTTTAAGATTCTATTTAAATATACACAATAATTTCTTTTAAATTAATTAGACATTTTGTGGTGAAATGACCCAAACACACTCTTGACAGGTTTGTTGAGTGTTCAACCCTAAAGTCTTGATGACAGGACAAGACATACTAGTGATCTTCTAATTGCATGCAAACAAAAGGAGAGTTTAACCCCTTGCTGAGCTGCCCAGGACAGCCTTTGTCTCACACTAAATATGTGTGTTTGCCTTTTGTGTCTGAAATACTCCCCTCTCTTCAGACAGCAGTCAAAAGCCCTTGATGAAGAGCAGCTCTCAATGCAGTCCCACCCCATCCCTTTAGGACATTAGAAAGCCAAGAATGAAAGACTGCTGGACATTTAACAAGTAAACAAGGACAAAACAAGGACTTTGAGTAGCCATAAAAGCAAAGAGATGTGTTTCACCCCAAGAGCCCTGTCACTGTGCACCTGCCATTGAGTAGGAAATGATGTCACATGAACTGTAGTGAACATTCACTAAACATGTTTCTTTTGTTCTGTAATATGCACACACTCTGAAAGGTCACTAAAAATACCTGTAAAAGTTTCAAATCACAATCATCACACCTGCACAAACAGTTTGTCAAAATTCTTTGTAGAAAATGCATGTGAAATTTAACATACACAATAGTCCTCCACTGCTTTTCTAAATAGATTTATCATATTAACTTATGGATTTTTTAAAGCCTGCATCTAAAAAAAAAAAATAAATAACTGCATGAATAAAATAATACAATAAAATATTTTTATTGTTAAAGTTTTCATTGTATATATAGCATACTAAAGTCAAATTTTGCCTTTCAATATGTTGAAATAAGTTACCTGTCAAAAGCAAGCTGAAAAAAAAAATAATAAAAAAAACACTGCAGCAGGCTTTTTGAAGGATTATTATGACCAAAATCAGTCAAATTCTTTTATTTTCAGTTTTACAATCATCATAAATCCCTCCTGGAATAGGTATAAAACCTTAAACTGTACAAAAAAAAAAAAAAAAAAAAAAAACTGGTCTACATTTTTTATAGAAGATTTAGTTAAATTAAATTTGACTAGAATAGGCAACTTTCAGGCTGTCTGCTGGGGATTTCAGAGCTTTTTTTGGTCTTCTTTCAGAGCGATCTGGCCCATTCAATGGTTCTGAATGAGAAACGGATCAGTGCAAATACACACAGTCTCCAGTTCAGACATGACATCATCTCTTTTATGGCTCTCCAGGACATGAATTGTGTGTGTGTGTGTGTAAGAGAGAGAGAGAGAGAGAGAAAGCTTCTTAGTGCCTTTTTTCGATAACAAAACCTGCATGTGTGTGTGTGTGTGTGTGTGTGTGTGTGTGTGTATGTGTGTGTGTGTGTGTGTGTGTTTCCCTCTATAAATCACATTAAACCAGGGATTTGAAACCTTTACACTGACAACTGTAGTCAAACTACTAATTTGTGGAGTGTCTGAATCTGGCTAAACTAATGAACTAAAGACTGAAGGAATCCAAGGAAGATTTATGTTTTAAACAAAATGTCTGTGAGACTTGAAATCTTAAATGAAACCAAAAATGATTATTTTAAATAATTATTTATTTTTATTTTAGCTAAACCAAGAAATGCTGGATTAAAAAACAATTATACTTCTTAATATTTAAAACAGTTCAGAACTGATAACAAAAATAAATAATGGATATTATATTTTAAAAGTAGTTCTTGAAAATCCTGGTGATAGAATCAAACCTGAAGAAGCTGCCTAAAATTATTTTCAGTTAATTAAGATACATTTATTACTCATTAGAATGGAATAATAATCCAAATGTCATGTAAAAACGTGATCAAAATATAATATGAACAAAACTTATTAAAAAGAAATAATAGAAAGAAAGTGAAGTGTTTCTGTGCACAAGTTGTGTAAAAAGTTTTTCAATCCTGATCTTTTCTAGCATGAGCTTCTGCAGAAACTTAATACCTAGAAAAACATGTTTCAGGCCCAGATCCTGATCACCAGCACCTGCAACTCACAGCTCATAAAGCTCTGTGGCAAACTGCGGTTTTCACTCTCCTCCCGGCAAATGACAGTGACAAATTTACAGCCTGCGAGGCAGTTAAACACATTCGGCACTCAGCGTTCTGCCTTTCAACTGAAAGCAAGTACGCATCCACCTTTTAGCCCGTTAGAACCGCAGCAGAGCGACGAGAACACACACTCACAAAATAACAATGTTCCTTTCCTTCCTGTCAAAATCACTAAGTTAAGAGCAGCACTGCTCATTAGGGACTGAACCAATGTTCCCTCTGAGCTGCGCCACTTCTGATGCTGCTCCAGCGCAGACCAGAACAAACGCAGACTCAAAAATCCTAAAACAATAGTGTTTCTACAGCCTAATTAAAGAAATTACAAATCTTGTGGAAACACTGATAAATTCGAGAGACAAGGACGGCATCCTATAACACTATAAGCAGTTCAAGTTCGTAGCGGTACAAAATGGAATTGTTAAAGTAATGACTGTTTTCAATCATATGGAAACCCACAAAGGTCATGCACTATTATATTTCTTTTTTGTTTTTCAGATCACAGGCTATCATCTCAACTCGGAAGTTGAAAACAGTTAAGCCTCTATACAGTATAACCAATTTATATCTATACCAAATACCATCATCCTGCCATAGTTAGTCTATATAAAAAAATATATATATAACAGACTTCTAACATTTCCTAGGGTGTGACATACTATATTCCAACTAAAAAATTTTTAACAATAATTTCCTAATTATTTTGCATGGAGCTTCAATTATGTCATGCTAGATGAGAAACTTTATCTCATATAATCATACATTTTTCCTAAAATATTGCTCAAAAATAATGTGGTAACTATAGATGAGAATGTAGTAATTAGAAATTGTACTGCATGTGCAAATACAGAATGACAGAGAAAGTCAAATTTCTTTTCTTATATAATATTATATAATGTATTATATGTTATAATTTATGTATTTTCCTAAGTTTGTAGTTACTGTACAGTGTCTAGTACAGTGTTTCAGAAATGTTTTTTTCTCAGGTGACTGTTGGGTTCGCCCAATAGAAATAGGTTTTCCTCAGCATGAACCTCAAATTAGATGTAACACTGGTCTAAACTGAGGACTGGAGAGGAGATCAGAGACGAGATCTTTGTGTTTTTTGAAAAAGCCTGGCCATCAACTTGATGTGCCCTGAAGAAACTTTAATATAGAACAGCAAAGAGCCAAAAATAAACCATCTGCCACAAAGACTTCAGAAGCCCTCATTAAGAAGGTGTGCAGATCTGCTACTTCAGAGGATAGTGACCTACATACCTAAAATAGAGAACTAGATTCAGCGGTGGCCCCTCGCTCACTCGCTCTCTCTCTGTGCTCTGTTGACAACTAAACTGCAATATCCCACCTTACACAAAAAATGGCCTGGAAACCGAAAGCTAAGCTAAAACTACTCGACTCCTTTGCCTTTTTGTCCTCCGCCTTTTTCTTTTCATGCATTCCCTCTTTTCCATGCCTCTGGCCATGCTTTGAAACAGCACTCTAGAAGAGAAAGCCGTGCGATAATGCCTGTCCAAACATCTCATTCCTGTGACACAAGGTCGTCTGAGGGGGCAACAGAAAAAGGTGAAGCAAGGCTTCTCCTAAAGAAAAAGACATTTTACAAGACTCAGGCTCTGGAAGAACAGATGAAGTGCCACAGCATCAGACAGACACGTTTTCTAAAAACCAAATCATGTGAATGAAGGCAAACATCAGACTGATAAAATCCTTTTGACAGAATAAATATAGTTGGACTAAGAAATGACTGCATCAACAAACCAATTAGACTTAAAAATGCCTCAAATTATATAGCAGCAACTATTTACTACAAATATGTATTGTATATTACAACACAAGCAGTTCTGATCTACTGTCAAAGTTTCTGAATAAATTAACAAACTTGACTCTAAACTTCGAGAAATATTAACTCAAATTTTTCATTTGAGCTAAATATTGCATATTAATTCAACCTCTCAATGAAGTCGTAGCTTATAAAATTTAACAAAAGATCCTCAATACATGATTTAGACAATATATATTTAAATAAAAATATATTTAATTTTTTTTAAGGTTAATACTATTCCCTTAAAAAGTATTCTGGAAAAAAAAAAAAAAAAAAAGAATAAGTTCAGATATTTCCTTAAATACTGTATGAAAGCAACACTGATTCAAAACCCGGCAGCCATGAGTGTGTAACAGTGCGAGCGAGTCTCTGTACAGTCCTTCTATCAGTTTACGCAAAGTTTCTCACTCTCTGCCAAGTTTAAAGCATGCTGTCATGTCCCATAACTTCCAAAAGCAATGCCAGAGGATTCATATTCATAAACGTTCTTTATCAGATTGTAGTCCGTATTTGGTTTGAACATACACACACAGCACCGATGCCTCTGGCCGTGACCCTTTAGCCCAGCTGCAATTCAAAAGCACAAAGCTCCCTTTTCACGAAACCTGCAGCTCAACGCGAGTGATAAACTGCCTGAGTTGTTTCTCACAGGAAACTGAGTTCTTGACGGTTTAGAGAGGCAGAGAGAAGCCAAACAAAACGACACAAAAAGAACAACGAGGACTGTACGATCCTTTGTGTCCATGCAACTTTAGCAAAAAAAAAAAAGGCACGGAGTACTCACGGAGAACACGAGTGTCTGGCCTTGTGAAGGAAAGAATCCTACTTGTTCTGGTCCATTTCGTGTTTCGCCTCCGCCATAAAAATCTCCCTCCTAGCCAGAGCTGCGGAGGCTGGCGAACCAACCCGAAGGCCCCCGGGAAAACAGCCCCGGCACTGGCTGCCTCTCGCTGCCTGTCAGGCTGGGAAACCGGCTTCTGTGTGGGGAGCAGCTGTTCCCCTCCACCTCCTCCTCCTCCCAACCGCAGCACTTCTGTACAACCACACAAAAGCAGACGGAACGCGGCTACCTCCTCCCAGCAATCGCACAAGCGCAGACGAGCGGGGCTGAAAGGCTGAGGCTGGTGGTCAGGGAGGCAGGTATTTAGTTCGCACCGTTTTCTAGTTTGTGGAGTCGCTGCTTTTTCAAGAGTGGGAGGGGACAAGCCGAAAGCTCCTGGGCGAGGAAACGGCACATAATCCCTAACGGCAGAAACTTCCTACTCGCAGGCAATAAGCAGGACATCCCCCATCTGACGGAGCAGGAATGCGAGGCCCGCTTTCAAAGAGGCCCAGTTACAAACGGGGCACAAAGTCACTTCAGCATGACCTGCGGGTCAGACATGGCAAGTGCGTGTAAGAGAGCCTGTGTGTGTGTGTGTGTGCTTCAGCAGGCGTAACCGCTAAACAGACGTGTGTCTAGAGAAAGTACAGCACTGTTGAAACAAGAGAAGAGAGAGACAATCATTTGAGATTTTTAACCTCAACCTTTTAACCTTGAAATCAACCTTCAAGAGAGTTCTGTATTATAAAAATTTGATTTACTCTTCTTTGATAACGTTTAAAAAAATGAAAAACAAAAAATTGGTCTTATTTACTTTCTTAATACATTCTTTTTGTGAAAGTTTGTCATCCTAATCAATTGGCAAATCAACTTGCTCCGCCTCTGAAACGACTTTCCTTTACAACTGACATCATCAAGCCCTCGTTTTTTAACTCCGCCCCTTTAACGATCCGTTAGAATACCATACTACTCCTACTATTGCTTACTCTTGCAAAGTGTTTAAATGTTCTTTATACAACACAGAATGTTGTATCCCACAATATTGTATCCCAAAGTGACGGACGCCAACTGCAAGTAATATCAGTTGTGATTTTAAATTCTTTCTTGATATTATTTTATTAATAGACTATCAGAAAGGTAGGGCATTTTTAACACCAAATTGGATTAGAAATGCAAAAAATATATACATACATACAGCCTTTACTGTTTGAGCTACTGGAACACTCTATTGCAGGGGTGTCAAACTCAATTCCTGGAGGGCCACAGCCCTGCAGAGTTTAGCTCCAACCCTTATTAAACACACCTGATCCAACTAATCAAGTCCTTCAGGCTCAATTGAAAACTACATGGTTTGTGTGTTGGAGCAGGGTTGGAACAAAACTTTGCAGGACAGTGGTTCCCCAGGAGCAGGGTTGAAGACCTCTGCTCTATTGTATTTTGATGAGGTCATGTTATTACATTGTGCCATACCACAGCTTGAAAAGTTTATAGAGGAATTATGCTTACTGTTTCATTAACTATTTTTAAAAAAAATGCAGGCTGTATGTAGTATATACCGTGTTGTATTCAGTGTGCTAGCATTTGATTCTGAACACAGCCACAGAGATCTTCCTAAAAACAATCAATGGATAAAAGTTTTGCCCTACACTTTTTCCCGTTTCATAACACATTACGAAGTAAGATGGGCTGCCATTTCATATTAACTATGTAAATAACAGAACTAGTAAAAATGTAACAGTAGAGGAAATGTGTTCAGTGTTTTTTGTCACCTTCTCCAGAGGCTGTTAAACTCCAGATATCAGCTGCTGCTCTGGCTGGGTCATTTGAGGAGAAGCGAGTGGAGAATGTGGAGAATTCAAATAATGCTTAATGAGGCTGTGGGTCTTTTTCAATCACGTCACCATTTCAAGTGTCTGCAGCCAAAAAAAAAAAGAAAAAAAAAAAAGTTGTTCATGTCAGATTAATACTTATATAGCATATAATTCAAGCTGGCATTTGAACTCTTTTTAAACATTTGGAGTAACTTAAAAGAGTGATGTAAAAAAAGGAAATTTTAATACCAAATATCATATTATAAATATTTTAAATGACTTTAAACCTTTACCTATACATGGTAAGCTTGGAGACAATTAAATTTTCTTATGGAGGCAAAAAAGGTCTGAATCAACACAATCTAAACAATCTAAAGCCAACAAAGAAATCAGACTCCTTAAACCACAGCATAATTTTAAATACAAAACCACATGTACCAAAATTAACATAAAACAGACCTAAATAAACTATATTTAAGGATCAACTCAGATAAGCATCTTGTATATATTTTCAAGTTACACTTGTCTAGACTACAAGACTAGATACATTCATTTCAAACCATCTGTAGAACATTAAGAGCTAGATTTACTTTCTGCTGCATTTGATGGAGAAATAGGAACATGGGTTATAGGGCTGCAACTAACGATTATTTTGATAAGCGATTAGTTGGCCGATTATTTTTTCGGTTAATCGATTAATCGGATTTAAAAAAACTACATTTTCTTTTTTTATTTTACTGACAAAAAAACACTTCCACATTCTGCCCAATGTTCTTCAAACAAGCGTGCCAACTGAATGCTATGAAAACATACAGTGCTTAACAATTTAATAGACCACCTGTCATCATAAAGAGAAAACACAAATATTTTAGGAACTTGTCAAAGAATTGTTTAAATCTAAAACTGTTATTGTCATTTACTTGGCAAATAACAAACTGAAACAACTAAATAGTATTTATTCACATAATAATAAAAAATGGCCTCCTGCCTTTCATAACAGCATGCATTCTTGCTGGCATTGTTTAGGAAGTTTTTGACTGCAACTGGGTATATGAAAAAAATCTTTCATAGATCTTTCATTCTTTCATAGATAAGAGCAATAATTATATTATAGCATTAGAAATAGCCTACTCTTACTAAAGAGCTTACACATATTGGAGGACTAACCAATACAGATAGCTAAAAAATGATTTTAGTAAACACCAATACTGTTAGTTTAGAGCAGCAGTGGCACAAAGCTTACATAATTTGTTATAAACCTTACATAAATTTGTTTTAATACATTTAAGCACTGTATATAGGCCTTTAGTTTAAATCTCTTTATCAAAAATTAAGATAATAATAAAGATAGAATAAAAACACAAACTCAGTGTTAACCAACAGGTAAGAGTAATGTTTTGAAGGACACGTTCACTTTTTGATCACAGTCACGTTTACTGTAAATTCTTTATCCTGTAAAAGGTGGCTATGAAGCGTCTGATTTTTTATTTTCAGACAATTACACGCTGTTATCCCTTTACAGTTCCTACTCTCATAAAATACGTGCACTACATGTTGACTTGTAAACCTTAATTTAACGTTCAACAACAGTTATTTCAGCACAATGAATGTTTTTGCACTGAATATTAATCCCTCTCTGACGCGCGTTCATGCGCCCGCCGCGCCGGCGCTCATTCAGTAAAGATTTAAACTTAACACAGACTGTCAGGACGGAACTTTATGCAAAAATGGAAATGCTTGCGTGAATTTGTGACATTTACAGATAAGGATATGACCGTAAACTGAAAGTGTTTGCGCTGAGGACGCACAAGCATCTGTCAAAGCGCCTGAGAAGGCAAGCCATTACGCTAAGCAGTGCTTCCCAAACCTGTCCTGGAGGACCCCTAGCCCTGCACATTTTGTATGTCTCCCTTATCTAACACACCTGATTCAACTCATCAGCTCGTTAAAAGAGATTGCAAGACATGAATTGGGTGTATCTGATAGGGAGACATACAAAGTGTGCAGGGCTAGGGGTCCTCCAGGACAGGTTTGGGAAGCACTGCGCTAATGCATTAACTTAAATCTTAAATAAATAATTCTTATGTTTTGTGCAGCTTGGATCACGTACTTCTCCTGCAGCATCTCATTCTGTTTCCTCCACTATTTTTAGATGCATTTTGTACATAGAAATGCGTTATTCAGTGCTGTAATTTGACGGGACCGGCTTAAGTTGGACGTGCACTGTGGGCAGACCCGATTAATCGATAATGAGAATCGTTGTCGATGATTTTCATTATCAATAATAATCGATTTTATCGATTAGTTGTTGCAGCCCTAATGGGTTATTCAGACTGCAGTCTCCAGGGCAGCAGTCTGATATCCTGATGTAACTCTCACTAACTGACAGGTGATAACACACAAGTAACAGCTCTGGTCACCGACATGCCATCCAAACACTTCACAAGTATTTAAAATAATAATAATAATAATAATAATAATAATAATAATAATAATAAAATACCCAAAGACAAATGTGAAACTACATAAGTTTATCTATTGAGTTGCAAAAAGAAAAAAAAAAAAAAAATCTGCATGTTCATTCAACTAATCCAACCAGAACTAACATTCTAAATGAACTTGAATGCCTAGCATGGACGAACATTCTTCCAGCAGATTTTATGTTTAAAAATTGGAAATTGTGACAAAAAAATAACCCCTTTATCCGTTGTTGAACACCTTCATACCAGCTTCTACACAAAAATATCATTCAGTCAAACCAGAAGTTTTGTCAAGATCCCTTGACAAATTTACTATGATTTTTAACTGACAGCTTAAGCAAGATTCAAGTCAAGATTTATTTACAAACTAGGACATCTGGTAGTGGTCAACCAATGTAAGTTTTTCAATGACCAATGCTCTATATTTAGAGAGCAGTGTGCCTGATATAACACTATTTACTCTAGGTAGTACTTAAAAAAAAAACTGCATATCATTCACTCAGAAGATGAAAGATTTGAAACCAACTCAAGGGGAAACTACCACTTCTGTTAAGCAGCCAAACAGGCATGGATATCAATGATGCCAATATTCTCAAAATGGACAAATATATCTAAAAGTGTGTCTCTAAATTCTCTAGTGTCATTTGGTAAGGATCGATTGCCATTTGAAAAGAGCAGGATACAGAGAGAGAAAGAGAGATTGACGGCACGTCAGAGGTAAGTGAAACTCTGGAACCCGTCCAGGGTTGAAGTGACCTAAGAGCTATTCATCCATCTCATAGCATATTTCCTGTAATCAGAGAATTATTGTGATTGAAAGTGATTGGTCAGGGTCAGCACTAATGCACAATAAAACCAAATGCAGAGCTGGGAAACATGGGGACTGATCAAAAGGCCCCAACCATGCAATCCCGTAACCAGGACAAAGATAGTGAAGAGAGATGGCCTTTCATCAGCGATGCCGCTCCGACTCCTGAGGCAGAATCACTCATTTGGAGAACCAATCGGCCTTAGAAAAGCTTTACGATGAGTCTAATTCATTATTGTATGATGTCACAACAAGGCTGCATACCTGTGATTGGTTGCAGAAAAGGCCCATTTGTTGAAATGGGCCACTGGGGGGACGCGATTGGCTGTCGGCTCCTGGTTACAGTGCGGCCTGTGCGGAGACAGAGCCCAGCTTGTCTCTTATTTATCGACTGATGGGAATCTTGTTCAGCCAGCTGCGTTTCCATGGAAGAGGCACCTTGAGAGGGTCCCGAAACCACCCCGAGTTCCCCTAACTCTCTCAACCTGACTGCCCCCGTCCCGACCCGTCTCGCTATAACCGCGCACCCCGCTGAGCTGCAGTGTTTGTGATAAAATCACGGTCTCTGACACCCAGATGCCAGCCGCTCGGAGAGAGCATCATTAAACACGAAGGAACGTATGGCTGGCAATTTCACCTCATTTTTCTCTCTCTCACTCTTTCGTGCTTTTATTATTTATGTATTTAATTGATTTATTTTTTTTGTCTGGAGGTGGCGTGATTTTTTTCCTGAGCTTTAGCACACTAAAGAGGTGACCGTTGATTGATATTCAGTTCAGGAAGGGGAAAAAAAGAAATCTCTCGAACAAAAAATATCTCCATTGAATAGCTATGAACAGAATGTCCTCTCTTGCCGGGTTTTCAGAGAACAGCCTCTGGCTGCCTCAAGGGACCAGGGATATTTTAGCAGCCAGTTACGCTCTGTATCCACTCCTGGTCCTGAATTTCGTCGCACAAGATCATTCCGGACAGTCTGAAATAAAATAATACTGTAAAAGAACAAATACGGTAAATCAAACAGTGTGCTGTGTCAGCCGGCCAATCACATGGGACTCAGCACAGCAAAAAAGACAATAGAGCGATATTTGTTCAGTTCTCATTTTAACTGCTGATTCAGAGTCAGATCATTCAGCAAATCTTATGGATTCTACCGAAGCAAAATTTTAATGACAAAACATGTAGATTCTGTAGGTTTACAGAAATGGAGCAAAATAAGACTATTGGGGGTTGAGTTGCACCTATGGCACTTCTCAAAAAACAGCATGCTGAGAAAGACTGAGAGTTGATTAAATTCAAATTAAAGATGAAAACCAAGATCAATTTTTAATTATTAATAAATAGAAGGCAGGAATGATTCCAAAAACAGGAATTGAGTTAGTATTTGTGAACTTCCGGTTCCACTGTCTCAAATTCAGTAAGTTTTTGAATGGATTTTTTATTAAATGCCTGAAATAAGGTCTTTGGTTGACACAAGCTCAAGATATTGTCATACTTTATGACATAAAATAAATCAGTAATACCCCACTAACAAGTGGATAAATGGGACTACAGAGACTGTCACAAAAATTAAACAGCATCACGCAGAACAGGAAAACTATTCTACTTACTAGTCCACTTTTAAAGCCTTGTTGTGTTCACATTCACGCTTTTACAAAGTATTCTATCTCAAACTTGTATAAAGATTAAAAGTTTAGTCAGAGGCTAATCAGTGGTGATGAAATTGTGTGAACTTGTTGAAGTTTGTTTATAGCCTAGCTTTTGGCAATTGCATTTAGGCTACAAATTTGATAAAGTTGCGATGATTATACCTTGATGAACAAACCGTTTAAGTATCATTCATTTTCTTGGTCAAAGAGCTTATTTTCTGTAATAATCTAAAGCCAATGGAAAATCCTATTAGTGGGAACCAGGGTGATGCGAACTTCCAGTTCCCTGCAGCACTTGATTATTTTGTAATTTACTCAATTGTCATGTTGTTCCAAACCCATATGATGTTATTATTTTCTGTAGAAAAAGAAAAGATGTTTTTAAATTATTTTTATGACCAGCTCAAAATAGTACAGAAAACACCACAAAACACCCTAAAAATAACTCAAAGTCTCATGATATCTCAGTGTGATGAAAACAGAAAACGCTAAATAAAGTGAAATGCAGATCAGGTTGGTCATCAATGAGATTAAATATTACTGATTTAAGAGTTGCAGCGCAGAGGAAGATTTTCAGTGAATAAAGACTTTGGTGTCAGTCTGCTCATCATACAAAGCTATTACATGACTTCAGAAAACTTTGTATGATAGACATACAGGTGCATCTCAATAAATTAGAATGTCGTGGAAAAGTTCATTTATTTCAGTAATTCAACTCAAATTGTGAAACTCGTGTATTAAATAAATTCAATGCACACAGACTGAAGTAGTTTATGTCTTTGGTTCTTTTAATTGTGATGATTTTGGCTCACATTTAACAAAAACCCACCAATTCACTATCTCAACAAATTACAATACTTCATAAGACCAATAAAAAAAAACATTTTTAGTGAATTGTTGGCCTTCTGGAAAGTATGTTCATTTACTGTATATGTACTCAATACTTGGTAGGGGTTCCTTTTGCTTTAATTACTGCCTCAATTCGGCGTGGCATGGAGGTGATCAGTTTGTGGCACTGCTGAGGTGGTATGGAAGCCCAGGTTTCTTTGACAGTGGCCTTCAGCTCATCTGCATTTTTTGGTCTTGTTTCTCATTTTCCTCTTGACAATACCCCATACATTCTCTATGGGGTTCAGGTCTGGTGAGTTTGCTGGCCAGTCAAGCACACCAACCCCATGGTCATTTAACCTACTTTTGGTGCTTTTGGCAGTGTGGGCAGGTGCCAAATCCTGCTGGAAAATGAAATCAGCATCTTTAAAAAGCTGGTCAGCAGAAGGAAGCATGAAGTGCTCCAAAATTTCTTGGTAAACGGGTGCAGTGACTTTGGTTTTCAAAAAACACAATGGACCAACACCAGCAGATGACATTGCACCCCAAATCATCACAGACTGTGGAAACTTAACACTGGACTTCAAGCAACTTGGGCTATGAGCTTCTCCACCCTTCCTCCAGACTCTAGGACCTTGGTTTCCAAATGAAACACAAAACTTGCTCTCATCTGAAGAGAGGACTTTGGACCACTAGGCAACAGTCCAGTTCTTCTTCTCCTTAGCCCAGGTAAGACACCTCTGACGTTGTCTGTGGTTCAGGAGTGGCTTAACAAGAGGAATACGACAACTGTAGCCAAATTCCTTGACACGTCTGTGTGTGGTGGCTCTTGATGCCTTGACCCCAGCCTCAGTCCATTCCTTGTGAAGTTCACGCAAATTCTTGAATCGATTTTGCTTGACAATCCTCATAAGGCTGCGGTTCTCTCGGTTGGTTGTGCATCTTTTTCTTCCACACTTTTTCCTTCCACTCAACTTACAGTTAACATGCTTGGATACAGCACTCTGTGAACAGCCAGCTTCTTTGGCAATGAATTTTTGTGGCTTACCCTCCTTGTGAAGGGTGTCAATGATTGTCTTCTGGACAACTGTTGGATCAGCAGTCTTCCCCATGATTGTGTAGCCTAGTGAACCAAACTGAGAGACCATTTCCATTCACCGAAGGCTCAGGAAACCTTTGCAGGTGTTTTGAGTTGATTAGCTGATTGGCATGTCACCATATTCTAATTTGTTGAGATAGTGAATTGGTGGGTTTTTGTTAAATGTGAGCCAAAATCATCACAATTAAAAGAACCAAAGACATAAACTACTTCAGTCTGTGTGCGTTGAATTTATTTAATACATGAATTTCACAATTTGAGTTGAATTACTGAAATAAATGAACTTTTCCATGACATTCTAATTTATTGAGATGCACCTGTAAATCAAGTCCAGTTTTTATGTAGTCGGGCTGATTTTTGTTCATGGGATTTAGCAGGAATGAAATGTTTTGCAAAAAGAGACATAGAATGAATATGTTTGAAATGTTTGACCTCATTTTTTTTAACCACACTGGAATCGAAACTGCATCGATAAGAATCGGAATTGATAAAATTCAAACAATGCCTGACCCTACATGCCATTCAGTAAAATGATGACAAATGGCCTCACATTATTAAAAGATGCAGTGATTTAAACAGGCCCCTGCATTTTGCGATGTGTTTGCTAATGTCTCTGTGGACCCACAGCAGATGCAGAGGGCAGCTGAGCCTTCGATTTTTGACTCGCACGGCCAACCGCGACCCCCGGGCCCGACGTGTCAGATGTCACCGGGCGTCTAGACAGTCAGACAATGAAATATCTCCATGGAAACGGGCAAGCTGTTATCAGCGGAGTGTGACAGTCAACAGTTGGGACAAGTCATGTTTAACAGATACACCGCCTGACCTTTTGAAGACAAACTAATAAAAAAAAAAAAAAAAAAATCCCCCAAAGGCATCAGAAAGCAATGATTCACTGAAGTGAAGAAGAAAGACGAGAGGACAAAAACTCAATTACAAGGTAAGCAACAGTTCTGGTTGTCTGGACGTGGTTAGATAATGAGACATAAGCAGATAAATCCCTTTCACAGATTAAGAAGGTCCCAGTAAAGCAGTTCTGCAGGAAATTCATATTGAGGAGTAATGCAAGGCTGAATGCACATATTCAGGATCAGGAGGGAACAAATGTAATAATTGAAGAATTAACTATTGAACCCATATTGGTCGACCTCTATTATGAATACTGGGGGAATATGGATGCCCTGGATTAATATATTCCTAAAAAGGCAATAATCAAAACATCAATTTATGAATTACTGTGTGATTGCAATTCAGAAAAAAATTAAACAATGTTATTAAGAAACATTATTACAATATATAATGCTTCACATTATATTAATGTACATTCATATATTCATATATATTTAATTCCCATTTGGTGGCCTTCTGTGTCCAAAATTGTGCAAAAACATCGTGGGACAAGGTTTTCACACTGCAGCTGTCAAAGACAGTGAG
This sequence comes from Spinibarbus caldwelli, assembly GCA_039654775.1. Taxonomy (NCBI): domain Eukaryota; kingdom Metazoa; phylum Chordata; class Actinopteri; order Cypriniformes; family Cyprinidae; genus Spinibarbus; species Spinibarbus caldwelli. The sequence continues at coordinate 7,558,751 of CM077266.1, read as the reverse complement.
CACTCCGTTTGTTTGTCCGAGGTAACAGTAACTAAGGGGCGGGGCTTACCGATGGGTCAATTTTGTTACCAGTACGAAACGAAAAATTCTAAAATATTTCAATTGGTTACGTTTATAAATAACTACAAACCAACATTTGGCCCCAAACTAACCAGCTTCCTCTGAGTATCATATTAATATTTTCCTCATTCTTCAAGTGTCATCAGCATCCAAACTTGAGATGATACATTATTTGTGATATATATTCATTTTTGTGAATGTTATGATTGAGTTTGGTGTTTCAGTTGTCAGTTGGGATGTTTAGTTTTAGCTGAAGCAAACAAACGAAACAAGTCACTCATTACCTTCTTAAAAATCTTCATGTAGCCTACGTCTCAGGGCAGAACTGTCCCTCATTTGGCCTTAATATTATCCAGAAAAGATAAATGACCGCTTTTTGTTGCAACAAAATAACAAACGTCGTTAAAATTCGAAAATGTAAGACTGTGGCTTCAAATCACGTGCTTAGTTTCGCGCCAAACTGACGTCATGCGCAACGTCTATCTCACACAGTATTTATCACGAAATTATATGAGCACTGAATATTACTTACTTAACCGAAATCAGCATTAATGTATTTTTTTATTGCTATTGATTGTAGTTTTTACCTGAATAAAGCATAGTCAAATACTAATTTAAAAAATGAATGCAACTTGATCTTAATAACACATTTAGTCTTACCTTCTCGTTAATGCACACGTTCAGTAATGAGGTTTTTAGGCTGGATCTGGGTAATAGTTTACTGTATGCAGTTAATCCACACATTAGAAGAAATCGTATTTACTGCCTTCAGTCATTCCATTCATTCCTTTCTGTTTAGCAAACACGTCTTTGGTTAATCTCGTGATGAAGTGACTGCTCTGCATCTCGCCATCAGTGACCTTATTTCTCTGTAAAGTGGGTCACTGGGAGCACAGCTCTGGCAGATTTCTAATACAATAAAACTGTTCCTAGAAAGCCTATTCCTGCTTGCAGTTTTCAAAGATGGCTTCTTAGAATTGTTGAAATGTATTACACCATGATGACCAGAAGACCTACGAAAAGATAAAAACGGCATCAAACAGGAATTTACAGCAGTGCATTAAGTGGGTGTGGTCAAACGTGAAGAAGGCGTGGTCACGGTCATACACCCCTCCCCCAAGTCACTCACTTATGGATCAGCTATTAAATCAGAGAGAATCATGCATTTACAGAGGGTTTTGGCTTGTTTATTTGTGTCAGCTTTGTTTAATAGCCTTTAAAGTCATATGCGCTGAACAAGCTGCTCTGATCAAAAAAAAAGAAAAAAAAAAAAAGAAAAGAAATCACACTTTTTGACACAAACATAAGGGTGTAAGTATGTACAATGGTAATGCTGAGTGCACCCATTCAGAAATTTTCCATCAGTGTGAATGCTAAACTTTCAGTTCTAGTTGATGCTTGGCATCAAATCCCCCTTGAAGCTATCTTGAAACAATGCAAGTTCACTCTGCACATTCTGCTATGAATGCACAGCGATGGACTGTGAAAGACGGATTCAGTATAGTACTGTGTTCTTATCAGTTTTCTTTGGGAAAGCAGTAGTGTTTTGGGCCTTTTTACTCAATACCTGTTTTTTTCTGTATCTACGAAACTTCTTATGGAAAACCAAACTCAGGAAGAGTCTAAAAAGGATTCACATGCAGTCAAATCTCTCCAAGTCCATGGGGACAACATACTCTGTTCACTTTGAGATACCCAAAGTAGCACAGCACAGTTTCATTCAATGCTAAGTTCAATAAAGATTAGGAACATTTAAAAAAATATGTATCTGGCCTAAAAGAGCCATAAATAAAACTTTATTCTCTCAATGTAATAACAAGCCACAGTATGTCCCATGGCTGCCAACCACAGCACTTAAAACTTGAGTTAAAGTCCCAGTCGTCAGGTCCGCAGACCCATCCGAGAGCCTCCAGCTTTTTGACTCACCTTCCTTAGAAAAAACAAAACAAAACAATGCAGTAACACTGTAACTGAGGGTGGCGCGGAAGGTTGACCCGCTTCTTATTTGAAAAGGGACTATGAGGGAAAATAAAACTAAAATAAAACAAAATATTGAAATGAATCCTCAACCTCGTTTCACAAAGCTAAAACTGCATGCGCCAATGTCTAAAGCACCAACATGATACCATTCTTTGCTTTGAAGGGATAGTTCACTTGAAAATGAAAATTCAGCCTTGTTTCTTTATCCTCAAGTAGTTTAGAGCCCATATGACTTTCTTCTTTCCAACCACAGCTGTCCCTGGTCCCAGCAGCTTGAGCATTCTACTAGACATCTCCTTTTCATATGGGTTTGGAACAACATGAGGTAAACAAATGATGACTAAACTTTTATTTTTGAGTGAAGTATCCGTCTAATGCTTCATCTTCATCACTGCTCAGTTCATACCATTTTTACTGTTGCATTAGCTTTAAAATATAACAGAATCCTCAAAATAATATTAATAATACCGATAAGGATAAGGTAAAATCTCTAGCAGCAAAGAGAAAGGAAAGGTTGGTAGGTTTGGGAAAGCCCTGCTTTAAGGAAGGCATATGTTAGTTGAGGGGAGATGAAGTCTGTGCAGCTCATCTGCCGTCTGCAGGGGTTCGACTCAGGGTGAGTGACGTCATGACCCGGCCGTAACGCTCGCACAGCTCCAGCGTGGAGTATGAAGGTAGTTTGGGAGGGTCATGAAAGCTTTTCTCGGTTGAGCAGTCGAGCAGCTTGGGCAGGAAGTCGGTCAGCTTCTCCTGGAGATTAGCTGGAGAAGAAAAAGACAAGTTTGAGATGGAACATTTATCTATATGTTAGCTATTAACCGGAAAGTGGTTGACAAAGAAGGTGGAAGTCAATTGCGAGAGTAGTGCCACATCCAGAAAGTTCAGAGTACACACAATAACATGATGTAGTCTCTTAGAAAATATTTTCAATGACAAAGAAAATAGTTCCAAACAAAGCCAGAACCGTTGCAACACGGAACAGTATTTCATTCCTGAATAAATCCGTAAAGGATTTGTTTGAGTGATTCAATGACTTATTCATAAAGACAGTGCCACTCTCTCAGCAGGTACTTCTTTTGAATAAGTAATTACTTTGTGACTGTTAAAAAAAAAAAAAAAAGTGCTGTATAGTATGAATGCACTGCATTCTTCATGTTGTCAATGTCATGTGACCTACTAGAGTCAGTTGCTGCTTCACTGCCATTCACAAAATCCTCTCCCGTGGCCTCATGGGATAGTAAAGTGTCCATTGAATGTGCACATTTGAATCTTGGTGGAAGAGGTAAGTCATCTGGGTAGGTGGGTTGCCTACTCTTCTATGAATACTGTGAATTCTGACGTACATCTCTTTCACATTCTGTTTTTTGCCTACTATGTAGTAAGGAAGTATGCAATTTCAGATGCAGCTAGTGACTTGCTTTAGGTACATTCACGCCATATTATAATTATCGTGATTACGAGATACCAACTTGTAAAACGCATACACGTCCTCATAGAACTCGTAATTACAACTTAAGAACTGGGAATTTTCTGAGAGCTACAACTTGTATCATCTGACCAAGTCAGATTCATTAGGCGCAATTAGGCATTGATAGTGCCATAGTTCTGAGTCCAAGGATGTAAACAGCTCCAAGTAGAATGTCACATGTTGTCATCTCGAAATTACAGTATTTATGACATGGCGTAAATGCAGCATTTGTTTCTTAATGAATCTACGGTTTTGAATGAATTGTTTGAATGAATGATTCACTGACTTACTCATTAACAAAAGTACTTGCCACCACGTACTGTTAATTTTAGTTTCACATTTAAAGAATTTCATTTTTAAAATCATTCCATTTTATTGAAAAAAAAAAAAAAAAAGTAAAATTTTTTAAAACAATCTTATAGCATTATTTATGCAATTGCAAGTGCAGTGTAAATACATTTATCCCACCTTTGAGGTGCATTAAAGTCTGTGTAAGTAAATCTAAATGCCACTTCAGGTGCAGTTTCCGTGTCAAATATGGCTTATTTCGATACTTGTTTAGTATAATTGTATTTACTGATTAAATATAAGAATTTGACATACATATCAGGTTAGAAAAATTACTGTAACTATCATCCAGAAAAATGTAAATTGTTATTTTTGTACTATGATTTAATACTGAATTAAAATTTGATTTCTAAATAGAGAATAGAGTTGATCGTGACCCTGAGAATATAATTGAAATTCCCACCCCCAAGACTTACGCTCCATTTCCTGGCCCAGGTATGAGCACCATCGGTTCCTCATGTCTTCGACAGCCACCATGTCTTTCTCCTCCATCTCATCCACCAGCAGCAGTGGAATACACACCACCACCAGCTCATTCATGATGCTCAGACCAGCGTTCACTTCAGTCTCCTCTCCGGTCTCAAAGAGGGCAGCCGCGTGTTCGTTCAACTTCTGCGAGACACACAAAAAAGAGCCCACAAAAATCGATACATAGAAACATCCTCTACATCCCAGATGGTTTTTATTGGCACAAAAATCTGATGTTCTTTGCTATGCAATTAAACACTCTCAAACTTCGAATGAGGCAGGTAAACTCTCTAACCCCTTTCACCACTCAACTGGAATGAGCAACTAGCTAGAATGCGAAAAAGAAAAAAAAAACATTGCAGCACATTAGCTGTGTCAATGTTAGCAGTATTTTCAATTAAAGTGAGCAGAGGGTAAACAGAGCAGCTTGAGATGAAGTCAAGTCCCCTGCAGTGCTCGCAAAAGGTGAAACAAGGACAACGACGTGCTTCTCGCTAATGTGTTTACGCACTGAGCCCAGTACGCTTCCTATTCCAGGACTGATGATTATATTACGAGCACAATGGCCGTGTGGGGGTCACTGGGTACATAGATGGGGAGAACGACAGTGAATTGCAAAGTCAAAGCAAATGTTTATTACAGTTGATTTACAACAGCAACAAATAGAAGCTTCAACTTTCAGCTTTTAAATCTAAGTGAATCCAAATGCCATAAAAGTATGAAAAACGCTCTTCCCCCAAGCGAAACTTTGACAGGAAATGAAAAAGGCATTTTGGACTTGACAGATAAAATGTTTATTCAAATTGTATTTGCAAAACCACATATATGCAAAATATTGCCCTTAATGCACTCTGTACTGAAATGCTAACCAGATTTGTTCCAGTCATTGGTGTTAGAAACAATGTTTACAGGAAAGCGTGTGCATTGGCACAAACAATACTGATCTGAGAGCTGTTAGGAGCACAGTTTGAGCTGGTCCTAGATCCGGGTTAAGAGGAGGTGGTTGATTCACTTACTAGCAGGCACTCTCTGCGGTAATGTGCGATCAACTCCTCATCGTGGCCTCTGCATGGCCCTTTTACCAGGAGCTCTTTGTTGTACTGATAGGCATAGATCAGGTACATCAATGAATCCACGTAACTTAAATAAAATAAGTGAAAAGAGCATATTAATATGGATTTTTAAATATATATATATATATATATATATATATATATATATATATATATATATATATATATATACACACACATACACACACATACATATATATATATATATATATATATATATATATATATATATATATATATATATATATGTATGTGTGTGTATGTGTGTGTATATATATATATATATATATATATATATATATATATATATATATATATATATATATATATATATATATATACAAGATACATTTGCAATCCTAATAAAATATAAGGAAATTAGTAAAAGGTTACATGATAAATGTTTCTTGACTGTGGCAACTTAGTTGATAAAACAGAATATGCTGCCATCTAGTGGTGATATAAAATATATCAAAAGAAAAGTCAAGAAATAAGACAAAAACGTCACCTTTTCTTTAAGAATAATTCCAGGCCGATCAACAGGAAAACTGTGGTGTCAAGGAATTTCCTGTAATCCTGATGCCAAATCTGTGCCAGAAGTAGTAGCATAAGATTATTTTAAAAAGACAAATGTACAATTAAAAATAAAGTCATGAGAACATGCAAACTGCTTCCTTATCCTCAACACTGCATGATTTCACCAACCCTGTTGTAACGCATTTTATGAAATCTAGGTCATCGCTTTTGTTTTTGGGTGCTGAAAGAAATACAATCTCTTGCAAAAGGTGGCCTTTTTTTTTTAAATGTGAGCCAAAACCATCACAATTAAAAGAACCAAAGACTTAAACTACTTCAGTCTGTGTGCATTTAATTGATTTAGTACACGAGTTTCTCAATTTGAGTTGAATTACTGAAATAAATGAACTTTTCCACGACATTCTAATTTATTGAGATGCACCTGTATATATATATATATATATATATATATAAAAAATATAAATAAATAAATAAATAAATAAATATATAGATTTTTTTGGATACTTTCATGTATATTTTTCTTATATCTAATTATATATTTTTTAATAATAATTTTGAATAAAATTTAAATATCCAGTGGAAGCTGTATTTTAATTGTGACAGCAGGAAGATGAATTCATAAACTGCAATTTTAAAGAAATTCAACATACTCAAAAGCGTTAGTATTTGCAACAAAACCCAAATACATAATTCAAATGGGGATTCTGCATCCTGTTTCTAACCTCAGAAGTTCAGAAACTGACTTATTCACAATTCAATTTCAAACAGCAGTCAATCCTGAGTAAGAAACACTTCGCTCACCTCGTATTCCTCCATGTTCACCTCGTCAGGCTTAATGAGCTCCAGTTTAGTACGTGCCACATTCATGATGCTCTTACACCTGCAGGGAAGAACAGGGCCGCCACATTAGAGCTCAGACGTGACTCATGAGATGCTCTCAGGAACAAGCTGTGTCCTCTGGCCATGAATCATACTTTATTACCCAAAACAAAATGGAAAGAGAGCGTCGCATCTGGGGCCGTGTGCACATCAATCTAATTACCTCGCTCAAAATAGAGGAGAAAGAAATCAATTTGCTTATGAATATGGATCACGTTCCTCGCCGGAGTGTGCAGTCTGCTCTGGAGACACACGAGACTGCGTAGCAAGACAAAAGCCTTATGGGCGCGCAGACAGGAAGCTGTTTGGTAACACAATGATCAGAAACAGTCTGTCAAACACTGTCTGTATCAGTCTGGGAGGCTCGAGACAGAACTGGCCTTTGGAAGAGGGTTCACTTCTAAAATCAATCAGTTATCAGTGAGGCGGTCCTGTCAAGCTACAGCATTGTATGTGGCTAATGCTTGTCTTTCATATTTGTCAGTTTGAGGCTCAACTAACTGTATAATACAATCGCCATTCATAAGTGCAGTTAAAGAGCATTTCAGAGCTAAACTTATATTAAGAAATAAGAACCTTGAATAAGAAAGAATAAGAAAGCTTGTTAAAAAAAGAGTTGTCCCAAGTATTTGGACACTTAAAGTGTCAATATGCGTTTGTTAAAAAAAAATAAATAAATAATAAAATAAAAAAATAAAACCAAGGTTCCCACAGCTTTTGACCATTGAATTTCATGATTTCTGAAGATGTTTTACTGTACTATTTAAAAACATTTTATAAAGACTGAAGAGCAATTTCTAGCTGATGAAATATTTTAGAGTGGAGCATAACTAGAAAAAAAAAAAACAAGTCATGATTTTTTTTTTTTAAATTAATGTGAATTTATTAATTTCTATTAATTTTACAGGCCTAGAAATCTTTTTTTTTAATTACCTAATGTTTCCAGGCTTTCTATACTGGGAATCCTGTAAAATGAATGCAACTGAGCATTTATATCATGACATTCATACAAGTGTGTCTTCAAATAATTAAAATGTAAATTTAAAAAAAAATGAAAACTGTAGTTCTGTGTTGTGTGTATAGAATCCTTATGATATGATGTGGAATCAAGTAAAAACTTAATGAAAACTTAAAAATTAATGAACTTAAATATTAATAAAATAAATAAAGACTACAAAGCAGTAATTTTTTAGCACTTGCTTTTTAGAGAGATGCTTTGCAGTTTGTAGAAATAAAATAAAATAAAGATTCATGACTCGTACCTCTCATCAAAGCCAAGGTTTCTGTCGGCGAACTGCATGAGCAGAGTTCTCTCCACAATCTTTTTGGGCGCCTGGTTGTGAATGAAGTAAACAATGACGTGCTGCAGTCGGTAGTCCCTTTCTGGGGGCGTGTCCTCCTGAGCAAACCTCAGTAAACGAGTGTACTCTACTTTCATTGCCTGTTAGAGATAGAAAGAAGTCGAGAGACAGTGGGACAGAAATAAAAAGAGTTAGAGATATGCAGAGATGGGTGTGTTTATTTTGAAATGCACATGAGCAAGAAAATAATTGAATCTTTCCATCTACACAAGAAGATACAAAAAAGTAATGACTGATTTGGTGCATGGGGTTGTAATGTATGTGACTCAAACTTCTTTAGTTGTAGAAATAACAGCAACTAAAGTGAAAATACACATCTGGACAACAAGTGAAGAAACAAATCAGAGGCCTATAGAGATCTGCCAATGAAACAATTAAGCTTAAATTTATTTGTTTACAAGGGCAATGTACATTAATTAACATGACTGTAAAGTGCCATAATTAGCCAAAAGGCTATTTCACATCTGTAGACCCTTTATAAAATCTTAAAAAAAAAAAAAAAAAAAAAAAAAAAAAAATCACCATTTGTCCAATAGACAACAGACAATTCTCACTTACCACTTGCGGTCTTAAATGGAGTCGTCTTTAAAGTTTTAATTAACACTCAACATTGTTTGCTATGTTGTGTTAAGTACACAATTCTGCACAGCCAAAGATACCCAAACCAATGCTGGTTTAAAAAAAAAGAAGAAGAAAAAAAAGAAAGAAACCTTTTCTAACAAACAGGAGCAATTACTTTCAGCTGACAGCAGATGGTGACAAAGTAAACCAGTACTAAAAAACTACTATGGTACCTCAAGATTTTCATTTTTAAACAGTTTCAATACCTGATCTGAACAACACAGTGGGAATTTATATATATATATATATATATAAAAAACATTACATAAATATATTTAATTACCGACACATTAATATTTAGTTTTTTCATTTTAAACAGAACTGAATGCCTATCACCTACAATAAATAAATAAATACAAATAACTGACATTGAATTTTATATTGACAGCACTAATTTTATTTCATCAATACTGAGACCAAAGAACTGGAGGCTGATATCGATCCAATCTTAGGAGTCAGCAAAACCTACACACAGTAGATAATGAATAATTATAATTAATAAAGAACCCTATCAGCATAATAAATCAGGATGCAGAGGGTATTTCCATAGCCTGCAGTGTAAAAAGTGAGCTCACAGAGATAATGAGATGCTCAGGGAGGGGGTGTGGTCAAAGAGCTAATGAGATGCACAGAGGGTGTGGCATGCAGCAGTGTCATGTACCTTGAAGAACGCTGCTTCAGGCCCACACTTGTCATAAACACTCCTGGATTTGCCAATGGCCATTATGACACCCTGCATGTTTGGGGTCATCATCGCCTGCCCAAGGAGGGAAGGATATTACTACACCGGCCACGTCTCCAAAACTCTCATTGGCCAGTCCGCATGCCAATCACACCACAGCTCAGCCACCAGCGAATGAACTCAAGCCAACCCATTGAAGTAAACGAATTAACTTAGAACAGAGAAGCTAATTCGACGTCAAGCATTGAAGATGATTAAACATTCAAAACAGGATCATCATGCAGGTTAATGTGTCTTCTGCTTCTTTAAATAAGTAATGAACACCATAGCGAGCTGTGTAGACGCTAAAGTGAAAATAAACAACACAATGATCTGAAGCTTGCGCTACATGCTTCATGAAGGAAAAGAAAGAAATGACAGGCAAAACAGGACGTTTTCCTATTTTTAACGTTTTACCAGGAGCAACGTTAGTTAGTTTGGGAGTCCACTGGGAGTAACTTGCATATAATGTTAATCTGAAATGGGTTTGGCATGTAAGAGCAGGTTGTGAAAGGGATGCTGGGAGTTTTAGGGCTGCACGCTCATGACTGAACTTTTTTTGGGACGCTACCTCATCATCATAACCTCCCTCCTTCGACTGAATGACAAAGGTTCCTACATTAGGAATGGCCACCTCCACCACCCGCTGAGGTGCGGGCAGAGAGGAGGCGGAGTCGTCCTGCTCAGGGTCAAGGGGAGGACAGGGGTCAGAGGTCACCTCGCTGTCAGGATGTGATGACTGAGACTAAGAGAGACAGAAAGAGAGAGAGAAAAAAAAAAAAAGATCTCCGAAAGAGAAAGTGGGCCAGAAGAACTGAGAGAGCATCTAATCCGGTGCTAATCTTTTTTATTTATTATTTTTACCACCATTATTAATCTCAATGAGATCATGGATACAAGCTGTCCTGGCTTTTTATGAACCAGATTTGGTACTTTAAAGCTAAAGTGTGTTAAGTGTTATCTACCACTAGCATCATCAATTTCAACTGGGATAATGTTTCTGATTGGCTGAACAAACAAATAGCTCCGCCCCAAACCTTTTAGCTTTTTCAGGGAAATCAAACTACTGCTCCTCTCATTTTGACTTTTCTGAAATGAGACAAGCTTGATGACTGATGACAAATGCAACCTCTGAGACAGCTTATGAATGACTTATAGATGTCTTTTTATATTAAACTGGTATAGGAGAAACTCCGTAAAATGTCTATGTGCTATTTTAATTAATATATATTAATTACAATTATTGATGATGAACTACAAATGAATTGCCGAACACAACACACAAAATTATTTGACAAATGACTGTTTTCTCGCTTTAAAACTGAATGTTTCACCTAAAGAAAAACAATTAAAACATTTTTGTAATGTAATGTAAATGTAAATAACATTTTCATTAAAGTTTTAAATAACATTTTGATGAATTACAAATTAGTTGCCAAACACAACACATACAAATTACTGTACAACATACTATTTTGTTTTATTTCCTTAAACAGAACTTAATCTGTTTCACCAAAAAAACACTATTAAATCTAGGCTATTTAATTAAAATTTTAATGAACATTTTATTATAATTACTGATTAAGTTCAAATAAGTTACAAAACTCTACACATACAAATTGTTTTTCATATTACTATTTTGTTTTCTCTCCTTAAACATATTTAAATTTCACCTACAAGAATATATATTTTTTAATTAACACATTTCATTATTGACGAATTACAAATGAATTGCCAACACAATACACATAAATAATATTAATAAATTACAATTTCTTTTTCTCCTTAAAAACTGAATGTATATGACTTACAAAAATATATATTACAAATTACTGGCACTGAATTATATATACTGATATTTCATCAATATTAGTACTGAAATATTGAAGGCTGGTGTCAATGCAATCTTAATCGTCAGCAAAACCCACAGAACCTCATCAGCTAAAGCTGACACTTCTCAGTCTACAGTAATATAACGAATGAAGAACCTTATCTGCATAATAAAAAAATAAGTGCATAATTATTTCTTAAAAATTGCACATTATTCTAATGGATGATGCAAAGTGCAAATGCAACACAACATGGATTAAAGAGCTTTTTTCTTTTTTGGATATTTGAGTGATTAGAACCAAATACCCAAAGTCCAGTGTGTTTATAAGACAGATGGAAAAGAATGAACAGTATGAGATGAAAACTAACACAAATTTCACATCCTACAAAAGAAATACACACAATTTAAACCTACTGGCATTTCTTCTCATTTGTAGATACGAATATTTGCCCTACATCCAACTACAGAACAGCAGAACTTTCTAAATGCACACTTTAAAGAATGTTTTGGCCTCTAGAACTGTCTGAAGGACTCAGACCTTGTGTTTATGTATGTCTTACTGTGTTGAGCAGGGCTTCTGGACTCTTCTCATCATGCTCAGCTGCGGCTTTGCTGATGGCTCTCTCCGTGTCCTCCTGCATGTGTTTGGAGTCTCCGGTGGGAGACTGCTGCTCCATGTACTCTGGGTCATGCTGAGGGGCTGCTGAGGAAGCAGAGAATGAGTTCAGGACAGTTGTTTCAGATGGTATGGCCACAGATTCAGACATGTGAAAGGCTCACCTGTGTTGTCTGGAGGGCAGGGTTCAGTGCTCATGGGCTGGGCGGCCACGCTGGCGGCGGCCAAAGCAAGTTTCTCCTGCTGGAGTTTGCGCGCTTGTAAAGCATCCCACTCCTCCATCTCCCTCTCAAAGAGCTTGTTATCTGCCTCTACATATTCCTTCAGATCAGGAGGGAGCTTGTCCAAGCCGCTGAGCATCTGCCCTGTCTCTTTATCAAACTCCTCTGAGATAAACAGAAGCATGGAGTCAGCATTTCACACACGTTATTATGAGTTAAATTTATTATTATTTTTTTTTTAATTAAGCCAAATATGATTTTGACACAGTTTGAAACCAATTCCTACACCTTAAAGAACACTTTAATAAAAAAAAAAAAAAAAAAATGCTTCTTTGAAAACACACTCAACAGGACAATTCTGTACTCAAAATACAAATAAATTAACTATGGAAGATTTAGAGTGTCACTTGAAAATAAGGAATCAATTTATTAATTAAAAAATAAAAATGTAAATAAATAATTTTTCAAATTGTCAAAGAAATACAGTACACACACCTTAAAGTTGTTAAAAATATTGTTAAATGCAACAAAAAATTATTTTGTAAACTGACAAATAAAAACACTTAAAACATTCTAAATCATATTTGTAAAACTTTGTATATTTAATTTTTAAATTAATAAATTGATTAATTAAATATACAGTTTCAAACATTTATTTTGCAATCTGAAAAGTAATTTATTTACATTTTTATTTTTTAAGTAATAAATTGATCACCAATTCCATTTTATCTTTGAATAGGAAACTGAAGCCTTTAGATTTTACTACTCCGCTCATTAGCTGTTGACAACTCATAAGACTAATTAATGAGTACATTTGCATATGCAGATTAGGTTACCTTCAATAAGGAACGGTTTTTTGTCATCAATGTACATGAGGCAATATGCGCTGGCATTGCGATATCCACCGAAAGAGTCTCGCACCAGCTCCTCCCAGGGAGACTTTGTCACCGAAATGTCATTGTATTTCATCCATCGTTGTTGATGTGGGTCAAAGATGTACGCCCAGTAGTGACCTGCGTTAGCCTGACCCTCGTGGACCAAAACAGCATGCAGCCGGTATGGCACCTGAAACGCATCATCATGAACAATATGAACTCGTTTTGGGGTCATTTCTAAAACGATCTGAAAAAGCTTCTCACCTGCATCATGGACTTGTCAGAGTACATAAGCTCGATGGTTCTGTGGATTCTAGATATACTGGCCTGCAGATCTGACACCAGACAGAAACATGTAAATGTACAAAGCCCAAAGCAACAGGAAACAGAAATCAGGCTGTATCAGTGTAAGCATATGCTTGCATGCATGCGTGTTTGTACCCCTGGTGTCGTTCTCCACCTCGCTCCTCCAGCGGTGCAGACAGCCCTCCAGCACCCGCAGCTCCTCCTCTGTGATGTGTCGTGGGGCAGGGTGCATGGGTAGATCTGGCGGCACACGAGACTGAGTGAACGGTTTATGGATCGAAACTCTTTGCTGTTGTTGCTGCTGGGCCTGTGGACCAGAGCCAGAGCCCTCAGGTGGGACAGAAGCATCGGGCTGCTCCCCTGTGCTGTAGTCCATGCACAAAAACACTTTAAAATCTCAAATGCATTAGCAAAAAAAAAAAAAAAAAAAAAAAGAGCTATTCTAAATACATTTTCAGTTTTGAAACGGGTGAAAAAAAAACTTGCCTTGCTGGAGGTGGCAGCAGTGCAGTCGTGCCACCGGGTGGTACTGTTGTATCGATGTCCTCCACAGGCGATGTACACACAGGCTTGCTGGATGCAAACTCCATGGCGTACTGGAGAACATCGGCCAGAGGAAACCGCTTGGGCCCTGAACCATAACTCAAATACCTGTCACAGAGAGAATTTTATGAAAAACGGATCACAAATGAGCAAAAGGGTTAGTTAAACTGACAGCAGAAAAATATGAAACATTTAGTCTGTCTGTATCCTATTATTCATGAAAAATAGACACAACTCAGCATGTGACTTTCATATTTTCATTAATCTAAAAAGCTCTTTCATGTTGAAAGCTGAGATTTTCCTGCTATGTAAGTTAACAGCACGTTATCTCTAAATCAGGGCAGAGGCTAAATAGAGTTAACAAACCTCTCCAGTCGCTGCTGGAGAACAGTCAGGTGCTCCTTTAGTCTTCTGATCTCCTCTCGTTTTATCCGCGTGATGTCTCTGTTCCTGTCCATGTACCTGGAATCAATTGCAGACATGCAGTTTCACTGAAATCTCCATTTTATTTTGTATTGCGTATACAGAATCCTTAGTATTTGATAAAGGAATCAAGAAACAACTTGAAACAAACCAAAACCAAAAACGTTCAAGTCCCCTTTAAAGCAGAGGTACAAGCAAAGACTTTTTACTCTGTTCACGGAAAATGAGTTGGAGCTCTTAATTTTGGACTCTCAAAGTGCACCAAACAAGGTTAGAAAACTATCAGAAAAATAAAATAAAATAAATTAATAAAAACAAAATGAAAATAAAATAAAATAAATGCAAGAATGAAAAGGCCAATCAAAATTCAGTATGCTAATAAATGGAAGGAAAAAAAACACAACTATTACAATGACACCATTGATGTTGGTTGGATTACCACTGGGAAATGATTCAAGACAATTTGAGATTTTTTCACATCTTACAAAATATTTAAAAACACAGACAAAAATTATTTTAAAAACATTTACATACATATAAAAAAAACTAAAAATATCTAGAAAGTATAAAATGAATAAAGATAAAAAAAAAAACAACAACAACAAAAAAACCAGACAGCACTAACCTGTCCATGTACAGCATGGAGGGAAACTCTAGCTTGTTGTGAATCTTCTCAGGTCGGCCTAAGGTTTGATTAAACTCAAACCTCGACAGTTCAAAGGTCAAAACCGGTGGGAGTTCTGTGAACCAGTGCTGGAAAGAAACACAAAATAAAACACACACACACCAAAAATTAGCATATAAGAAGACTAAAGCCAAATATTTCATCAATGAGAGTGAGAAAATGACTTTAAATGAATATTTGACTAAGTTGATTCAAATTTTCACACTCCATTTTCTCTGAATCTAGAATTTTCTTGCCATTTACTAAAACCAGAAATCTATATTTAGTAGTATTTTAACTCCAGCATGCTCCAAGAAAAGCCCATCCATGTGACCCATCCCAGCTCCGCCTCCCATGCTGACAGCTGGAATGAACACTGGTGACCTGATCACATTCTAAGCCAGGGTTGCTGCAGGATTTTTAAGCTCAAATTTAAGACTTTTTAAGACCTGCACAAATAAAATTAATACCATATGAGCAGGGTAGGGCAATGTTTATTAAACTATTAATCTGTAAAATGACTGTAAAAAGCATGATTTACAGTTCACATAGAAGTTTTTACAAAAACAAAAAGTTTAATAAAATGATACACTTCACATTTCAGCCTTTAAACCATTTTTTAAGAAAATGGATGAGTCAAAAGTATTAATTATTATATTTAAACGATTATTATCAATAAATTATTATATTAATTAAATAACATACAAACACATTTTACTGTTTAGATTTTTATAATGAATTATGTTCTTATCGATCCACCCGTTCATATTTACAGCTCTGTGTGTTTGCAGGGTAAAAACATGGGTCGATTTTCGCATTGGCCTGAACAAAAAACAACCCAATGTTCCTGCAATACAAGAGGCTGCAGTTCTAGGACTGCATAGGACCCTATTTTTTGGGACAGCGCCATCTAGCCAATTCTATTCCAACAGAGGAGACCTAATTCAAACATCAAACAAACAGATGCAAAGACTAGATCCATGGAAACTATTAATTTTTTATCTTTCCATCTTATTTTTAATGTAAGAGCTAGCGTGAACTGTTTGAGGGGGAGTCAGCAATCTCCATTTAGCCTTTTTAGCTGTGCAAAACAGTTCATTGTGCTGCTGGATGTTGTAAATTAGTATTTGTATTTAAATTATTTTACATTTATTAAAGTACTAATAATCACACTAATTTGTACCGCAATTGTTTTACCGTTTACTGCACTTTAAGTGTGTCACACATCAGACGTGAAGTGCTGCGGCTAATGAACTGAAGTCTGGCACAGACACAAGCCTTTCTTTCCAAGAAAACTGAATTTAAAACTAGAATATATTGAATATATTGAAATAAATTAGGTTAAATATTTCAAGAGTGTTACCAACGTGTATGTTTAGGGTTAGGAGTTGATTAGGACATTTATTAAGTGTATACAATTAAACAACAACATAATTCCTTAAAAATAATAATATACAGAATTGAATACCAAGTGCTATAAAATAGTATGAGCCACTAATATTTAGTCATTTAGCAGGTGCTTTTATTCAAAGCGACTTACAAATGAGGACAATGGAAGCAATCAAAATCAACAAAAGAGCAATGATATGCAAGTGCTGTAACAAGTCTCATTTAGCCTAATGCAGTACACATAGCAAGGGATTTTTTTTTAATTATATAATAAACAAAAAGAAAACCGATAGAAAAAGAATAGAGCAAGCTAGTGTTAGAGGCCTTTTTTGCGTTTGTTAATTGTATAATAAATAAAAATAAATCAGATAGAATACAAAAGATTAAAAAAGCTAGTGTTAGTTTTTTTTTTTTTTTTTTAGAAAACAAGCAGTAAATGAATAGAGTGCAAGTCTAAAAGGGACAAGTTTGCTTGTTTTTTTGTTTTAAAGAATAGAATTAGAAAAGAATGCTAGAGTTAGAGGGTCAAATAAAGATGGTAGAGATGTGTTTTTAGCCGATTCTTGAAGATGGCTAAGGACTCAGCTGCTCGGATTGAGTTGGGCAGGTCATTCCACCAGGAGGGAACATTTAATTTAAAAGTCCGTGAAAGTGATTTTGTGCCTCTTTGGGATGAACAATAAAGCAACATTCACTTGCAGAACGTAAGCTTCTGGAGGCACATAAGTCTGAAGTACTGAATTTAGGTAAAGTGGTGCAGAGCCAGTGGTGGTTTTGTAGGCAAACATTAATGCCTTGAATTTTATACGAGCAGCTATTGGTAGCCAGTGCAAATTGATAAACAGAGGTGTGACGTTCTTCATTCTTTCTTACATTCTTTTTGGCTCATTAAAAATGAATCTTGCTGCCGCGTTCTGGATTAATTGTAAAGGTTTGATAGAACTGGCTGGAAGACCTGACATAATACATACAAAAAAATAAATAAATAAAATAAAATAATTTAAAAAAACAAACAAACAAACAAAAAAACTATAGGGTCCTAGAAATCTGGTTCTGAAACTACAGCCTCCGGTATTGCAGGAATACCCTACTCACAACAACAGCCTTATTTGAACATGCGCATTCATTCTCTGCTAGCAGGAGGCGCTTTCGAACAGTTTCTGCGGTAACAGCAGAACACAAAGCAGCGCAGCACTGGACTTTGAAACATGCAGCGCTCATGTTTATTTATAGCCTTTTGAAGTTTAATCGTCACATTAAGCTGTATCGCGATTCTGGTCTGTACCCAAATTTAAGACTTCTTGAAATCATAACTAAGACTTTCTTGTACAATTTAAGACTTTTTATGACCTTAAATTTGATAAAGTAAATTTAAGACTTTTTGAGGACCCGCAGGAACCCTGTAAGCCCTGAGAAAGACACAGTGTGCTGGGCTTTCATTAACATCCCAGCCCGCTGGTGCCCAGAATAATGTACACCAGAGAATCTCCTTCTTTATTTCCACTCAGCTGAAGTAATTAGTAGGAAGCAGCTGCAAAGGGATCTGCCCAGGGCGGCACTGATGACTGAAAAGCCATTATGTAACATCTCGGTCAGAGGTCACGTTTTCTTTTTCTTCACCTCAAAGATTGATTGGACAGCAAACAGAGGGAATATCTTAGAAAAATGAACAGTTTTAGATGTTTGAGCATATTGTGGTGCTCTGGGATAGAAAAAAAAAAGAGACAACCTCTGTATCTACAAACCTCTTGCCCTGATTTGGCGGAGTTCTCGGCAGAATGCAAAGATTCAATCTCTCCCTCTATCATGGCTGCCTCTAAACACTCGTGCAGGTCTTTGAAGCCGTTCACCTGGAGAGGGTACTGCCCAAACATCTCAGTGTTCTCAAATTTCTTTCCTGTAAAAACACACAAGCTGACATCATTGTCTTTAAATATGCTCTGCAATGTGCTCTGCATAATGATAATCTTATGAGTGTAATCTCTTTATTTAGCTGCCACTATATGGGTACGGCATTGTGAATGTGTCATGCACAAGAAAAAATACCCAACCAAACATGCCAATTTGGTCTGCACATGCAGGAAATCTTAAGATTCTAACATCTTGACAAGGTAAAATGTTCACTGACTAAACTTGTCTGTATGTAACCAGCTATGATCAGTGCTTTCATGTTTAATAAGCCCAACGCCACTCACACATCAACAACCATTACATCATTTTAGAACTTGGGTTCTCCATATCACATTAACGCAAGGTCACTTTTCATTAACTAGGAGAGAGGACTCATACAGCCGATGACTACACACCTTCCAGGACACCCACAGCCAGGAAACGTCCATAAAACAGGTCAACCATCGGGTTCTTCGGCTTCTCTCCCTCTCTGTGTAGAACAAGAGCAAACATGGAGTCACATGGTGCTGGAAATGTTCTGAACTAGAGGAGTCGGTGTCCTTTGGCTGTAGGAGTCACATGAGGACTGTCTTCAGCGGGTATTAACTGTGCTAATTGAAGTCATACAGGTTAATGTACCACATTAATCATCATTAATGTCCGTTCCAGCTGAATTTGTGGTGCGGTCATACATCATTCTGACTGATATGACAGAGGAACAGAGATACAGTGGAAAGCTTGTGAAAGCGTCATCAGATATTCTGGTGGGACGGATATGGTCTTACCTGTCCTCCTCTGCCTTTATCTGAAACGCATCTTCTAGCCAGTCCAAGAGCTTATGGGTGAACTCACTCACATCCTGCTGTACAAACAAACACACCAATTCAAATCCTGAATGAATGTATTCTTGTTTTAACTGGTCTCAATTGGTCCTAGAAAATAACAATTTTGCCCTTGTCTGTGCTCTCACTAAGTACAAATGTGGCACTAAAATGTGTCCAAAATAAAAGCGGTCACATGTACCATATTAATCAAAAGGTCAGGCTTATCTATGATGCTGAGAGTGTATTAAACAGATTGACCCTTGGCACAAATATTGAGAGCTCAATAAGTGCTCATTTTGTTTTTCCCTGGAGCCCACTTATGAGTCTACTTTTTATATTGCACCAAAAAAGTCATAATTTAATTTTACCTCACAATTTTACCCATTCAATGATTTTTGGAACGAAACACTCTTTTTGTTACTACTGTAAGATCTCTAAGACTTTAAGGTGTACTGTACCTTTAAGACTATATTCTGTATGTAAATGACAGAGATCTACCTGCTGAGATTCACTGGACTTAAAGGCATCCTTGAGGATCTCCACAGCCCTGGACGGGTCCACATACTTTCTCTTGGAACCCACCAACAAAGAGAAAAGGCACCTCAGCTCCTGCATAAAAGGCAGGTTCCTGTGCTCCTATGGGAACGCAAATGGAGAACAAATTAAAACCTTAATAACACATGAAGTGTTCCTGCAGCTCAAACAGCAGAGCATAGCACCAGAAACATCAAGGTCATGGGTTTGATTCCCAAGGAATACATAACTGACATAAAATGTCAGCCAAATGCATAAAAATGGAAAATGTATCACTGGTTTTGGGGAGTCGTATGTTAACTTAACATTGATATAGGCTATGATGGCAAATAGTTGAGTGCATTTGGATGTTTAGAGTTGATTAGTTAGGTCTGTCAGCTTTCAAGTAAGGATATCTATGCCTTACAACAATCTAACTGTCATACAGGGGTCAGAAACCTACACCAGATCACATCATCTGGATTTTTTTCTTCAGAGGACACTTTTAATTGACAATAGATTAAAGTCTAGAAAATTAGAGCTTCTCCACTGACCCAGCAGATGAAAAGAACGAGCAATAAAGAGAGAGAAAAGGATGAATCCAGGGCTCTGTGGTCTTCTATCAGTGGATGAGATTAAGCTCAGATTAGCAGCCATGTCTGCTGACCCCGTTCACAGGCTTGGGGGCCCCAGAGGAACATACTGAAGAAAGAAATCACACAGACAGCAGCTAGCCTGCTGAGCCGAACACAGAAGCCGATGTGACAGTTCAACAGTGAGAATACAGGGACCTTGAAAAAGGACTTCCTCTACTTCAGCTCCTCTGGTCACAGGTCAGTCAGTTAGGTGAAAATCAGTGCTTGCAACAGTACGATAATGTCACAGCATGTAACTGAGGCTTTCCAACCAGGTCAAGCAGTTGCTGGTGAGAAATGGAAGCTCTTATGGCATATGCGCTGGCTATCGGGCGGCAATCTCACCTTCTGATTGCAGGGCAATTCCTGCATCCGTGCAGGGGGGGAATAATGCAACACCAGCCTCTGGAACTCCAGCAGGTTAAAAAGAGACTGAAATATATGGATAAAAAGATAAATATCAGTATTTGAGAACAGTGTGCAACAGCTCTAATGTCAACACAACCTTGTGATGATATGTTGGTTATACGCAAACACATTTGCCATTTTTCTCAGGCTTAGTTGAAGTGTCACTACAGTTTCATTGTGTGAATGACTGATGGATTGTTTTTGGTGACAGATTCACACATTTAGTGTCTCCTCGTCCAGATCTATAAATCCACAGAGCTATGAGCGCCAGAGCGGCTGCGCTTCTAACATGAGCGGGGGCTTCTTCAGGCGTCAGGTTACACACAGGAGGTAAACAGCATGTGACAGTACTCAACGATCATTACTCAGCTATCAACATGGTTCATGTTCTGACATCGTATAACAGACACAAACAATCAGGCCTTAGTAGGACCTGAAGTCACCTTCAAAGTTGTTTTAAAAAGCAGACATACAAACACAAAAATGAGTACTATATTAATGTGCTAAGATACTTGTTAATAGTGAATAACTTACAATTACGCTAATAAGCAATACTTTTTTTTTTTTTTGTAGACACCCATATACAGTTCAAACTTCTGAGATCGGTTAGATTCTTTTGTTTTTTATAAGTCTCTTTTGTTCACTGAAGCTGCATTTATTTGATGTAAAAAAAAATTAAAATATTATTACGATTATAATAATAGAAAATATTATTACAATATTATTATAACATTACAACTTAAAATAACTGTTTTTTTTTATTATAATTCATTTTACATTTTAATTTATTCCTGTGATGCAAAGCTGAATTTTTATTCATTACTTCAGTCTTCAGTGTTACGTGATCCTTCAGAAATCATTCTAATATGCTGATTGGCTACTTAAGAAACATTTCTTTCTTTCCATTCATTGATGAACAGAAAGTTCAAGTTGAAATTGTAAATGTCTTAATAGTCACTTTTGTTCAATTTAATGTATCCCTACTAAATCAAAGTTTTAATTTCTTAAAAAAAATAAATTAATTAAATATTAAATTTTATATTTTATATATATATATATATATATATATATATATATATATATATATATATATATATATAAAACTGACCCCAAACATTTGAGTGTTGTTTATTATATACTTTCTTGGCATATTTCATCTATCCCAGTGCTCTAAACATGATCCAGCACCATCTAGATACACATATTTCATTTCATCTTCTCCTAATTAAATATACTGATGCAATTAACAGCACTGATACAGCAATATCTCTGCATTAATAACTGCAATACAAGGCCACTCGAGTTGATTCAGACTGAAACACACATGGGACTACCATAATCAAATTGTCTGGAGTATTATGGAAGCAATAAGACACAATTAAAATTAATTCATTAAACTGTCATTTGTTGTTTTTCAGTTCATTAAATAAGCAAATGTGTTTTTAATTGTAAAGCTATCGCAGCGGCTGACACTGACCTGTATAACTGCACTGAACCAGCACGTGTTCCCCACGTTCTTCAGCCCTACGGGACAGTTCTCCTGCCGCTTCCTGTCGTGAGGGTTGGGTGAATCACTCCATACTTCTGTGTGCGTGCGCTTCAGGCTCGCCTTGTTCTCGGCGATGCTGGCCTCCAGGACTCTGAAGCACAAAGACACCAAACTTTACTCCTGTCTGGTTACTCCACATATAAAACCGTTATAAAATAACTCATGTGGTATGCTTTTTTGTACTAAAATCTACAATAATACAAAATATTCAGCAGGCTAAAAGTTAAAAGCACAGTTAAAACCCTACCTGCTGATAGCCTGCTCTTCATCAGTGATGCCCGTCTCCCTGAAAGCCCTGTTCGACTCCTCCAGACTGAGAGCGATGGCCCGCTGAAGGTCATCTTTATCATCTCCAGTGAGATCTATTACATCTGAAAAAATGAACGAAGAGTGTGTGTTTTTATATTTATCTACTTATCTAATATAATGTATGTATACATATATTTGATATTAAAATATACAAATATTTAGAATTTTAGTATATAATAAGGTTTAATAATGATTAAACTTAACATTGAATTTAAAAATACATGCAAAAGCAACAACACTGTGATTTTTTCTGTTTATTACAGTAAAGTTGCTCTGAAACAACCTGTATTGTATTAAGTGCTATAGGCCTACAAATAAATTTGATTTGACTAAGTTTTCTCCACATATTAAACTGGGATAGGAAAAAATACATGAAAAATATTCAGTGTTTCCCACACATAGACTTTACCCGCCCAGGTATATTCACGGCCGCGCAAGTATATTTGGTGACACATTTTTGTATTAATTACTATTATTATCTCTTACACCTTTTTTATCCACCCGAGATAATGAAACCATCCGCGATCGATTAATAGCGTAAAGGAATTTTCGCCTGCTTTAATGTCAATGGACAGACGCCAGTTTTGTGAAGAAAATTAAACTAATTTAATTCAGTTGAACAATAACGCAATGTCATCCTTCATTTTAATGTGTAACATTAGCCTATCTGAGCGACGCGACTAATTAATGAAGCCAGATTAATGAAGAGCATGCAGCTCATGTTACTGCCAGAGGAATACTCGGACTGATTTAATGTTATTTTTTAATATTATTTTGTTTATTTTTTGCATTATATTTATTGTGATTAACCTCCCGTTCTTGTTCACAATATAATGATATTCAATCGTTCCACACAATCACGGAGAATAACTCGATTAATTTGATCAAACTTATTTTTAATCATCGTCTATGGGCTGGAAATATTTCTTTATTTGAACAACTTCAATTTGTTGCAATTATAATGTGAGCGTTATGTTTAATACAACAAGTTTGCCCTAAACCTTTCATTTAATCCTTCTATACAGCCTTTAGTCATAATTAATGTTTTAAGCTTTGGCTAATTCTAATGCTTATTAATGTGATGTGTTGTTTGTATAGTTTTCTCGCTGTTCTGTAATGAAATACGGTGATCAGACTGTGAAGAATTGCCTATACACATACAGTATGGCTCGCGCGCTCCTGTTTAAGTCACGAAATCCGCATCGCGATATCGTGACAAGATATTCCTTCGTTTCATAATACTCAATTGTTGTAAACTGAGATTGGTGTCTTTAGAAAATGTATCTGTGCTGAATTCTACATAAATAATCCACAACAATGCCGTGCTATGGTCACAGCCATTGATAGAGTCTGCAGCGGAAGTTATTTTACGCTACTATTTGAATCTTCCGCTTTTCGAACGCGGAAGTGTGATAAAGGCCTGTCAAACAAGAAGACGACGCAGCTGAGAAGAACCATGTTCAATATTATACAGACAGTAAGTTGGCATTATTTTACTAGTCATTTGACAAGTCTCACAAAATCCTGTGGGAAACACTGATATTACATGCTTCAGAGTTAAATGAACTTTTATTTTACATAGCATTTACACAAAATTCACTCAGAAATATATTTAAAAAAAAAATTGAGGCAGACACTGGTTTTTGAACACTTTTGTCGAGAACATCAAAATTGCTAAATATCACCCAATTAATCGGCTGGTCAAGAGGTTATAACACACTGTCACAGCAATGGAGAAAATCCTGAATATCGCTTAAGCGCATGTCGAGAGCTCAAATAAAAACATGAGGCAGCATGCCAAACTAACATTCCCTCTGTCAGCATTTTCTCAGCAGTAGGACTAGAGATTGTTTCATCATCATTTGAAGCAAGCTGGGAGGAGTGGCAGGCTAGCTTTTTAAAGGTCTGGCTCTCTGAGATGATGTGCTTTTATTTATAAGAGAGCTGCCAGAACTCCCACTGTTATGAGTTACATGATGTCTCATTTCAGTATCTCTTTCCTTTCAGCAGGGCGTGTGGAATAAATATTAATTTTCTAGTTCGACACAGCAGTGCTAATTTACTCCTGCAGTTTTGAAGTTAATGAATCAATCCTAAAATCCCACTTATTAAGTTCAGGCACAGATTGAAATCTAAAGCAGAGAAATAATTTTTGCTGTCAGAAACAGAGCATTTACAGCTGGTTCTTTACTCAGCTTTCATTTGCGTCATGGCATTTGATTGCACTGGATCACAGAATAGTGTAACCTTCCCCTGGATTCCGGCCAATCATTGTTCTGAGATTTAAATACATACTTGTGTCAGCCTGGCTGCCCACACTGATGTATCTATCATTGGTGATTTGGGCCGTCTGGTAATAGGTGGCTTCATCTTGCTGCGGGACCTTGGCGTTCTTCTCGGTGAGAAAGGCCACCGCCTCAGCTAGGTCACCATTACTGACCTGGACACAAATACAGATGTTCAAACACCTGTCATTACATGCACTATAAAACTACTTGTCTTTGAGCAAATAATATCAAATTTACATCTACCAAATCTGTTGCAAATAAAGCATACGAGCCATACTATACTAGTTACTGAGTTTATGAAACCGATAGTTCACCTGCAGTGCCTGCTGTAACAGCTGAACATCTGTAGTACCAGTAACTTCCCTCAGCTGGTTCAGTAATGTCTGCTGGTGCTGTAAGAAAAAACACAGGAGAAACATTTTTAAACAAACAGACAAAATCAAAACAAATTGATACTTTGCTGTGACTGTACATGCCGTCTATACTGCTCCATATTGAAGGATATTTTATATATAATCTGCACATGGTTATTTTCTTTTTTACATTCAATTATCTAATGCTTGCTTGAAGTTAATCATGAAAAACACTAATAAATTAGTGAATAGTAACTAATAAATTAGTAATAAATCTCTGAAGGAAAATATCAATTTTTTTACACTGTACAATATAATGTTGCAATGCTTAAATTTAATTTTTATTGCTTTTTTATTTATTTTTTTAGCAGTTGTGAAACATGTAACGTAAAAAGTATTCAATTTTGTGATCTTTGTGTTACCAAACCCTGGAAATAAATATATCCATGAGCACAGTTTATTATCAAATTTACCTACTTCTAAATGTCATATTTAAAAAAGGCAAACTGTATTGGTCATATTACATGTTTCTTCCTGTCTAAGTGGGTGTTTTTGGCAGAATATGCTGCCAAATGGATCAAACACTAAAAGTCGGGCTCAAGATCCAACTGGTTGCTGTCACCAACACCACTCAGGAGCAAACAGAACAACATCTCACACCTCTGGCAGGGAAACACAGAGTACTGGCGCTTTATCTCAGTCCTGACTGTGATCAGGAACGGCATGAGTCAAAAACAGTCTGTGCCAGGCCAAAGAGGGAGGAGCGGCACTCCTCTCTAGACCGAAATGCAGTATGACTGATCTGTTTCTACTCATTTGAGCTCTACCGAATCTTTTACAAATGCTTTTCTGCTTGCCTCACGAGTCTGAGTTAGTGACATTATTACATAAACTAATAGCCAGTGGCTAACGGATGCTGCACTGACCTTTTAATGCATTGCATGCTTTACATTCAAGATATGACATGAAACATGGTATGTACGGAGCGTGCACGTCCCAACCCTCTGAAGGTGGCACACCCCTCCCTGAGATGGGCTATGTAACACGCATTTCACAACAGTAACATGATAAAGCAACACAAGCTCATAGCCAAATCAGAGCTGCTGAAACTTCCAGTCTGTTCACTTTCAGTTCATGCGAAATACATAGTTTTATATTCCCCACCACCTGCTGTAACTCATTCAGTTTCATGAAGATCACTTCTTGAGTTACTGCGTAATACTCTGATAAATGATCTGCCTACTTAACTAAATAGATCATTATACTATTAAAAGCCAAACAACCCCTCAGTGAGCACTTAAGATGTATTATGTAAACAACCACTACAAAAAACAGACGTGTTTACATACAGATTTACATACAATCTACAAAAACACTAAAACATAACATAAACTAACAAGAAAATCCTATTTTTATAAACATTAAATAATACAACAAAAATAAGATACATCAAGAGTCAAATTACAAACATATGATATTTAAATGTAATCTATAGGGATTAAATTTAAATCAAAGAACAAGAAAGCCCTAATGTTTACAAACAAATTAAATAACGCCACAAATCAGTAAAAATGTTTATGAACTGATAAAATTGAGGGGAAAAAAACGAATTACACATCTACTCAACAGTCTGTTTACAAACAGATGAAACTGAAATCAACAAACCAACAAGATGTAAAGTTTAAAAACAGATTCAATAAACAGACAGCAACACAAATATATATCTCATATCAACAAGAAACGCCTAATGTTTACAAACAAAAGGGCAAAAGTATGAATCTATTTTATGAAGCAGCAGTGTGGGTGTCAGAACATAAACAAACCCGCTTACCAAACACAAACTCAACATGAGGTATCCTAACACTTCTGAACACTCAAACAGAGACTCTGAGGGGTATTTAGTGAGATTTAAGAGAGTTTTGATGAGGGAGTTTAGTAGCTTTAGCCCTGTTAGCACAAACGCGCCTGGTTAACGTTTAGTTTAGCGGGCTTATGCTGTTTTATGTATAGCTGTTTATTGTTTTAAACTGTTTAAGTGATTTAACACTCATACGTGTGTAAGCAGAAATAGTCTAGCAAATAAAAGCAAACACAGAAACGTGAGGCGCGGCTAATGTGAAGCTAACGCTAGGCCTCAGCAATCAAACTGAGCCACTGGAACTTTCAACGCGCCCATAAACCTCCTTATGACACCAAACGAACCGAGCCGAGACGAACCGAACCGAACCGGACCGAACCGGGTCTGTGTGTTAAGACAGCGCGCGTTACCTTCTGAGAGTGCTGCTGCAGGACATTCTGCTCCACGGTCATGGCCGGTTCCGATCCAGACGAAATGGACTCAGGTTCGAGGGTAAAAACGGAGCATACAGGAATTAGAGGAGTTTAAAAAAGAAAAACCCTGAACTCATCCGCGCTGCAACGGCGCCATGACGAAGTCGAACAGTACAAACACATCTGACATCACTGACATCCATTAGCTGGGTCTGAAGCACACGCGCCCGCGCTGCGTCACAGCGATGGAGTAAACACACCCCTGCACGCACACATTCTATTAACAAAACACTACACACATAAAGCAATCAAAAAAATCGAATCAATAAAGTCGTGACTAAAAAACCCGATGTTAATTCCCAAAAATAAAATACGATGGTCTGTACACGCAAATAAACACTGTCACACTGTGTGGGGTAAGTTGTCACAATGGAAACCGTAAAATTATAGGTTGTTTTATAAAAACGATTATGAAATACAAAATAATTCACAAAACTGTAACAGTTAATATACAAAATGAATAAATAAATAAATAAATAAAATAAAAAACTGCCTTTGGCCAACAAACATTAGGCTATAATTATTAAATGTTAGTGATTGTAACGCTTTTTAAACATTTACTGCATTTGTTGCAGTAAAAACAGGCCAGTGTCAGCTGACTGTGAGTTCTGTAACATTCATGAAACGAAAGTGAAAGTTCTCACACAGGAGAAACTGTGTGTTTCTGGTTTCTGTTTCGGGAAATTGTATGACCCATCACAGACTGACTATTAAACCAATTAATTAAACACGGAATGCAGTCGAATAGAACATCTAAAACTGATGCATATCGGTCCTTTAAATTAATATTAAATGTGTTAATGATAATTGAGTGTGATGTGTAAATACATTTTTTTAAACATTGTCGAAAAGAGAAAAGTGTAGTAGGCTACAATATATTCTATGTATTTTTATTTGTTAGTATTTATGATTTTTAAAGTGCAAATATAGCCCCTCATAGACTGAATATTAAAGCAATTAATTAAATAAAGTGTGCGCCCTGTTTGATGCGTCTTAATATTAATTCATATTGGTCATTTTATGAATATGAAATAGCCATGCATTTATCGTTTTTCTTCTGCAATCACAAGTTATTATTAAAGTGTAAGTACGACCCTTCACAGACTATTAATGTTAAGCTAATTAGTGTGCAGTCTGACAAATGCATCTTAATATTGATTTATACAGGTCCTTTTTATAAATATTAAATATCTATGTGATTGGTAATAACGTGTCGAAATGATAGATAGATAGATAGATAGATAGATAGATAGATAGATAGATAGATAGATAGATAGATAGATAGATAGATAGATAGATAGACGGAACTCTGTATTCTGCCAGCAGGTGGCGCTCATGTACATGTTTTCAGTCAATGTAACGTTGCATAAGCCTTGACCCAGCCAGGCAGCAGAGTAAAGGCCAAGAAGACTCAAGAAGTCATTAATGAGAGGTTGGGATGATTGTGCTTTTTAGACCTTGTTTGATGGAAGCTATGCACTTATCTTTAAGAGCAAGAGAAGCACAAAGCACTGAATCTGTCACATAAATGAGAACAAGACCTAAACAGGAGTTTCTGCATCACCAGGGTTTTACTCCAGGTGTCGTTTTACTAACACCTTAACTGAATGTCATTTTGTAGCCCTGTTCCTGATTTTTATTTATTTATTAATTTATTTTTGTATGAAAAATCCATTATCCTTATAGTGTGGGATATTTCACTACATGTGTGTATCTACAGTAATAATCTGAAGAATATCAAAACTGTTTCCTGTACTGTAATTAAGAACAGCTCTCTCTGGTTACATACGATTTTTATTTACAGGTCAAAGGTCACTAAAATGTAATCATAATGCAATTCTGTGATTTATGTGAGTTCATGTTTCATCTGTAATCTGGAAGGTTAAATTAAAAATAACATTCATAGTAAGTACACTTGGCATGTTACTCACAAAGAATTCACAGTGAAGAATTCATGTTTTTAATCAAACTAAATCAGATAAATCTGACCTCCACCTCTGTATCAACTCTCAGCTCTCTTAACATTTATATGAAGCCTAATTCAGGGTTTCGTGGGTCAGTCTGGGGAATTTCCTCAACTTTGAAAGTGGAAATGAATCTTCGGCAATATTCTGTAGAAATGCGTTGGTTATGGCGATCACTCTCTGACCTTTGCACTCAGAACCAAAAGTTCTAATCTCAATCTGGCCTCAGTGAGATTGCTTGACACTAAAGCACCCTTTCACATTTAAAAGTGATTTGTGGAAATGTTTGCACTAAAGGTTCATGACCCATGAAGTTGAATTTGAGCTGGTCATACATAACATCTTTAAAGAAAAATAAAAGTTTCTTGAAAATCTGAAAAAAATAAATAAATAAAATAAATAAATCCCAAAAAGAGAAAAATGTAATATATATCTGTATGTTATATTATTATATCTTTATATTGTATATTTTCATATATTTTAATTGTCCTAATTTGTTAAAATTATACAAAGTGGGGTAAATTATACATTGTATAATATATAATTAAAAACTATTTTTCATAATGTTACATTTTATTTCTATTTAAATATAGAAAAATAAAAATAAGTTTTCTTCAATATCTGCAGTCATAAATATGTAATATATAAAATATATTCTATATATCTTTACTAACTAGTTTATTAAAGTTTTAGTTGTTATAATTTGAATAAAAACATAATATTTTTTATTTTATTAATTTATTAATATTTACAAAGCAGGATAAAAAACACTGAGACCACTATAACATATAATACTATTTTTCATAAAATAATATATAATAAATCATACTTCCTTTATTTATTAGTTTGTTAAAGTTTTAATTATTATAATTTGAATATATAATAACCACTTTCACCTTAATATTTAATTTCCAATCTGCCCTCAGACTTAATAATTGTTCTATTTATTAAAGTAAATTTAAAAATCTTCCATGAAAAGATAAAACTGAAAACTAAAACTTGTTTGACTGAACTTGCATGCATATTCAAGGTTTTCTCATATCATGAACGAAACCTTACATTATCAAAGGTCACAAGACCACATCTGTTCCAGCACTGAACTTGAAGTACCAGTCCATTTATCGTGCCATTAAGCCATGAAACGTTAACTCCAACATAAGTTAAGTGTGAATCAATTTTAAGCTCTTTTATGCTCCGTGGCACGAGGTCAACACACCACCAGTTGCCCGCGATCAACAACAGGGCTCAGTGAGCTCTCTTAATGAAAGGAGAAGTTCTTCTGCCAGCTGTCACATTTCTGGTGGCCTTTGAAGAGGGGGCTGCTGGGAAATGGGAGGGAGGGAGGAAGGGGATCACAGCTGCAGGGCAACTGCAGATCAACCACAGTGAGTGAGCTGAAGATGTCAGAGAGAGAGACAAAGGTCACAACCCCTGAGGCTCTGGCACAGACTTCAAGCAGCTCACCTTCACCAGCATCCAGCACAGGGGAGCGGGTGAAACAACGGAAACAAAGAATATGTCCAGCACACAGCACTGATTAAAGAAAGAGGCCAGACCAAGACATTTGTTACAGTGATTTTACCACAGTTAATGGCTGTTTGTGTTCATACAGAAAAATGCCTTCAGATGGGGGAAAAAACCTTAGATGGGGAAAACTGCTATAATGCACAGCCTCTAGTGGCTTATTGCACATATAAAATAAAGTTGATTTCATTTACACAGGCTTTTCACAGTGTACCTTGTTTCAAGCAGCTTCTTGTTAAAAAAAAAAAAAGATAGTAATCGCAACAAACAATCCGGGTTGTGTTGCAGATAGATAGATAGATAGATAGATAGATAGATATTGAACAACTAAATGAACGAACGAACGAACGAACAATAGATAGATAGATAGATAGATAGATAGATGAAATTTTGTCTCTTGAATGGCAAATTAACATTAAACAATTATTTCCTTTTCAAAGACCAATTTTGTCAGGAAGCCGTGAGAATCGCTGCAGCAGATGTAATTAAGCACCTGTGAATGAGTGTTTTCTCCACCAGCAGCTGTGGATTCTGATGGATTCGGGTTAAACATTGACCCAGGAGGCCGTGCTGGGACGCAGGAAATACACACAGCAGCTCCAAACCTCCATCTCAACCTGCTGAACCTTGCTGACCCGAGTACTTTGTCTTCCTGGAAGACCAAACCATTTCCTTTGTGTAGTGGGCTGTAGTTAAATTGTAAGTAGATTTCTGGGCCGCCTCCAAACCCCCTGTCCACTGGCACAGTCCAGGATATCAGAGGATGCGAGACAGACAAATGGCCATTTGTGTGCTTTAAACGCTGACTTCGGCTCAGAAGTGTAACTTGTGCATTTGCCCTCTCCTCTGTTTTGAAGCCAAAAGGAAACCGGGGGGTTACTGGCAGTTCAAGCATGATAAGTATCTCTGGATGGAGAAGTTCACATGGAGGAAAGGTTATGTGAAGTTGAAGAAAAGAAACCTCATTAGAGGATTAAGGAAGGGGAAAGAAGGCAGACAAAAGCCGCTCCTTCAAAAAGAGCCTGGAAGTGGAAACATGCAGTGATATGTAAAATCACTTTACAGCGGCCCCTAAATAAGTTTGACATTTCCGTCATATTTAAAAATGGTAACAAAACATCAAATTTTCACTTTTCTGAGTCATTTTTGCATGTATTATACAGTTCTGTTGTTTTATATTGTGCAATTTAAAACACAAATTAATTCTGTGAAATATTTTTCATAGAATGTGTGCTTGGGTAAATTTTCTTTAAAATAAATGCCTCTCGGCTTGATATTTTGTTGACTTTTTGTTTTAAAACTTACAAATGCATGTATAGGTCAAAGGGCAAATGTTATAATCCATATGCATGTAATGCAACAATTTTGTCTCGAAATGTTTATTCTGACGTTTGTTTTAAGTGGCCCGAAAGGAAGTGCAAAATTGAGATCAATGAATTTCTCTCACAATGGTTGGACAAGGCACTTTACAAAATAGAAGCCAACTACCTGTTTTCCCATAATTATGAAACAATGTTTTCCAAACCCTCCTTACCATCTCTTTCCTGCTATTGTTGAGAACTGGCAGTCATGCAAATACCAGTTTGGAAAGTCTTTTTATATATTGCGCTCGCTTACACGGAGATGATTGTCACGATGAATGCTGGTGGTTCAAATGTTAAGTGTTGGTTAACCTGATTCTCACACTTAGTTGCCTGGAGATGCTCTGTGTACATCTAAGCAATTAAAAAAACCCTCATAATAAAAAGCTTGTTTTTGACTGGTCCACTCATGTTCATCTGTAAAAACCGACAACTGTCAAAGGTTAAATTTTACCTCTGGCCTCATTGTAAGGTTATTTATTAAAAGGGCTGTAACCTTGCATATGTAAATATAGGCAAAAGATGACAAACCCTCATGCAGTTCTGTGCATTTCAATATTTTATTACGCTATCAGTGCAAATAAACACCAAAGACAGAACATAAGAAAACCAAAAGGCTCCAGTCATCACAGGAGTATATGAAAACAAGTTTTTTTTTTTTAGTTATTCACAATGCAGAGCCACAACATTGCAGAGTGTCTCTAAATTAAACAAAGCAATGTTGTTTCTAGTTTTTTTTTTTTTTTTTTTTTTTTTAAACTGAGAACAAACAAAACCATTCAGGAAAAAATATGCACATATTTCCGCAGGTTTGAACAGTCAAGGACTGCGTTTGCAGACGATTATGGTTTAAGTACCCATCTCTCCATGACAAAAACATCTATTTTAAGACTTGACATTTCCCCATAACACAGGGACTCCCCATGCGTGTGCATGCTACAGGCAGCAAAGAGCCTCAGACAGAGCAGTAGATGTGAACAAAGATTATCGTTAGCACAACATAGGCATGCAGAAAAGTGTCGTCCTCCAGTACCCATATTTACATTGTTACAGTTTTCTTATGTACAATGCAAGACGTTAAAAAGTAATTTTTTTTGTCTTGAACAATACAAAATAGTCATCTTGAAAGCAATATTTACATAAATGTATCTAATCATTGTCAAAACATATGAATCGCACAGAGAACGTGGAATAAAATCTGTATTTTTTTTTTTTTGTTGGATAATGTTTAAGACTCGAGTGATGGGCCTTTATCTGAAAAAAAAAAAAAACTGAAAAGATAAAGTGAAAAGAAAAAATAAAGTGAACATAAAAAAAAAGAAAAGAAAAAGAACCAGACTGAATTCCAATCCCTTCTCACCGTAGAGCGTCTGATTCAAACAGTATCCATAAATATCGTAATTACCCCTCGTGGCTTTGGTGGACAAACTATATCATCT
Source organism: Spinibarbus caldwelli (assembly GCA_039654775.1). Taxonomy (NCBI): domain Eukaryota; kingdom Metazoa; phylum Chordata; class Actinopteri; order Cypriniformes; family Cyprinidae; genus Spinibarbus; species Spinibarbus caldwelli. The sequence goes on along the minus strand of CM077266.1, from coordinate 7,524,979 downwards.
TTCAATATTCAATTCTCAAAGTCGACACCGTAAATGCTACATACGGGATTTTTAGATAAGATACAAAACAACAAATTATACAAAATTGTAAAAAGATACATTTCATTGGCTAAAAATATGAGACAGGTTTTTTTTTTTTTTTTAACGTCATGCCATTATCTCCACATAACAGCTATAGTTTCATTCCTGATGAAAAATAAAGCACTGTAAATCTGACTAAGCTACGATTATAGAACATTCCAGTAAATGTTGTTGCCTTGCGATCACATGTGAAAACACCTCTTGACCTCAGCTAGCTTTACAAGAAAGATACCTGATAGATTACACTGACGTTCCTTTAAATTCTCCTGTAAGAAAATATACTTTATAACTGGACATTTCAATGCCACAAATGCAATATTGTGCTTAGACTGTACAATTTTCTTTGCCTCAATCAAAAATGAAAAGGGTCCTGATTTGGCTGTAGATAAATATAGTGTGAAATTAGCAGTAACATTTCTGGATTCATCAATAATACACATAATAGGATGTTCTTCATAAATGTTTTAGTTGTGGAAAAAGAAAAAGCTTTTCGTGGTGGACATTTTACATTGTGCTGGACAAAGAAGTTAGCATACATACAAAAAAAACCATTCCAATGTGTATACAAAATAATTATATCATGGAGAATCACCTTATGACATCAATAAAAATAAATCAACCAAATGGACAAATGAAATAATTTAAAGCAGTGGCAAAAAGCCAATGTTTTAAACTGAATTGCCATGTCCCTTTGTTACATTTATTCAGTTTCTGTTTTTAAGTGAAAATTAAAAAAACAGATATTATAGACAAATCACCATACACACAGTTCTTCAGCTTCTCTACCATTTTTCCATAGAGCTGTTTAAGCTCTCTTCTATCTAGCTGTGAGTCTGTCTGTGGACTGGAGAGTTTATCCTGTGCTCATAGTCAATACACGACTCCACTTTTGCACCCATGATGCAGTGGGTCGTCTGCACCTGATCCCGGATCTCAGGTCTGAGCTGACCATTCCCCCGCTGAAGCATGTAGTAAAGAATTGGATTAGACCTGGTTAAAGGGGGTGAGTCTGGACTGGATCTCTCTTCCCTGCTAAAAGTTTCTCCAGGAGACCCCTCAGGTTCTTTTTTAACAGGTTTAGGACTGGCTTTGGGAGAGTCCTTAGCCCAAACTAGCGACCCCCCAGTGGTATCAACAGGTGCTGTTTTGGGATTTGTATTGAAAGAATAGGGGTACCACGGTAAGTTCGACAACTCCTGAGGGAAACAAGACTGGGTTAAGTTCCCATTGGCTGCACAGTTTGCCTGAGGGATGAAGGGACTTGGGGTCCCTCTGGGTTGGGATAGCTCTTTCAGAGAGTTTTCTGACAGGAGGAGTTGCTTAAGAACATTGAAGCCTTGGCTTTCTCTGGAGAGAGGCGTTTTGCTCCTAGGACTCCCTATTAACTCTTCTTCTTTTGGTTTTGCCAGCCCTCTACCATTAACTTCAGGTGTTCCAGACATCAGATTGTCACTAGTGGTATCTCGAGACGGATGACAGAGTTCATTACTTAGGTGCTCTGCTAGCTCAATGCACAGTTTTCTTTTTTTAGGAACGGGGCTCTGAAAATCCACTGGCTCCTCTTTTACAGAGTTCCCGAAGAGCCTGGTATGTGGGTTTGAATGGTAGGTAGAATTCTGCTGTTTCAAAAGCTGGCTGAGAAGTCCAAATTTAGCAGCTGTTTCTGTAGGACATAGTTCAGATTTTATTGTGTCCCGTGCATCAGCAATAGGCGAGTGTTGTGATGATCGTCTTTGATGGTACAGCCCATCATCGGAGCTATCTGATGAAAGATTCTCCTCTACTGGCTCAGTTTTGATCTTAAGGTGCGGAGAAGGTCCGTTTGAGCTGTCACAGTTGACAGAGCCCCTCTGAGATTTCTCCAGCCCCCCTGTGGTCATTTTAAAGACTCTGTGCCCACTGGTTCTTTCCTTCTGGGAAGCTGTTCCCAGCAGAAGCTGCAGTACCGTGCGCTTCTCGAGAAGGTTTTCTATCTGGGTTGATGCAGAGGGTGATCTCTCACATTTGTGAGCTGGGAGAGCAGGAGGGGAACCTCCATCTAGCATGGAGGCTCTGTTACGCTTGTGCGGAACGACAAGTTGATCCAAAAGTGCCTGAGGCTTGTCAAGCTCAAGTTCTGGGCTTTGCCTTCTGCTTGTCGGCTTGTGAGGGGGAGAGAGTGACAAGTTGTTTTTACCACTCTGGGCCATATTTTGTAGTAGCTTGCTGGCACTGAAAGGAGGCTCCAGCGTCTTTTCACTTGAGTGAGCTTTAGACTTACACAGATCTAAGGGACTGGACTGGGCATGGGGTGAGGGAAAGGAGTACGAAGGGGAAATCGAGCTGAAGGTAGCTGTTTGCCGGTCCAGAGGACTCCACGTTCTGCTGTCCTCAGGTGTGCTAATCCGTTTAAGTGGGCCTGCAGTCAAGCTGCTGATTATTGCGTCAGGCCGCAAACTAGGATTATTTGAACTTTTGTTTACCTTATCGTTATTTCTGCGGTCCAGCAGTAACTGCATTAGAGTGACCTCATCATGGGATTTCACGTCTGGGCTGGTATCCAGATCTGTGGCTTCACGGACCTTTGGCACAGAAGGTTCTGGCTTCCACTTGTTTATGAGAGACTCTGTGAGCTTATCCACAGAGGGGGTTAAGGAAGAGCAGGCCTCGGATTTTTGGCTAGGCGCTCTGCTTTTCATGGAGAGGTCGATAGGGGAACAGCTGGAGAAGCTCTCAGTATCACTGCTGTCTTTGGTCAGGCTGTTATCCTGGCTGGAGTACTCGCTGTCAGACTGCAGGGAGGAGGCCTGGCTCGGGAGGATGCCATAGTCATCCTCCAGGTGTCCATTCCTGGTGAGCTGCTGCTGGGAGTTGTGATTGTTCAGAAGTAGGAGCAACAGACTGCTGCAGTTTTGTGGCGGTCGACCATTTCTGTCGAAGGGCCGTCTCTCTTTGGGGGGTCTCATGGAGGGTGAGGAAAGGGAAGAGCTTTTTTTACTGGAGTTTACCGCTGGTGGGGGGAGTGTTCCGTTTTGAACATTTAAAGAGCTTAGCATGTCTGGGGCAGTTGTTGGCTGCCCCATGCTGGGAGGCCTCTTATCCTGTGTTTGTTGAGTAGCCATGGCTGCTAGCCTCTCACTGGCTGATCGACTGGTTAATTGTGCTTTTATGGCCTGCTCTCTGGAGTACTGCTGTAGATGAGCCTCGCTGGACAGCAACAAGGCCAGCTGACTGCAGGCGACACTGGGCTTGGGTGAAGGGGCCGGACTGGATCTAGTCCGTACCATGTTGGCAACAGCCTTGAGTCGCTCAGTGCAGGACATGGATTCAGAGCTAGAGGGCTGGGCAGAGCTTTGAGAAGAATGAGGAGAATCTGAGCTTCGGTTCTGGTTGCTCTGCCGACAGTAAGGCACGGTGTTATGGTTCTGTTGCTTGCTTTTCCTCATGAGGCTTTTTAGACGGCCTGATGCTGTGCCGTAACTCTGGTAGGTTTCCTTATCAGCAGGAGCACTTTCACTGCTATCCCTGTCGAGGGGTTTGTGGCTTTGAGAAATGTGCTGTGACAAGGCGACACTCTGCAGCCGAGAGCTGAAGGACTGCAGCAGAGAAGCCAGCAAGGTGCTCTCCCCCTGCTCAGAGCCATCCAGGCCTCCTTTGTAGTGCTCCTTTCTCTGTCCGTTCACTTCTGCTACAGTGCCTGTTCGTTTCTGGCTGTCGTCTTCACTCCAAGCTCCTGAGCGAAGCAGTCTGGCTTTTTTAAGGTGCTGTGAGGCCACACTAGGTGGGCTACCCTTGTCTTGTGAGGGGGAGCCATGGTTAGGGAGCGGAGACACCCTAGTCACCCTGTTGGCATTCTCTTCATTGTTTTGGACAGGTTCTGACCTCTGTGTAGCAGTGGCAGCAGGTCCAGTGGTGACCGGATGCATTAGCAAACCTTCCAGATATGTTAAAGCAGCAGAATCCTGGTGAGTTTCAGGGCCAGACTCCACCCCATGAGTCATGTTCAACAGTAGGATGCCCTGATGTGATGTTTTACAACTAATGAAAATGTCTTAGTAAGATCTGTGCCATAAATGATGAGAGCAGAGAACTCCAACCGTGCTTTGGATTTTCTTCCTTTTCAGTCAAAGAGTTTTACATACAGGACCAGAGGGCATTTCTAATGTCAAGCACGAAAACCCAGCTGGCATCGCTGTGCATTCTATGAGTAAATCCGCACTGCTTTAAAATATGTTGTAAGCACAACCAGAGGAATGAGGTGGTTTCTCTGTCCTGATGAACCATAAGCTCTATATTTGGGAGATCCTTTGGGAGGAACCAAAGGCTCAGCGTTGCCTGTGTGCTCTTCTGATCTCAGACGTGGCCACACGGGAACCTACAGCACAAGAAAAGAAAACACTACATGAGTGACAGGCGTCAACATCCCAGCATCATCAAAATAACCACTGTAACTTTCTTTGAAGTCTCTGTCAAAACCAATTATCACAGAAGAACTAATTAAATTCAAGCAAAAAAAAAAGAAAACTTCAGAGTGAACATAAAACTTGTGTTTGACAAACTCTTTATAGGAACTTCAGCAACTGTCAATCAAACTGCTCTGACACCCAACTTTTTAGGACCTCTCCTTTTTAAGTCCAATACTTGCTGAGCATTTCTGAGAGTTATCAGTTCACAGATTAAGGAGAGTAGATGAACATCTTTTTTATTTTATTTATTTATTTTTATTTTTTTTAAATCACAGACAATGTTCGCTCAAAAGACAGATATTTGCTTAAACTTGGTTAGTAAAATGGACAACTTCTTGCCTGCTGTGCTTAAAAATATCCACTTATATCACAAAAGTCACTCACAAAAGTCACTTGAAACATTTAAAACTACTCTCTTCTCTTGACAGAAAAAACATTAAGAACTATTGTTAAAGTCAGTAAAGTAAGTTTTTTTCTTCTTTCTCAGATATGACAGTCTCCCTGGCATAACAGGATTAAAGAAGTGAATACCCATTCAAAAACGGCTGTCAGCAGCCCTTCACGCTCAGGCCAGTAGTGGCTCAGCAGGGCTGGCAGGTGTAGAGGGGCACACATGGCACACCTGTCAGACCGCTCCTCCACAGAGCCACGGCATCAGATAACATGACAGTACCGCTGGCTGCTCGCTCGACGGGTCTGAACCCTGTCAGAACTGCTTCCATAAACACTCCCGACTTCCCACTGTCAGGGCCACCACCACAAAGGTTAATTAATACAGGATTCTAGCTCCCCTAAAGCAGTGCTCAGCTGCCAGAGAACATCTTACCCTCCATGTTCTGCCCCTTCAGCAACGGGGTAACATGTTACAGCGGTTTGCCGAGGAGTTAAGCTCGACCTTGAGATGGGGATGCTGTTACAGCAACTCAACAGCACGCTCATGCCTGGAATATCCTGAATGTGCCGTAGTAATTTAAGATCCTCAAGATGACGTGACAGGAAAATCCTGCAAGAATCAGCACAAGGTCACACGCATTTAAATTTGATGCAAACTGCATTAAGTTGCCAAGGTCGGGTGCAACAGGTTACGACTGCAAGGACAGCAAATAGGAAAACTAATTCATTAACTAATTCAGTCTCGGTTACAGGATCAGCCTGGGCCACTGACCTAAATTTAACAACAAAGAGGACAACCTGCTAGAACAGGGCCATCTGACGTCTCACGCTAATCTTAATGTGGCAGATTAAGATTAATTTCCCGCCAAAGGAGGTGCTGCTACCCTAAAAATAAAAGTTCAAACTTGGGACAGGTGGAGAAAGAAGATAAACAGACAGGCTGAAAAACTGGACCATAAGAACAATGAAGTAAACACATCATTCAAGACAAATCAATACTGGGCTACAATCGGATCATGCTAGATTAGATCTCGTCCATGAAAACAAAAGGAAACCGTTAACGGATAGTTCAGCCAAAAATGAAAATTCTGTCATCATTTACTGACCCTCATGTTGCTTTAAACCTATATGACTTTCTTTCTTCTGCGTTTTAATCCTGAAATTGGGGTCCAAATAACATGAGACCCTTCAACTGAATGATTCCAACAAGTAAGACTTGTATTTCCTAAGACCTTATTTTGAGAGGAAGCAGGCATAGAAGGGACAGGAAATACAGGTTTAAGGTGCGATCTCACAGCATACCCTCCATTCGCCTTTCCCACACATGACCCTTTTGCACAAGAAATACAAAATATGTTTTCTCTCTCCCTCTCTCTCTTTTCCCCTCAGTCTTTCTTCCTCCAGCGGTCTGCAAGTGATTATCCATTATCTCTGACAATGTCAAACATTCACACCCAACAGCATTTTAAGTGATTTCACTAGCCAGTGGTGAAAGGAACAGCGGCAGACAGGAAGCTTTATCTTGGCAGGGCGTCTTTCTTTGCTCACCCAGACACCATGAGCAGGAAGGTCAAACCATCATCAGTGGCTGAGAGGCAATTTTCCTTGAGGAGCTGGACAAAAAAAATTATATATATATATATATATATATATATATATATATATATATATATATATATATATATATATATATATATATATATATATATATATATATATATATATATATATATATATATAAATTAGTGCTGTCAAATGATTAATCGCGATTAATCGCATCCAAAATAAAAGTTTTTGTTTGCATAATATATGTGTGTGTTCTGTATATATTTATTATGTATATATGAATACACACACATACAGTATATATTTTGAAAATATTTACATGTATTTACATGTCTATTATTATATTCATATAATTTATATTATAAATAAATATATTTAATATATAAACATAACATATTTTTCTGAAATATATACATGCATGTGTGTGTATTTATATATACATAATTAATATACACAGCACACATACATATATTATGTAAACAAAAACTTTTATTTTGGGTGCGATTAATCGCAATTAATCGTTTGACAGCACTAATATATATATATATATATATATATATATATATATATATATATATATATATATATATAAATAAATAAATAAATAAATAAAAGGCCTTAACTGCGAATGCTGGAGTTCTTGACGCAAATGTCAGGGATTTGATATCCAAAGACAATCTGGTGATCCTCGCATGTGGGATAGGAAATTAAAGGGTTACTCCAACCCAAAATGAAAATTTTGTCATTCATCACTTACCCCATGTTGTTCCAAACCCGTAAAAGCTTCGTTCGTCTTCGGAGCACAATTTAAGATATTTTAGATGAAAACCGGGAGTCTTGTGACTGTCCCATTGACTGCCACATAATTGCCACTGCCAAGGCCCAGAAAAGTATGAAAAGCATTGCCAGGATAGTCCATCTGCCATCAGTGGTTCAATCTGAATTTTATGATGCGACGAGAATACTTTTTGAATGCAAAGAAAATAAAAATAACGACTTTTTTTCAACAATTCGTCTCCTCTCTCCGCGTTACCGTAGCGCCATTTTGGAGATTATCCACTGAACGCAATCTGCGTACGCCCTTCTGTATCAGCCGCAACACAAGGATGCGCTATTTCCGTTCATATCAAAGTGTAAATACACGTAGAATACGTATCCTTGTGTTGCGGCTTGAGACGAATTGTTGAAAAAAAGTTGTTATTTTTATTTTCTTTGCGTACAAAAAGTATTCTCGTCGCATCATAAAATTCAGATTGAACCACTGATGGCAGATGGACTATCCTGACGATGCTTTTCATACTTTTCTGTGCCTTGACAGTGTAATTACTTGGCAGTCAATGGGACAGTCACAAGCCTCCCAGTTTTCATCTAAAATATCTTAAATTGTGTTCCGAAGACGAACGAAGCTTTTACGGGTTTGGAACGACATGGGGGTAAGTGATTAATGACCAAATTTTCAATTTGGGGTGGAGTAACCCTTTAATTGGAATTCAACCCGTCCCACAAAGTACCCTAACAAAAAAAACGTTAATGAATGATCCCCATTATAAGTAACCATAATCCATTTGCACCATTTAAAATGCATGACTAAAAATAGGGTGAGCCGCAGGAACTGTGCTGCGAGTCAAGGTCAAGTACGTCTGAGTATCAGTGCACGCAACAGCTGGAGTCCATGCAAAGCGCTCAGTGTTAATAAAAAGTGACAACCCAGTCCTTGCTGTGCGTATCGCTAATATCTGACACCAGACTGGCAGACACTTCCCCGGCGTTAAAGGTAAGCCAAGGTTAAAGAAATTTTAAAGGAAAGGGAGCCGTGTGAATCGCTTTCCATCATGTTATCGTAGGCAGCTGGTGTTCACTCAGATACGCCGGACAGAGTTTGTAAATCCAATATGGCTCGAGAAAATTAAATAAGGGGGGTGACGTGCTACCTCAACAAACACGACTGTAACGTCCACATCAGTGAACGTTTGCTGTTTTGAAGTAAAACATAGAGCAAATAAACAGCCCATGGAGCTCTGCAAACAGTCTGCTATAAATTTAAAACCAAGTCAATCAGAACAAACAAACTGACTAAGAAACAAAACAAAAATGCCCTTTGACAGTGATCTTATTTAAGAGAAACATGACCAGTTAGTAAACACTACAAATTAAACTTGCTGTTTCCTTAGAATTTAAAGCATATTTATAAAAAAAAAAAAAAAAAAAAAAGGATTGTAAAAATGGGAGGAAAAAAGAAAATAGAAGTAAAAGACACACAAAAACAGCAAAATCAGACTTTGATTGTGCTGTTTAGAAAAAGAGGTTGTAAATGTAACAAATAAAATAAAATAGCCTAAATAAAATGCACTATGTATGGTACATTAATATAATCAAATAAAAAAGTCTAAATTTTACACTGAATTAATTAGTGCCATTAATTTCATATAATATAACCACATAAGGTCACTATTGTCTTTAGCTCATTAAATTCTGCTGCTCGGCTCATAAGGAACTCCAGTACTTTCATATTTATAAACTTCAGCGTATGGCTAGAAATTACATTCAAAACAGAGATTCTATTAATTTTCTTAATCGATTAAGTGCACTTAACCAATGAAAAGACAAAGCACCTGGGTTCCTCCTCTTGGCACATCATTCCAGCTGGCAAAAATGTTGGCAGAACTTGCCAACGAAATGCCACCCGAGTACAATTACAGCATCTCATTCACTCTCCACTCTTATCACTGGGGCTGCAGAGCGCACACACTCCTGCTACTCACAGAAAACACTTTGACTCCACTTGCCAACTCCTCCATATCTACTCACCCACTGTCTCCTTAAATCACAACACAGGCAGTTCCAAATCGATCTTACCCTGCTCCTCACTGCTCCTACTACTACTACTACTACACCACAGATCCTGCTACACCTCTAAGCTTTGAATTGAATTGGCCATTCCCACAAGAAGATAAACTGGAATTTGAATTGCAAATGATAGGAAGTGAAATTTACAGAATTGCAATTCAAAGAAATATAACAGCTAATGGCATGAAATGAAGGAAATTATGTGTTCTTCCATTTCGATTTAGTATTTTTGGAATAATTTGTGTTTTAATTCTACTATTCAAATTCAGATTTAATTTCTACTTCAAATTCAAGTTGGAATACCTTTCTGAATGGCATGCAACTGTGGTGCATTCAGGTTCATTCTACAGCACTTCACAAGTGTTTAGCACAGATATGAATTCCCATGTTACTGCAGTCTTCATCCAAAAGGTCACCTAGACGGATGATTCAATTTAAAGCACACACAAATGCACAAATGATCCATTCCCCTCCAAAAAAACACCTTGAACTGCTAGAAATCTCCACTTCAAGTAAGCCCTCAGGACTATAGCAGCAATCTTCACACTTGCTAGAACTACATAAGACAACAGTGTCCCGACTATAAGCTTTGTTTAATGACGGCTAATGAGAGCAGCCCTCCGTTACGGAGGCAATGGAAGCGCAGACAGAACGGGTGTCTTCTCTGCAGATCTCAGGAGGCTCAGACAGGTGAAGTGTGGTAATCAATTTGCTCTACCAGCAGGACTCCTCAGCAGAATACTAATGAATCTCTCTCTCACCGCACACACACACACACACACACACACACACAAATAATCCGATCTCACACATTCACTCAAACACAAATTTCAACTCTCCTTGGCTGGAGGGAATGAGAAAACAGCTGGGCTGATCACTGCTGCCCTCAAGGCTGTGTGGGTACAGATTACATGGTCGTTCCACTTGACACTTTCAAAACAGCTACGGGGAAACTAGGTGAAAGTCAAACCTGGAGTACAACCCCAGCTGCACGGCCCCATTTGAACACAAACACACGCACATGGACACATTTACAGCCAGGAATATACAAAACAGAAACCAAACACGCACCTGCAGCCACCACACACAGGTACAGATGCGCCCGAGGTAAACACCAAAGAAACACAAGAGCAGTCACCCATATAAACACTCAAGGGGAAAGGTACGTCAGAGGAGAAAACCAATTGATCAATTTAGGGATGGAGATGAATCTTTAAACCCCACCTCCCAGACTCACTCTCTATCTATGCACAAAAAATATAAAGTTAAAAAAAAATTATTTGTCATCAACACAAATTTAAATCAAGCTCATAGCATTTCCCAAATCCATTCCAGTCATCATTTCCTGTCCTCTTTCCACAATCAAAACAATAAAAGTGGGGGGAAAAACATGCTGGTATAAATAAAGGCCCTTTGGAATACAATTAATAAGTAATCATGACGGACACAGGTGATATTTAACGTACACTACTATTCAAAAGTACTATTTTTATTAGCATTTTTTTACAAGTACTATTTTAATACTTTTCTTCAGCAAGGACACATTAAAGGTGGCATAGAATGCATTGATACAATATTTTAAATTGTTCTCTTATATCTACATAGAAGGTATGTGGCTTAGGTAAGGGCAAAAAAAATCTCGAAAAACGGTTTTACACGTGCATTTGCAACCCTAGGATTTGTCCCTAGAATTAAATGGTCTGTTATTACCTTATTTGGAAGGGTCATGAATAATAATGTTGAGCTCTGCTCTGATTGGCTGTTTCACAGTGCGGCTCATTTCAGTAGCTCACGCAGCAGGAAGGAAACAACTGTATATATTTTTATACTTTGTCGCAGTTATATCGTTGGGTAATTATACTGTATATAAAATGTGGTCATCAGGGAGCCGCTATTAATATGCGGGGCATTGAAACGGCTTTCGAATGCACGATCACTTTTTACTTTTACTTTTACTTTCGAGATTCGCGATCGCACGTACTCTGTTTATACTATGAAGCCGCAGTACTTACCACACATTTTACAAGATCAGATGCTTGTCAGTGGTGCTCGGGATCTGTAAATCATTCGCCATCATCCCCAGTCATCTCTCCTTACTCTGTTTATGTGGTAAGTGAAATCTTATGTACTGTAATGTGACAGGCTACCGCTAGCAATAAGCTAACCATGTCCTTTAACTTTAGTGGCTCACGTTATTTTATTAGAACGCGTTATTTGCTTTCCATGCCATTCTGAATACAGACACCAACCCATCCCTGCACGGCCTGGAACATAACATTTATTTCCATGATCTGCCATTTTCGTTGTTGTCCTCGCTTGTTTCTTCACAATACCTGCAGAACTTCTGATGGTTCGGGCTGGAGGCTGGCCTAGAACATGGGCGGGTATATGCAAATGTTGGGGGCGTAACTATTAGTGATCCCGACTGTAACATCAGTCAGTGTTATGTTCTGATTCGCCTATTTTTCAGTGGTCTTTTGCTTGCATGAGATTTACATAAGGAGGAGTAAACAATGGTGTTTGAGGCTCACGGTATGTCATTTCCATGTACAGAACTGTTATTATTCAACTATGCCAAGGTAAATGCAGTTTTCGATTCTATGGCACCTTTAAATTATTCTTTTGAACTTTCAAATAATCTAGGAAAAACTTTATTCCACAAAATATATTATTAAAACATTAAGCAGCACAACTGTTTTCAACATTAATAAAAATAATAAGAAATATTTCCATGTAAATCAGCATATTATAATGATTTCTGAAGAATCTTGTGACACTTAAGACTGTTGAAAATTCAGCTTTGCCATCACAGGAATAAATTACAGTTTAAAATGTATTTGAACAGAAAACAGTTCTTCAAATTTGTAACAATATTTCATACTGTATTTTTGATCAAATAAATGCATTCTTAGTGAGCATAAGATACTTCTTTCAAAAACAAACAAAAAAAAAATCTGAAAATTACCCGAGATTCAAATGTGGTTCACATGCGCACCAGAACTACTATCCAACATGCCAAAGCATCCACTAACTGCTAGACCATGTCTCTTTTATTGATATGACAATGAAATGATTAAAGAAAATGACCGGCAGAAGAAGAAACAAGATGTGAAATGTTGACTTGATGTGTTGAGCGGAATTCAAAATCACATCGCCAAATAAGCCGTAGGGCTCAATGTGTGAGAGTATGTAACTAACAGCTAGGCCACGGCTAGCCACTGTGCTGTTAGTCCCCTCCGCTCTGTGGTCAACAGGGCAGCGGGACAGTAAACCCATTTTACATCAGCAGGAATAATTCACTTTTTACACATCCAGTATCATTAATCGCCTCTAACAAGAGGACACAACCTCACTTTGGCAGTTTCACACACAGCTGGAGAGTAGAAAGAGAAGCAGCACAGGAACACACAGGAAGATGCCATCCTCTCCAAACTGATGTGTGAAGACAGCCAGGAGCTATAAAACTAGAGTGAAAACCTCAAAACGAATGAAGAGGAAAAAAAAAAAGAAAAAAAAAAAGCCTGCTGCAGCGCTGCTGATGTCTGCACCCTTGACACACTGACACCGTCATGTGACACTCTGTCATCCGCCACCTGGCAGAACCCCACCCTCTCACTTCCTCCTCCTGGTAACCCAACGGCATTGAACTACATCACACCGTCCCCCCCACACCAGCGGAAGGTAGAGAGGGTCACCATGTCCTCATCTGTAATCCTCTGCCATTCTTCAGCAGCCTGGCTGGAGGAGGCGGTACCTGCCACAAGGGGAGAATGCCCAATTAGGCAGCTGTCACGCAAGGCAGAGGCTCCAAACTCATCCCTGTCGAACTGGAGAGCAGCTGTGGGTGCCAATTACGGTGAAACATTAACCGCTTCGGTTCCAGGAAAAAGCAAGAGTCTGGGCAAGACATGAGGTTTGACGATTCCAGGTATCTAGCCTGCTTCCACTGGAACCTGATTACCGGCATGCCCCGTTCATCCCACACCAGAAACCAAGACACCAACATCTACTCCAAAAACACCCAACATGATGAACAGAGCTTATCCAATCATATATCAATATATAGCAGAGTCTAAGAGAGCATTTAGCATAATTTAATAAAATTTTCAATTGGCAAACAATTAACAATTAAAAATAAATAAATAGATATAATAAAAATTGTGTGTATATATACACACACACACACATTATATTTTATATATATATATATATATATATATATATATATATATATATATATATATATATATATATATATATAAATAAATAAGTGGTGTCAAAATTAGCGCGTTAATGCAGGCAATTAATTTTTTCAGTTTAACGCGTTAAAAATATTTAACGCAATTAACGCAGGGGCGGGGCTAGGGCTGGCCACCCCTCTAGCCACAACTGCTGTTTCTGTCACTTTTTCTCTTGACAAGAAGTGCATTTACTCAGTCGCAGAACGTCTTTATGACTACATCAAACAGGAGACGTTTCAGACACGCGCTCCAGCTTCACTTCAGCGGCACGCGCAATTCAAACGAGCGCGGAAACATAGGCGTAAATCCCGGGGGGGACAGGACCCCCCCATCTGAGGGCTGTCTGCCCTAAAAATATCATTACAAGTGACTCTGTGTACTGTAAATAATACAATGGACATATACTTAAAATAACTGTGTAAGTTGTAAAATAATATAAATGTAAAAAAGCGTTTTAAGTTCAGAAAAGTTTTGAGTACCCCCTCCCTTGCCTCACAGTGGTTTGGTCCACTGCCTGCTTTCCCTCTTTACCGATACAAACACACGAGTCCGTGGGAGACAGCAAAGTTCTTCAGTAGTTATGTGTAAGTAACTTAGGCTGTCAAGGCTATTTTATTCACTTTAAACATCGGGTGAAGGGATTATTTCTCTTTAATACAGATGATGCTGGATCATTAATAAATTAGTCATGACAAAAAATTATTATATCTGATGTATTTTTCTATGAGCGATTATAAGGTTACCAAGTTTAGCTTGTTTAATACCGTAACAAACACGGCGATAAGCCTGTGTGTGGACTCATATTAGGCTAATATTTTAGGCCTACCGATGTGTTGGGTTTTGCTCAATATGATGTTAAGTGGCAGATCAGTGGGCTTGCTGCGGTTGAATATCTAAATAAGAGACGTCCTCAGTCCCAGACGAAACCTAAAATACTATGTGGAGGACGCAAAATAATTCAGTAATTATAATATGACTTCGTGGTGAATCTATGAACTGAACTCATATTTAAACACGGTCTCCATGCTACGTACACATGCTGTGTACACATATAGATATCCTTATATATACACAATTTTGGCTGTATTATTTGTGTCCTCTTCAAAAATTGCTCTTGAGAAATTGTGTTTATTGTCCCCCCATAGTGTTAGATGAAATTTACACCCTTGCACGGAAACGGTACTGCGCTCACAGCATGTGCGGCGCCAGCATGCGCTGTACCCTGTATCATTTCATATCAAAGCGCAAAAAACTACATGCATGCAATGTCGTGATCAGTTATTCATGAAGTTACCAAAAAGGTGATTAAAGCTGCCTTAAAACTGTGCGTGCATGTAATATGTTATATGAGTCCCTGGGGGGTATGCATCCCTGCCTCTGCTGAATTTTTTTCAGATAAAAAAAATCCTGCGATCTCGCTCTGAAGTCCCGATTTAAAATCAAATGATTCGCGATACGCGCTTTGAAGTCCCGTTCTGAATCAAATAATTCGCGATATGCGATCCGATTGGACCGCTTCGAAACAATGAATCATTTTGCGACTCAATGGTTTAACTGATTCGAAGTTTCAAAAAGCTCCGTTGATAGTGTGTTCTTTGCTCGCTTTCTCTATATGATTTATTCGTTGCTTGAATAACCTTGGAAATGAAATCATTACAATTAATAGGCCTAACTTACAACGTTTTTAATAGACTGTGTTTCCGTCGAATTAAAAACCTTTCATGACATGACATCCATATACTTGCCTAAAAAGATGGGTTTATGATGTGCGTTATTAACAGATTACACTAACATTAGGTTACTTAGGCTATAGCCTTACGCTTACCTTCCACCTATGGAGAGAGAATTTTTTTTTCCCCAAAAGCATCCCCCCTCTGCTTTTTTTCACAAATCGCACCCTGTATATAACTATGTAAGTAAGTAAGTAAGTAAGTAAGTAAAGTAAGTAAGTAAGTATGTAATATATATATAAAACCCACACACACACATATACAAGTCAATTTTTTTTGTTTTAAATTTGTCCAATTGTTAAATATGTCCTGATTATTTGCAGAAAAAGCTTTTCAATCAGTACTTCAATATTTACTTATTTTTCTATAAATATATCCGTTAATATCAATATCTACATTTACTTACTTGCTCATTCATATAATTTTTTTAAATTAAAAAGTAGATCATATAAATCAGTGAAAACTCTGAAATTAGGCAAAAACAGTTCTGATCCAATCAGATATTGATATATAGTACAGTCTAAAGGCTGTTTTGCATTAAACAATTTCAAAAATTTTGAATTTCTTTAATTAATAAAAATAAAATAGTGTATATATAAAATTTTACAAACACAAAACATATACATACACACACACACACACACACACACACACACACATATATATATATATATATATATATTTTTTTTTTTTTTTTTTTTTTTTGTTACATTAAGCATTAAAAAATTTTGTAAATTTTTTATTTATTTTTTTGTTAATTTTGTAAAATTATCTGTTTATTTCCAGGTTTAAATTTACGAGATTTCCAATCAGTCCATATATACAGTAAATACTTGTTCATTTTCACATTCATATAATTTCCTCAATTAAGGAAGAAGCAGATCATCTAATAAGCAATAACTCTGCATTCCTTTACTGGACAAATAGTGACACGAAACATGCAATTGAACCACAGTTTCGCTTCCACACATGCTGCGGTTTCAATCGTGATGCTGTTAAGCACTGTGATGTACTGAATCATGACTTTTGTATCATAATACATAAATCGTGAGGTAGTTTGTGGTACCTAACGCTAATGTGGAAGACTGGAGGGCCAAATCATCTTTTCACTTCCTCTCCAACCTTTTCTGCCAAAAGAGCGACAGTAATGTAACATTTCCATGTTTGAATCAGATCTTCACAGGCCTGGGGCCTCCATAATCTCCCTACTGTTAATTAAATGACGAGGGAGCGTAGGCGAGCCGAGAGGAGAGAGGGACAAAGCTGCTGGGTCTCCTGCCACAGCAAGACTCGTTAATATTAAAGATTTATGCTCTTCCCCCGCCATCGCTACAGACCTTCCTGTGCTATGAGTGTCTGTATGGGTATGTGTGTTGCATTGCATTGCAAATGCAAACTAGAGGACAATGCATTGCAATGCAAACTAGACGATCGTTTTGGTCTCAGCAGTGTGTCAGGGAGCATGGAAATTGTTGACAAATTTGTTGTGATTGTATAATTTATCATCTCAAAACACTTCTGTTTTGAGTAAGACGGAAACTAATCTGCAACTGCGAAATGAAATGAGCTGGACGCCAGCCGGCAGAAGATTTACGACAGAGCGAATCCAGAATCGTGACAGTGGTTATTGATCATTTAGTCTCCATGGTTTCTCCGTTTAATCGAAAAGTCGCAAAACGGTGATAACGGACGCCCGAGGGACAGATTAGATTAGCAGAGATACCTCAAGCACACGCCCGCTGCTTTTTCATAGGCTCTTTTTCGAGGTCAACATCAGGTCAACTGGGTTCACTCTAAAATTAAGAGGTTAGCGTGCTAAGAAAAACTGTACTCTGACTTCTTTAAAACATGACTTTCCTTCTTCAGTGGAACACCAGTTGGGAAATTTGAAATGATATACTGATCAAAAAACAGGGAAGCTTTCAAACTTCAAAAAGGACAAAACAGCATCATATAAGTAGCTCATACATTTTTACAAATGCTATAATCCAAGTGCTCTGAAGACACACAATTGGTTCATGTAATGAACAGTCCAAAATTTAATCTGGTATTCATTGACTATGTACCCATCAAGTAGGCTGTTAACCTGGATTATTGCTGTGACTGGATTATTGAACCAATTAGTTGAACTTGAGAATCCAAACAGTCCCATTTATGATTCATTCATAGCAGTTTTGTGAATTGGATCAAATGATTCATTGAAAAGATAGAGCTCAAAGAATGATTCACTCATGAATCAGAAAATGCTACTTCTTACTTATGAGTAAGGACAGAGGATGTCAAGTCTTTCAACTTGTATTTTGTCTGTTTTTCACACAAAGCAACTGTTTGCTTTAGAACACCTGAAATACAATGCACAAGTCGAATGAACCACTTTTATGTTTGCTTGTTGATTTATTATTTATTTATAATATATATATATATAAAGAGGCTTGATAACCTCTAGTTTTTATTCACTTCCATTAAACTGAAAAAGTCGCCTGGATATTCTTCAAATTCTGTTCTCCAGAAGAATGGAAGTCATGAACTAACTCTTTAAATCAGTGATGCCCAACCAGAGCCTGGGATGACCTCTGATTCGAGTCATGCCATATCAACAAGATGAGAGGGGGAAAAAAGAAAAAAAAACAACCAACCAAAAAAAAAAAAAAAAACTCAATTTTAATGTAATTTAAATGAATATAATGCAACATTTACTTTTGGCGGCCCTCAATCAAGTTTGATTTTTTTGTCCTACATATTAAAACGTTGGGCATACAGCGTGTGTGTGTGTGTATGTATGTATGTATGTATGTATGTATGTATGTATGTATGTATATATATATGTATATATATATATATATATATATATATATATATATATATATAAAAAATGTAAATAGTGTCGAATGCTCTCTCGACACTATTTACATTTTATTTTTACTAAATAATTTGATTTTTCTAAAAGCACATATAAATAAAAATAAATAAATACAGAAAAACAGATCATGAACTGATCTTTTAAATGTTCTCTCATGACTAGTAAGATGCTTTCAGTCCAAACTACTCAAACAAACAGCCGTGTGACATGAAACGGGAATTTTACACTAAGCTTATGTGTGACCGCAATGCACTAGGGCAGTGAGACTGCAGACTTAACGGAGGTTTAACCGTTAATCGCCGCAGATAAAAACGGATGCACGAGTTAAAAGCACAACAGGAAGCGGTTAACATGCCCGTTTGAATAGCTAAGTTACATTAAAACCTCTCTCACTCCATTTCAGTCCCAATTTTCAACCCGCACACATCCTCTTTCCTGGCTGCACCAGAATATGTGGCACTACAGAGTCGTTTCAAAGCGTCTGAGGATAATCGAAGACAGCCCTTGACTGGCGCCTCAACGCAGCCACAATATCCGTGGTCACAGGAAAACATCGAGGGGTTAACCGGGGTGGGAGTAAATGAAGGATTTTACAGTGCCCCTAATTCCCCCGCTCCCCCCTCTTCCTGTTGTTGCAGAGAGTCACAGGGTGAGTGCATGTGACCTTGAGATGCATCGCTGGCACAGTCAGGGCTGCCTTGCCTGCAGGCGTCCTTGAACTGGATCTGCAAGACAAAAACCTTTACACTGCAAGATAGACATCTCAAATCCCCCCACTCCAAACGTCTCTCTCTTTTCAATCTGCGTGCCTGTTATCTCCTCCCCAGCGGGGGAGTCTTATCTGAATGCTGGATCTTTAACCTTAACACTGAACTCAGACAGAGGCGGAATTTCAAAATGTCTCACTGGTGTATTTTTAACCTTCATCCATAGATTGTTTGTCTCTGTTTCAGGGGATTAGATGACTCTCCACGGCATCTGAGACACTAGCCAGGCCGACTTGGAATACAAGGGTTTTTTTTGCAGAAGCACTACATGACGTTCCCAGCAGCCTCCCAACAAACTTTGAGACAACATCCATCTCAGTGAATAGCAGTATGAGCTGGTTTTGGTTTTTATCATCTTGTGTTCTGCATGAGTGTCTTTGTAAGAAAAAAAAAAAAAAAGTGTCCTAGCATGTCGTTATCCCCAAAAGGCTTCTTACAGGAAGATTCTGAATTCATTACAAGTTAAGTTCATTTGACAGCATTTTTGGTATAACGCTGACTACCACAAAATAATTTTGACTCGTCCCTTGTTTTATTTGAAGAAAAGCGAGGCTACAGTGAGGCACTTACAATGGAAGTGCACGGGGCCTAACTTTTGGAGGATTGAAAAGCACAATTATAATGTTATTAAAGCACTTATATCAATTATTCTATTAAAATTACGTATTATTTGAGAGGTAAAGTTGTTCTTATCACTTTTATTGTAGTTTTAGGGTTTTAGGAAATATGTTCTCATGGCAACAAAGTTATAAAATTGAATATAACAAACATAAATGCATTTTAACATTCATATTGCCCATGTATTTTGGCTATATTATTAAAACAGTGAGTATTTTATACTCACTGTATCTTTATACATGGACACCTTTCGCTTTCATTGTAAGTGTATCACTATAACCTAAATTTTTGCCTCTTTTAAGGAAAGGATTATATTGTTATTGTTAAATAAAGCTATTAAAAATGTTTCTGTTAACTGAAATAAAATATAAATATTAGATAAAAACTTAAATGAAAAATAGAAATATTGAAACTGAAATAAAATAACTGAAATAAGATAAGCTCACTGTAAAAGTTGAAGCACTATTATTACTAAAACTGAGATAAAAATTAAATAGAAATATTAAAAATAATAAAAATAAAATAGAAATCTTAGATGAAAACAAATGAAATTTAGATATATTGCCTTTGGAACTAACTGATATAATATATATATACACACACACACACACACACACACACACACGCACACACGCGCACACGCGCACACGCGCACACACACATACATACATTAACCAAGAATATTCCTTTAAATAGCTAAACCAGCCCTCAGTTAACATGCATGTTTTGCTGGTGAACATCATGGATTTCTGGTCCACCAGCTAGATCTGCACCAAACTAGCATGCTGCTATGAGTCATTTCACTCCTCGCCTCCCCATCACTTTAAGTCACTATCATAAAAGCGCAAAAAAAAACAATTAAAAACAAACTGTTTTGGACAAATATGCATTTCCAGTGCCTTTCTGAAGAAGAGAAAGGCCACAAAAAGACAAGTGACACATTGCAAGTGTTACAGGAGAGCATGAAGCGCCTTTTATCATCATGCAAATGCAGTGCCCTTGGTTGCACAAGGTTCATCACTTTAAACAAATATTTGGACTGTCCTCTGTACATTGACACCGAGGTGGGGGAAGAGGGGAGAAATGTCATGTTTAAACACTAACCCTGCCTCGCAGCTAACAGGAACACAACGCACGCACATGCATCCCGCCCGCTCGGGAACGTGCGGATCGTGTCCTTCGTGGGAGACTTTGCAATGCCGTGCCGACTGACCTTTCCTGACTGTAACGTTATCGCATGTCATATGTGATCCTGCTGGAAACCATCTGCCATGGACTCCTCTGGCAGCACGCAGGAGTCCGAGACGTCACCGCTCTCCTCACCTTCTCTGGAATTCATCAGATTACCGCGGGAACACCCACCTGGCCCTGTTTGGGACACGATCCCTGCGCAACACGATATGCTCAATTAGACCAAAGGTCATTCATGCCAATGCATCAGTCCGTGGGTTATTGGATCAGACTCAAACTAGGGAAGTGAGCAGGGAAGCAGTAAGTCATAAAAGATGTTACAGTGATTATGCCATGGTTTAACATCGCTGTAGACATGACGAGAAGTGTACCAACAAGATAAAAGACACTATAGGGGTGGGCAATGAAAGAAAAATCTTTAACAAAAAATATTCGGTCAAAAATGTGTATATCACAATAAACGCATTTTAAAGAAAACACTTTTTAAAAACTGTTTTAAGACAATTTACAAAATAATGGTAAAAGCTGTACATTTTTTTAAACACTAATGAAACAACTGACGATAAAAAATATCAATAAATAAACACTTTATTAAAATACTGCTTTACGTACTTGTTCTATGCTGCACTGTTTTTTTTAATCAAGTAATGGAGCTCATTAGCAACTAATTAAGTTCATTTATACAGAGTTCAACTGATTAATATTAATCTAATGATTAATGATTATAATATAGTGATTAACAAACAGATAATATCAGGCATTTTGGTCCCATTACAAGGACAATTCTACCACTTGAAAAAGTAAAAAAAAAAAAAAAAAAAACAACAAAAAAACCAAAACTGTTGGAAACATTTAGTTGGAACACTCAGAAATTGCTAGTAAATTCCACAAATAATTACAAAGAAATGTCAAGTAATAACTTTAAGTAAAAAGACTGAAAAAGTATTTTCTTGTGTTAAGAAAAAGTATTATTTTTCTTCCTAATAATGTTTTATTTATAACTCGAAAAATCAAAAAATATTTTTTACAGTATAATTATCTCTATTAACAAGAACACACCATCATTAACATTAACATCATTGCTTTAATAGTTTAATAATACTGAATATATTCGTTTTATGTGGTACAAATTCTTAGAGCTGTCAGGAAATAATATGCATGTAAAGTAAAAGTGACTAGCATTATCATGAATTTAAATTGATACTTATGATGAAATGATGTTTAATCAAAAAGAATTTCAGTTCAGTCAATTCAATTCAGTGTTATAATTGCCCGACTTTGGAAGCCAAGATAACAACCAGTGATAAAACAGATAATTAGTTTACATTCAAAGTTTTCAAAACTTCACACTGTCAAACAATAAAACCAGACATTCAAAATAAAGCAGCCCACATCAAAATCTTTTTTTTTTGTTGTTGTTGTTGGTTTTGTTTTTTTGTTAAACATTTCTCCCAAAGTTGAAGGACCAGAGTCATTTCTGGAGTAATGTGTCATCACTCTGAGCTAATATTGAGGTTGTTACGATTGCCACGTTTTACAGTTGCACCCCACACTTCCAGCGCAGGCCGACCTGATTTCCATTACTCACAGCATTCATGATAAGAGCCGTGGCGCGTGAACACAACTCAAAATCTCAAATACTCAAACTCCGGGTCTGGTCAAAGTCTCCCTGTGTCTGTTAGATGCAAATAGCTTGCCTAAATCAAATATTGAACTGTGCAATATAAACGGTCATTATTCAAAATGAAACGCTTTTTGGTGTCCAAAGTCCCGTCTCCTGCTCTGTGCCTTTCTCTTAGTAGGCTGATGGATCCATTGACCTTTTACGTTCTACAAAAACAACAATCAGTCATAAAAGGCCACGCCCACTGGGATCTGTGTCCAAGAGCGTAATAATGATGCAGTGATTCTCCCATGACTCCTGGCTTTCACCAGTGTGGCGATACTGATATCATCTTTACCCTGAGCCATGGAAAAAAAAAAATAAAAAAAAATAAACTTGACTCGAGCTGTGCGCGTCACCTCGTAAATTCAGCGACTTTGAGGAAACGCTTAAGGAGACCGGTGAGAGAATCAGTTCATGATCTCAGATCTGTCTCAGAGAGGCACCTTATTAAGTGTACATGAATCTGAACTGAAGCTTTCTTTACAGATTTGAAAGGTTTCATAAAGTCCATACTCTATAAAACCACTACAAAATAATATATCAGGATCATATCGGTTATCAGCCATTATTTGAGTTAAGAGATTTGTAGAAAAATATAAATTTATATAATTTTTTAAAACATTTTTAATAAATAAATTTACATTTTAATAATAATAAAATAATAATAATAATAATAATAATAATAATAATAATAATAATAATAATAATAATATTTACCATTTAATAATGACATAAATAATAAACCAAATAAACATGTTATACATAAAAATAAAAAATAAAATAAAAAATCTTCTGAACGGTAACTGAAATTATATAGTTTTCGGCCAATATTTGAGTTAAGAGATTTGTAAACAAAAAATATTCAAATAAAAATAAGTATAAGTATATATGAATAAAATTATATACCTATATATAGAGATATAATCCTTAAGTGGAGTGATAGCTGTATTTAGCTGCGATGTACAGTATGCGTAGCCATTGTTTCTGAACTGTAACTGATACCATATTGTATTTTCTCAGCTTTTGTCCCAGTGGAGGCAATGGGTGTGAAGGCCCTGAGAGACCTCAGACCTCCAAGGACAATTTTGGGCATATAATATGTGCTTCATTTGCAGCTTTACCTACTTTTTGACAAGCCGTTCACAAGACACAGCTCCTGCCGTTGACCCACTTCTGTGTGGCTGCGTCTGGCGACAGCCCCTGCACCCCTTCTGACTGACTGCAGCACCGCAACCCTCGGCCTCCCTGAACTGTGAGAAAAATAGGTCACCATGGCCCACTTTCTTTCTTTTTTTCCTCTCAAAGAGAGTGTATGAAGACTGCTGCAGAGTCTGACCAGGCAGCTCAGAAAACACTAACACAGGAGAGAGAAAGTCTACAGTAGGTTCATTAACCCCAGTATCCAGAGAGCACGTGCTCCTTGCATCAGTGACGTATGAGGGTCTTATCAGACGGCGGGAACACTCGCAGCACACGCCTTCATTAAACACGGCGACTGAATCACACACGTCACGTACACAATTTATGATTCAGGACCTTTATAAAATGACCTCATCAGTGAAAACAAGACAGCAACATGCCAAAAACTCAAAAGCTGAAGGACCCAAGTTTAGCTAGGTACCAGCTAAGGCATTTTAACAAAGACCAAAAATCAGGTTTCACTCAACTGACAAATGATCCGAATTACTTATAAACAAAAAATAAATATAAATGTATAAATAAATATTATTATTACAAATTATATATATATATATATATATATATATATATATATATATATATATATATATATATATATATATATATATATATATATATATATATATATATATATATATATATATATACACACACACACACTAAATACAAAGTATATATATATATAAAAATAAAAATATAAAGATATGATATATGAATTATGCAATTATATAACAAATTGTTATATAATAATATAAAAATAAGAATTATACATAATACTATTTTAAAATGTATAAAATAAAAAAATAATATTACAAAAATCTAAAAGATTTATTTTTTTAAATTTTACACTTAGCCACATCTCACTGGAGGGAGTTGTGTTGTGCTGACAGTGAAGTGGAAGTCTTATGTCTCATTACTGTAAGGTGAGAACATTTTCAAACAACACAAACACATAAATATGAATAGATATCGATCAGTCTCGCAGTGACAACAACTCAACCTCGAATTTGTTTGTCTCTGACAAAAACAAATTGTTTTGCCAGTTTTAGACTCAAACACTCTGGACACATCTCAGCAAATACTGTAATCATGTTTAATATGTGCAAAATCGCTCAAAATGTTCATCCCCATTAACAATTATCTGCCTTTTTTGATAATCTTAAATTTGCGGGAGAAAAAAAAAATAAAAATAAAAAAAATCACCTTTTAATATTGGCCTGCCTGATATTTTGATCTATCACTACAAACAACCACCTAAAAAGACAAATGCTGCCCATAAGAATGACTCTAGAATGCGAATAAACACTTTATAATGGGTAAGCAATGAATGAGCTAAAATGAAAATCTACAAAATGACATAGTATCAACATACATTCACGTAAACAAATCTAAAGGGCAAGAAGTGGCTGAGTCAAACTGATCATTGACCTTTATTAAACCTGTTTAAGTGTATTTAGGGCAAGCCATACCTTAATATAGCCGACAAGGGCAGTCCTGGGCAGAGAGACAGGTGGCTTAAAGAAAAGATCTGCTGTATTTGAGCCGTCTGGCCTTTGCGACTGAATCAGCCATGTAAACGTACTTACGCAAGCAGAGCGACAGCACATGTAAACATCTACCACAGGTCAGCGGCCACAGGTGAACCAGTTTCTACATGGCCCTCATCCAGTCTCAGGACAGACACATAAGCGTCCAGCATTAGCTCACTCAAATACTCAATTCTGGCTTCAGCTCAAGCTCCACTGGAGCAGAACTGATTTTGTTATAACCGGGTGAAAAATACCAACACGAACCAACACAAAGTTTGCCTTTGTGAAAAAGGCAAATTTTGCAGATGCACTGGGAGTACATGAACCTTATACCAGCTACAGCAGCAAAAATGCTGATAGATTTGGGAAGTTCAATTCATTTCTGGGAATCTTTCAGGCCATTTACAAAAAATAAATAAAAAGAAAAAAAGAAACAAAAACGAACAACAAAAAAACACCCCAAAAGGAATTTTATTAATTTATGATATACTCATAAAATACTTATTAGAAAATAGATTTTATAACAATACTAATTTATTATAACATTTTTTTAAATATTAGATTTTAAACTGTTAGATTTTAAAATATTATAGTATTTATTATAATATTGATGGATTTCTTTAATATTGATGTGTAAAATAAATATATAATAAATACAACAAATAATAAATATAGATCAATATACAATAGATCAATATATAATAATTATATATAATGTTTATTTATTTTTTACTTTGCAACAGTGATTAATTAGTTAAAATTATGATTTCTCTGGTAATTAATTAATAAATTGATTAAATTTATTGAATAAATTTGTTATTATTTTTATTATTATTATTATTATTATTATTATTATTATTATTATTATTTATAAAGTGCCTTACTAATATTCAAAGCACTAATTAAAAAATAATAATAATAATAATAATAATAATAATAAGAAGAAGAAGAAGAGAAAAACCAGAGCCAAATATCATACATAAATATCAACATTAAATATTTCTAACGTCCATATTTGGCTTATGTAGCATGTTGCATAAACAACTGAATTGTATCTAACAATATTTCTTTCCACCAGATCAGACTGAAACCAGGCAAAGTCTTTGTCCACCACAATTTGTCATTTCTGTCTTATGCAAAATCAATCACTGAATCAATATTCATCATCCACAGCGGCGAAGCTGTTAATTCATAATATGAATGAAAAATCCCTCATCCACACCTCCAGTCAAGTGTGACACGTAAGCCCTTCACATGGTGTCACATGACCGAATCCTGTTTTAGAGAGTTACTTAAAAGCTTTCAGGTCAACTCAGACAGGTCAAGGTCAGAGCGGCGCGTTAATGCCAGGAAAGCAGGCGCTGTCTCCATAAGCCCCAAGCGGTCTGCTAGGACACAATGACATCTGTCCAAGGGCATCTCCCAAACTACAGAAAGAGACGCGCTCAAACTCAACTAATCAAAGGCCCGCGGCTGATTGGGATGCGGAGAGCGTGAATGCACGGGAATTGCATTTCACATGGAGAAGGTCTTAGTTCAACTAGGCCTGGGCGATATATCGAACGTGATATTCATGTGCATCTAGTCAGTAAAGCCGGTTCCTAAAATCACTACATCTCCATCACCTGTTTTCAAATAGAGCGCCATTTATTACACAGAGCCGTAGATCACTGACAAGCTGCGCAATACCGCGTTCATTATCGCAGATGAATCGCCTTCGATAATGAATGCGATATTGCGTAGCTTGTCAGTGAACCACGGCTCTGTGTATTAAATGTAGCTCTATTTGAAAACAGGTGATGGAGATGTAGTGCTAATCACGGAACCGGCTTTACTGACTAGATGCGCATGAATATCACGTTCGATATATCGCCCTGCCCTAAGTTCAACACAAAAATCCAACACTTTCCACTCGTGTCTACTTCTTGTGGCAGGAGTGCATACAAACAGCAGTCCATAATAATATATCCCAGCATGCCAGGCTGAGTGAAGCATTAGAGTGCTTTGAGAGCAAGGGCATGCGGTGAGAATCTTTCAACGCTTTCACCGCTGGCTGTGCGTGAGGGACGGATAGCTACACCCCGCATCTAGTGGCTGCTGAGGTGTCCCTTGTTGCCTGGCAACAGCTCAGCTCATTTTAACCCCTTTAAGTAAGTCTTAAGTGATTCAGCAGTCTGACGCCAGTGACGGGTGGGCTGCTCCAAAAGTGACAGGACTTTATTACTTTCCGGGGTTTTAGTGTGCAGCTCTGTGCTCAAAAATACAAGGTGGCATAAATCTGCTCCGCTGTGTTTGACCCCTGACCTCTGGATGAAATGAGTCTTAGCAGAAACAGCCCACATGACAAAGGCCCCATGACATCCACAGAGGCAGGAAGCTATTAGATCAAAGCTGCGATAAATACAAAGACCCGGTTTACACCTGGTATTAACATCCGTCTCACGAGATCCCATCACAAGTGGTCGCCGCTTATACCGGTCACTACTTGTGATCAGATTTTGTTGAGGGAAGTCAGCATGTGATTTAAAGGAACAGTTCAGCCAAAAATTACAATTCTGTTATCATTTATTTAACCTTGGGTCGCTCCAAATCTGTATGACTTACTTTCTTCTGTAGAACACAAAAGAAGGTATTTGTGACTGGCAACTGTTTATTCCCATGCAATGAAAGTCAATGGAGACCAAAGCGAAAAAGTGACACTGGACTCAATTTACTTTAATTATTTGGGGGAAAAAAACAATTTTTTGTCCCCACAGCTGCAAAAAAATACATACAGGGTGAATCACAGAAATAAATGATGAGAGATGAGAGAAATAATGAAGCCGGGATCATTTCTGTCGCCTGCTCTGTGAATGTCGTACTGATGCGCTGATTGCAGATCATTCTGAGAGTGTTCATCTCTTCAGCATTACTGCAGGGTTTGTGTCCTTCTCAGGGCTTTGAAGGTTTCTGAAAGGACAGGCCACTAATACGGTGTGAAGGACAGCTTGGCACGCTGCGGCCTTGGACTGCGAAATCTGCATGTATTCATCTCGCGGCTCAGAGAGACAAACGACTAAGCCTTACAACTCTAGAATCACTGGCGTTTCACTTAGCGCAGCATATAACCTACTTAAAATAAGACACCATTAGTAACGTCCCCCGAGAGCAGTAAAATCTTCCTGAACCCAATTGCCAGGATTCCTTGACCTCCAGGTCCATCTTGCCTCAGGACATATCGGCCAATACAGAAATACAGCTGGCAGTTAGAGGTCAGCTGGGTAATTATATTAAATTAACTTGCGTGTTATAAAAGTTGTCGATATCATGTTTCTCAGGATCAGCATTTGTCCGTTTTGAAGGCATTTACAAATGACTTACATGCTTTTCATCCACTGTTCATGGTTAGCTGCTAAATGGCAACAAGGCCAGATTACCATTTAGTTGCAGCCAGATCTAGATGGTATCTGCAATTTTTATTTATTTTTTTTTTTTTTTACCACATTTAGGGTAAAATGTGTTAAAGAGTGTAGTAGTACTGTTTGAACTTCATTTGGCCCATAATCTAACATTTGGCCCATAATCCATGCCAAAATATGTATACAAAATGCAATGAAGAATACGATTTGAATTGTCCAAACATGCATTGGCTGGTCAATTGGTTGGTGTGTTGAGGTCACTGTTGTTCTAATGTGTGGTGATGCTCAATTTATCGAAGTTGCATCTCCCAGCAAACCTCCACCGCAAATTCAGCAAACTATAAATCGTTTACAGTAAATCAATCAGCAAAAATCAATCCATCGCTATAAATGAAAGCCCTGCCTCTGTCCCAAGGCTGAGGGGAGAACAACCTGTGCCTTGTATTTCATACGGTCTCAGCTTTCAATTCCGAGCCAGACAACCACCTCCATGCCTTCTTTTGATGTACAAAACCTCTCATATAAACAGCACCGCTTCCTGTTGATCTCCAGGCCACCTATTATCACTGATATACCCTGTATAAAACACGATTCATTGCACAAGGA
The DNA here is from genome assembly GCA_039654775.1 of Spinibarbus caldwelli. Lineage (NCBI taxonomy): Eukaryota > Metazoa > Chordata > Actinopteri > Cypriniformes > Cyprinidae > Spinibarbus > Spinibarbus caldwelli. Next base: position 7,495,841 of record CM077266.1, on the reverse strand, counting down.
ACAAACACGCAACCACTGTGTCCCTGAGCTGTCAACTGACCTGTTAATGAGTGTAAAGCGCCCGTGGCTTCTATGGATTTATGACACATTACACCATGCAAGTTTATGTTGCACAAGCTAAAACCATGTGCTCGAATACTACTGTAAAAAAGCCACTTGATGAAGTAAAACATCATATAAAATGTCTAAGGCAAAAGGTGGTGAACAGACATTACATTGTTGATTTTGATGTTTAGGATACTATTTTAAGATGACGATGACCCAGCACGGTTTTAACCACTCTCAGTTCATTGTATTGACAACCCCTCTGAGAAATTAGGTCGCCATGTGTTCTTTTTCATTTCTCTATCAGCCATAACATAATTTCAAGTCAGTATCAATCTTAAAGAAGCCAGATAACAGGTCACGGTGCTGTCAGCCTGACTCTATCCCATCTTGTTGCAATGTCAGGAGAGTATTTGGAGACAAGAATCATTTTGCACCTGTATTGTATTTCTAACAGACAAAACAAATGCCTGATATGATATCAGACATATGATATGAAAGTAAAAGATTTTTGATAAGAAAACTGAATAACTTGTTTTTCAATCAACTTCTTCAAAACAAATGCACATCTATGCTTTTTGCACAGACTAAGACAAACACTTTTCAGTAATTGTTTTTTTCCTTTACCAAAGAAAGCCACCTCAACCAACACTGAACCCAAACTATGATCTCTGACTACCTTTAAACTACAACCCTTGACCTCCTTGGCCCCATTTTAATTGACTGAAGCCACAGGAAACCTTATGAAAACTATAAACAATGCAAAGTCCAAAATGTGTGCCAGGTAAAGGTAAGATCTTGTCCTGAAGAGATTAACCAAGAGTATTAATGACTTTTATGCCTACTAATGACAGCTCTTAAACATAACCTTCTGGCAGACACTAATAATGTTAGCCTATCTAAAACAAAAAAAATATACATGGATCATCAGTACAGGGAAAAGTCAAGATCACTACAGTAAACCACATTTAAGACTTCTTACACTCTATTACATAATATTAAATTAAAAAATATTATAAAAGATATGGCTTGCAAACATAGAGATATAAATAACCAGTTCTCGTAAACCAGCAGATAAATGAAAGGGTAACATCGCACTGACTGTAACAGAGAAACAAAATGGAAACTAAATGACAGGAGCGACCATTGCGATTCACACAGCATGCGTTCCTGCGTCTCTGGTCTAGCTGTTACGTTTTTAAGACACCGTGTCGAGTTAAAAACAGTTCAACTTTTAACCACGGCGTCCTGTTTATGAACCAAAGAACGCGTCCTCTCACATTCCGTGTTTTCCCTCAGCACCTCCTAGGACCACAATAAACACAGAGCAAACACCACAGTCATATGCAGCGGAGTCTCTCCAGCTGCTGGGCGGGCATCGAGTGGTCTCTCTCGACACGTACCTGACTCCGCTATCCGAGCTTGAGCGCTTCCTGCGCGCAGACGTGCGCCGCGAGCCGCGCCAGATGGAAGTAGAGTCCAAAAACTCGTCGAGCTCCAGCACCGACTGTCGGGTCTGTGTCTGAACTGTATATTCTCGGAATCCCCGAGAACTCCGCAATGTTCACACTCCTCCTCCTCCTCCTCCTCCTCTCTCTATGCCTCCCTGGCTGAGTGAGCGAGCGAGCGAGCGCAACTTAAAGCTACAGGAGACGCTTTGTGTGTACTTGCGTGCGCGCGCACTGCCAGACGTGCGTCACCTCACCTCTCGCCTTTAATAATCTGAGGAGTAATCTGAGGAAAACAAAAACTTTATAGCTTAAAATATATTGCATTTTATAAGCAAAAATGAATAAATATTTATAACTTATTTTACAGAACAAAACAGAAAAACATAAATAATTGTACAGATAATCTCAATAGTTCCAATATTAAGTACAGTATAACAAGAAGTTTACACAGTATATTGCTTAAATGTTTTAGATTTGAATATGGAGGTTGAATTTTTTTTTTTCTGCCAATAGAATTGTTCCAAAATGTTTTTTTGAGCATTGTCGTTGCATTTCAGCATGAATCTGCATTTTTCAAGTGTGATTCAGCTACAAGTTTCTGGATCCCGGAGACACACCGGATCAGCAATTTCAGTGCTATCGCAACAAGTTGACCTTTGAACTTAGGGGACCTTTCATCTTTGAGCTATGACCTCAAATGCCACATGAATGGAGATACAATATCCGCCCTTCATTACTTCACCATCTCGAGCCGGTGACCTGTGCTCCAAAGCTTTTCACAGAACCATGGTTCACAGAACTTCAACCTTTGACCTCAGAACACAGACATGTGTGTTTAAGTATGTTTTTTTTTTTTTTTTCAGTCATTCTGTACATTGGCCTCCATCCTCAACATATTCTTTATGGACTATGTCATATGCAATTCAGCCTGTTGATAATCATCTTTACAGCATCACAGGTATTTTACAGATTTTGGAGATTTTGGGGACACGTACTGGCAGGTTTTGCATTCAGTGTAAACATGTATTTATTAGGTCTTCCAATCAATGTTTTCATCTGTTATTTACATGAATACAAAACCTGTTCAAACATGTAACCCATAGCAAAGAAATGTCACAAATGAGATTTCTCAAATGTTTCTCCTTAACAACAATGAGAAGGAATGGAGAGAAGATGGAGACATTTGCTTAAATTGTCCTGAGAAGAAAAGAAACAGTAATCTCAAAATGTTGCCACTAGAATCTTTGAAGAGATTTTGTCTCAAAACACAAAAACTATTAAGCAGTATAACTGTTTTAAATATTGATAACAAAAAGAAATATTTCTTGAGCATCAAATCAGCATATTAGAATGATTTCTGAAGGATCATGTGACACTGAAGACTGGAGTAATGATGCTGAAAATTCAGCTTTACCATCACAGAAATAAATGCTATTTTAAAATATATTAAAAAGGAAAACAGTTATTTTAAATTGTAATAATATTTCACAATATTACTGTTTTTACTATATTTTTATCAAATAAATGAAGACTTGGTGAGCATAAGAGACATCTTGTAAAATTGTATAAAAAAAAAAACCTTATTATTCCAAACTTTTGATTGCTAGTGTCTCCTCAAATCCTTTCAAAACAAAATTATGTCTAGATTTATATTCTTAGTGTACTTTCTAAATAATATTTTCAACTGATTGTCGCAAATAAGTATGTTGGACTGAATGAAGTATAATCCAGTTTTACCGTACAAAATGACTTCTGTCATTGAAGTGGGGATTTGAAACTCTGGCAGGTTTATTCTCTGGTTCCACAGGTCCAGCAGGTCGCCCAGGACATTTGAACTCAAGACGCCTGACTGTCTCAAGGGGAAGAGACCGCTGTGTCAGAGGACATTAACCTTTGATCTCTGGCCCCATCCATGCATTAACCTCTGTGTATCTGGTGGCCAAAGAAGAAGAGAGACCAGCAAGAGCAAAAGATATGACATGAGATGAGACGACATAGGAAAATAAGCATGCTGGCAGCAAGACCTCACTGGTCAAATGCATATCAATACATCTTGTTAGACAAAGTTCTACAAACCTCAGAAGCATGAAACACTACATGTGCAACTGATGAAGCAGTGTCATTCAAACCTCTTGAACCTCAAATTACCTTTGTGTTTAGACACATAAGAGGGCAGTCACTGTAAACACACATTTAGGAGTGTATTTAGGTTGGAAGGTGTTTGCAGTAGCAGTTTGAATGTCATCAGATACAAATTTACTCTTGTACAAAACAGTTTGTGCCAACCAAATTAGGTGGAAGAATGGCAAAAAGCAGTGAGGTTAAGTAAACAAGAGTCAAGTTTCTCTCAGGGCAGCTTTCATTATACACCTATTCAAATAAGATTCTGACCAAAATAAACATAGAAATGTGAATTTGACGTTAATGTGTTAAACTTCTTGAGTAACATCTGACTGTAGTTTTCACTGGGTCAGGCTAACACTGACACTATTTTATGCCTTCATTCTTGCAATTTGCTCTACTGATTTACTCAATATATAGTTATTTGTTGAATTATTTCATTGGATTACAATGTTGCACTTTGAAACTTGCCTCCTCTTTTCTTCACCTCATTAACATCCTTTACTTCAGGTTCATAAAGAAATAAAATACAAAAATGGATGGAAAGCATTTTAAATTGCCCATCAATATTTTTACATTTGGTAAATAGAAAAAGTTTTAGTTAAAACAACATCTCATTTAATATGTAAGTGATGATTTACATTTTTGATTTTTGTTTGATCACACTGGAGGTGCATGGATGTAAATGCAATATGAAGCACAAAATAAATCAAAACTAATATCCAATTATACATGCAAAAGCATATAAAAAACAGAACACAATCTGGCAATCTAGTTAAAAAAGAAAACACACAAAAATTAATATCCAAAAGCATATGAGAACACAACACAATCTGGTGTTCTAATTAAAAAAAAAAAAAAAAAAAAAAAAATATATATATATATATATATATATATATATATATATATATGAACCAGGATACAAAATGTAATAAAGAAAATTAAATAAATACTAAATTTAATTGTAATTGTTAAATGCAAAAGCATACAAAAAATAAATAAATAATTAAATAATAATTAAAAATAAAATAAAATAAAAAATAAATAAACACCACAACATGAACTGGGATACAAATGCAATAAATAAATAAATAACTTGAACTCCCAGTGGTTACAAGCATACAAAAACACAGCACAATCTGGCATTCTAGTAAAAAAAAAAAAAAAAATAAATAAATATATATATATATATATATATATATATATATATATATATAAAACAAAAAAAATACTACATGAATCAGGCTTTATTAAAAGCATTCCTTTAAACCGAGAGTAAATGACACAGGTGATCACCACAGCATCCAGAGTCATGACCTAGATAAAGATGTATTCATAAATAATCAGACAGGCGTGAAGGCATGAGATTTAATATTCTGTTTTTGCAGGGCTCCAAATATACGTCTAAAAATAGCCCTCACAGGATTATATCTTGAACAGGAAGCTTTCAGAGCGCTCAGTGACTGATCATCGCAGGTATTAAAGCAAGCGTTACACTCACAGAGGTTCAAAGTCCGTCTGAGCACCCGTTAGCCTCTTGATATCTCCATGATATGTGTCAGAAATAGGCGGGAGGTGATTTCATCCGATTTTTAAAGTCTTTTTTTGGCTCCCTTAGGCTCAAAGACACAAAAAGTCTGAGAATCCAAAGGCGCGAGATCAGACAAGAGTCTCTAGTGCATTCACGCCATAAAAATGGTTTCAGAAACGACGTTCCCTGCGTTAATCAAAAGTGATGAGTGATTTGAGCTTGTCGTTTCATGAATAAATAAGTTTAAAAGCTCCCAGGGTGACTGACGGGGAAAAGAGTATTTACTCTAGATGTCCCTCTTTACATCTCCAGCATTTAACCTACATTCGCAGGCTCTCAAACACTTTGGCTGTCACTTCTGTGTCTTTGCTCAAATTTGAAATCTAGGTTGCCACTAGTGTGCGTACGTGTGAGTAAGTGTGGCAAAATCTAGCAGAAGGACAAGTCCCGGCCTGTCACAGAGAGGTGGTTCACGGTCTATCCTTCCTTGCGCTTTCAGAGCATGTCTTCTTGACCTACTTTGTGGTCTTTGGTTAATCCCTGGATATGAGAGAGAGAGAGAGAGAGAGAGAGAGAGAGAGAGAGTGGTCTGGGAGGGGCTGCTTTGCTTTTCTTCTGCCTCATTTGACTATCAGATGGAAAGGACAGAGCCCCTTGTAAAAACATTTCCATGCAACCGTGGGATTTGAATGTGCCATCACAGCACTCTCTGCATGCTGTTGTTATTCTTTCCCTCTCTGATCTTTTCCCTACTGTGATCCCGAAGATCTTTTTCTCGGAGGAGGCATCGGAGTTGTTACTGACACCGAGACATGGTTCTCATCAGGTGACAAACACGCTCTGACATCTTTCTTGTCATGTCACGTCTGGCCTTGTTTCTAACTTAACACGCCATTCTCTGGAGAAGCCACTTTTTTTTAGTAGGGCAGGCTTTTGTACAAGAAGCACGTTTCTCCTTGTGGACTTTGTTGCGCATCAGAATCCTTCCAGATTGAGATAAACTCATTCTAAAGGACAGTGTATCGGCTTTCTAAGTGACACAGTTGGGTGAGATTTTATTACTGAGCGTCAAAAGTATCGAGTTATTGAACCTCTCTTGTCGTTCTGGTCCGTGTCGGATTGCTGATGTTGTGGTTGATAGGGGAACGTGTTTGTGTTTAGAACATGTGTTACAGACCTCAACTTCACTGTGGATGAAACAGAAGGAAGTCTGTATGGAGGTTTCTGCTTTTGAAGGAACAGTTCACCCCAAAATTTAACCTCTGTCAATATTTACTCATCCTCAAGAGGTTTCATACAACTTGTGTGCTCGTTTCCAAGCCTAAAGCCTTTTGATAGCTTGGACTGAACTTGGCCTGCAAGCCATTATGGTGGTTTTCAGTGCATCACATAAAATGTCAATTACATGATCAGACATTATTGGTTCTCATGACCAGACATAATTTAAAAGTCATTTTTGAAGCTATTCTATGGCTTTAGGACACATGAAATACATCAAATTGAACTGAAACTGCACCAATATTAGATTTTTCATGTTATGGGACAATAACTGATAAGTTGTAAAATTTTTAGATAAAGAATTAAAATAATTATTTTAATAAGAGGTCAACTGATGTATCGGCACTGATACGCTAATAAAAAAAAAAAAAACATTGTCAGTGTGTGATAAAGTACGTTTTAAATTACATTTATTTAATAACTATAAAGCGTTTAAATAAAGTCATTACTGTTAATGTTGTAATGAAGTTCATCAATAATTGTCAATTAGTTTAGTTAGGTTGGTTTAGTTAAGTTTTTATTTATATGTCAGATTATAAAAACTATCAGCCGATTAATGGATTACTGACCAGATTTTCCAAATTCATTATTGGCAAAATCCAATATCAACCCTTAATATTAATAACTTTAATTATTGTATATTTTATATGAAAGTAAAAGAAAAATAATTTTATATTCTATTGTTATATATAAATATGAAATATTATAAATTATTTAGTCTAAATGTTGTACATTGAAAACTTAAGAAAGTGAATTTGTTTGCATCACAACATTATAGTGTACAGTATGAAAATTGAATCTAAGATTTGCTAAATATTGCATCTAATAGTGTTAGTAAATTATTAGTGTTAAAAAATTAACTTTAAAATTAAGTAAGTTTTAGATTATGGTAAAACGAGCATGCACAGTTAAATATCCAATACTGATCGATACAAATCTTTAATATCAGCTCATAAACAATATGGTATTGATAAATTGTGCGTCCCCCATCCTTTTGCATTCCACAGAAAAAATAACAGCATTCAGGCATGGAACGACATGAGAGCGAGTACAAAATTACAGAACTTTCATTTATGATTGAAATATTCCTTAAACACGTCTATATTCTAAACCAAATTGGGGGTAATGAAATATGTCGACACATGAATGATAAGTACACCCAAAGGTCACGTCCTAATGAAGTTCTGGAAGGTCAAAATCAGCCTATGACTTTAAAACAGCCCAATCTGCATTGTTTGCATGAGGCCCACCTGTGGGGGAAACTCAGCTGTCAGCGAGACCCCCCCTCACCCAGTGAGCCGATCAGAGGACAAAGAGACAACTCCGCAAGGTTACACTGCCTCTCTCTTTCGCTGTAGACCGGCCGCTCAGGGGGGCGGAGGGGGGAGGAGGAGAGTGGCCATAGCCCCCCGGGCACATTTCCTCTGTTCCCACGGGGGCATTGACATTCAATTGCCCCTGTTTGCTCATTATCAGAGCAGCATGGAACAGTCTGAGGCCGTTTTAACAGGCCGTATGTAGTAGAGATAAAACTCCCTGTTCAAGGGGGGAGACTGCAGTCCACAACAACCATCTCTCACTCTCTCTCTTTGTTTTCACACATACTCACTTTGTCTTTCTTTCTCACATGTGTCTATATTGAAAACGAGCAAAAAACAAAAATAATTTAAAATCTAGTCAGGAACACTTTGCTGCAATATACCGTTTCGTCACATATATCATCTCGTTAAAGTGTGCAGTGATGTCTGATTTACGAAAAAATTGCTCTTACAAAACAAATCTTTTGAATGAGTCAAATATATTCGCTTGAACCTGATCTCACTTTTGATTTATTAGTTTAAATCAGACTCATTCAGTAAGTAGGGCTGGACCAGAATATTCTATTATTCGAATATTCGTTCTGTGGGTTGGCATTCGATTTTCAATTCTGAGATTCGAATATTCTTTTCTTTTTTTTTCTGAACACCTGGCACCCCCCGTGAAACGGTTCTCATTCGCGTTTGAATATGAATCGCCCATGAGTGAACGTCATGAACGTCATGATTCAGTTCATCTGGAAGAGAAGACAAAAATGCTGAAGACCTCAGCTGTGTGGGAGCACTTTAAATTGAGTGAGGACAAGACAAAGGCAGTGTGCCAAATATGCGATTTGAAACTGGCCTACCACAACAGCACATCAAGTTTGAAAAATCAGTTCTGTAAAAAAAGTTCTGTAAGTAGTACGCCTATAGTATATTGTTGGCCCTATCAGTAAGTGAATCATCTCACTCAAATGAGTCATTTGAGTAACTGATTCACTGATGATTCATCATCCAAAGTCATTACTCAGCTGACTCCTTCACTGAACCATGAGTCATTTTTCAGCTAGGTCCGATTCAAAATGAATCACAAACCATTACTGTGATGCACAAGTTAATGACACAAGACTGTTTAGATTTTTTAGCCGTAGTAGTAATAATAATAATAATAATAATAAAGTATTTTAAAGTATTTTAAAATCATTAAAAAAAAAATTACAATTCTATTAGCCAAATATTTAAAAGGAGAGTTTACCTAAAAATGAAAATTTCTCACCCTTATGTCATTCCAAACTTTTGTTCATCTTCGGAACACAAATTAAGATATTTTTAATGAAATCCAAGAGCGGATTTCATGTTGGAACTAATTAATGACAGAATTTTCATTTTTGGGTGAAATATCCCTTTAATATATGTGGTCCAATTGTAAGATTAAATTGACTGTAAGAAGTTTGTTTGGGTAACATTCAATTCAAGTTTATTTTTATAGCACTTTTCACAATACACATAATTGTTCCAAAGCAACCTTACAAAAATGCTTGTTTTAGTGTCAGAATAAGGATGTATTATTATCAGCAGTTATTATATGGCAATAATATACAGCTATAAGATAATATGTGATTTGTAAAGTCATATTTCAGTTAAACAAATTACTTAATGATTACAGTATAAGGATAATATCTAGAGGACAGCATATAAGGATAGCATCATACTGACATGTTGGAACCTTAATCATGCAATGTATAGCTTGCACTAAATGTAAATCAAAATAGGATTGGAGCTCATGTGATGCACCCTATGTCACAGTCATTTAATAGGTGCAGTCTAGTTGTGTTGTGTCACACCACTTACTTGCAGTGTAGATATAGTGATACTAGTGCACTTGGACAGCACTGCAGTCCCAGACGTATTTCTGGTCCCTCTGAGACACTCACAGGCAGTCGGGATGATTCACTCCGAGGAAATCTCAGCAGACGGCACTGCAGATCAATGACTGCTGACTGCACTGCTACACAAGTACTATTTCCATGACTCTGTGATATCAATGACATATTGCTTTCGGTCTGAGTGTCCTCATATGCCCATAATTTAAGCATTCTAGAATAGTACAATGGAAATATGAATATTCTAGGTAAGTATTATAGAGTAAATAGATGATTTGAGATGGAATGCATTGAGTGGACAGATACAAATGGAGTTTAAATGAGACACATCAACCTTGCGTTTTAGTCAATAGCAGCCGTCATAGTGTGAAAGTGATGCCCTTTGGACCCCTCGTTGCCCCACTGTTATCTGCATCTGGCAAACAAATTTAGCCTCTACTGTGAAGTCCATGTGCAAGGTTTTTTTTTTTAAAACACGTCTGGTTACAAGACATCTGGTCGTATACAAATATTTAGCTATTAAAAAAAGGAAGATTTAGCTCCCCTATAATTTATGCTGCTAAGAGATCAGATGTTGATGTAAGGATGACCTCTACGTGGCCGTCTGTGATTAAACATTTTCCAACTGCTGAAAGCAAATTATGGAGAGCAGAGAGATAAAATATTCAGTCTGACCTTCAGATGGCCCTGAAACACAATCTCCTCTGAATAATCTACGGGTCACTAACTTTGTCCTTCACACTGTGAAAATCTCACCCGCCCCTCACTCACGTACTCCTCTCTCACTGTCTCGCTCCGTCTCTCTGTATTTATCTTCCTCCTTGGCCTTTAAAAGGAATAGTTCATCCAGGAATAAAAATTCTGTCATCATTTACTCACCCTCATGTCGCTCCAAACCTGCATGATATTCTTTCTTCTGTACAACATGAGGAGAAATTTTGAGGAATGTTGATGCTGCTTGAATGCAATGGAGGCATATTGTGACCTGGCTCCTTCAAACAAACACAAAAATGTACCATTAAAACACTATAATAGTAGTCAATATTGCTGTGCTATATTACCATTCTTCTATAGTAAACTTTTCATGAAATGTCTGAAATTTCTGTGCCAAAATCACTATTCATTATTCATTGATAATCTTTGGAATGAGGCTTTGTCAAGCTAATGATGTCAGGCTATGCATAGTTAAAGTGTATTAATTTCAATTTCTGTTTAATTCTACTTAATTTTAAAATATATTTTTGCATCCCATTTACATCCTTAATTCAAATTCATATATAAATTAGAAATATATGCATACAGTTTTTATTGTAAAGTAAGACTATCTCTTGAAAGTTCAGTACTGATTTACACTAAATTTAATTGAAAAATGTTTAATTTAAAAAAACAGAATATAAGTTAATTTATATGAATAAGCTAAAAATACAGTAATTAACAGCAAAATTAAACTAAATATTCCACTAGGAAAAAGAAGACTTAAAATGTTCTGCACAGATTTAAATTGGCGAATCCTTTTGTGAATCATTTAAATAAACTGTCTGAATGAACTGATTCACTATGATGAAACAGATTTTCCAAATATATGTACATATGAAACAGAGAACCGGTTGAGATGAGCTGACTCTATAGAATGAATCGGACATTGTAGTGCTAAATGTGTTAATTATTTCCCCAAACCGGTTAAGTGCAACCCCCAGATCAAATTCTATTGTCAACTATATCATGCAGTCAGACTTCGTGGACTCAGTTCAGAATTCAGAAGAATCATGGATGGATCTGATCACGACACATAGTAATGCTAATGAAATGAAATCTTTACCAATCAAAGCCATTACCAATGAAATCTTGGAGTTTGTGCTTATTTGAGAGAGAGCTGTTTTGAACCAGTTCAAACTGTTTTGAAACGATTCGCTAGAATGAAATTGCCTTTAAAGTGCTATGTTAAGAGAAACGTTTGGGATTCACCAATTCAGTAAAATCAATGGGACATTTTCCAGCACTACATATGAGACAGAACCGTTTGGGTAAGCACTTTTTCTGGTTTCATGACACTTGTGCATTTACACATCCTCCCAGACATCATAACCACTGGATCCACAGTCATTACTGCAGACAGACTTGCGTCCAGGAGAAATATCCTGCAGCGTGCTGCCAGGTGTGAGCAGCTTTTGATGCATGTAACAGCTACAAACCCTCTGCATCTGCTGGAAAATACTGATGTTTCAGCAGCTTTGAGACATCAGTTATGCAGTGTATGATTACAGAGTGGCACAAGGCCAGCTGAAACGCTGAGGCCATCCTGACACAGACGGGAACTACATGGTGACATTTGAGTCCATCTAATAAACACCTGTGAGGAACAGTATCATGAATTAGTCATTGTCTTGGAGACCATACACTGACTAAGTCATATGGATGTATTTGCCTTGACGTACCTAGTCCAAGGGTAAGTAAACATATTTAATCTTTAGTGAGTCTCAGTGCCATATGGAAGCCAGCACCTGTTTTATCTAATCTTCAGACAAACCCCACCTGCTGGGGTTGGCCATGGTGATTCAATCATAGTAATACACTACACCTTAGTTATATCAAAACAAGGATGCATTAGGACCCACACAAACCACAACTCTTGTTTAAAAGTGTACAAAGACATTTTTATTGCTCATAACTTGTGGAAAGAAATAGTGTAGACACTGCACAAAGATTGCCAGCTCGTAGATTAACAGTAAAAAAAAGAAACGTGTGAGCTAGAACAACAACAACAAACAACTACCTTAAGCGATACTTGCAACTCTACTTTAAAAGTTTAACTTGTGAAGAGAAATAGCACAGACACTGGACAAAGATGAAACTTTCAGTAACACTTTAGTAGGGACCAATTCTAATTATTAAGTATTTGCTTATTCTTAGCATGCCTATTTTTAACATATTGGCTGTTTATTAGTTCTTATAAACATTTGTTGTACATAACCATATTCTACATAATGAATACCTAATCTTAACATCTACCTTACTAACTATTAATTGTTTATTGAGGCAAAAGACATAGTTAATGGTTTGTTAATTGCGAGAATTGGACCTTAAAGTAAAGTGTGACTAAATTTTCAATACACGTTTCGACCACTAAGCATTTGTGTCAAAACTAAAGTAGGCCTATACTTTGAGTTTTAGGTTGCATTTGCACTGGCACAAAATTAATCAGATTTTTCCATTATGTCAGGGCTTCCCAAACTTTTTTATCAGTCAAATCCCTTAGACATAAAATATTTACTTGAAGAACCTTCTAAAATTCTCTGTTAGTATTTTAACAATTTAACAACACATTTGCATGTTATTTCTATAATAATTATTGTTAGTAATAGTAGTAGTATGTTGTAACTCTAGCTATAAAAATAAAGACCAATATAATTCTGTTGTAAATTACAATTTTACTGCAAAATAAAAAATTATTATAAATAATTATAATAATTATTAAAAATTATTATAGAATTATTATAATCTGAAAGTGATTCTAAAAATAGTGTTCCCCTGTGTTGTTATTGTCTGCACAATAATTGTGATGTAGCTTAGTTTTCGAGCGTCAAATTGAAGGTTGCAATTTTTATTAAATAACTATTCTGATGCACTGTGTGTTCAGAGTGAAGTATGCAGCACACTTCATAATTATCAAAGAAAACTGTATTTACCTTGGCATAGTTGAATAATAAGGGTTCTGTACATGGAAATGACATACCGTGAGCCTCAAACACCATTGTTTCCTCCTTCTTATGTAAATCTCGTGCAAGCAAAAGACCACTGAAAAATAGGCGAATCAGAACATAACACTGACTGTGACGTTGCAGTCGGGATCACTAATAGTTATGCCCCCAATATTTGCATAGACCCCGCCCATGTTCTAGTCCAGCTGCAAGCCGAACCATCAGAAGTTCTGCAGGTATTGTGAAGAAACAAGCGAGGACAACAGGCAGATCATGGAAAATGGCAGATCATGGCAGATCAAGGAAATAAATGTTATGTTCCTGGCTGTGCAGGGGATGTAATGTGTAGGATTGGTGTCTGTATTCAGAAAGGCATGGAAAGCAAATAACGCGTTCTAATAAAATAACACGTGCCACTAAAGGGACATGCTTAGCTCCTTGCTAGCGGTAGCCTGTTACATTACAGTACATAAGATTTCACTTCCCACATAAACAGAGTAAGGAGAGATGACTGAGGATGATGGCGAATGATTTACAGATCCTGAGCACCACTGACAAGCATCTGATCTTGTAAAATGTGTGGTAAATACTGCTGCTCCATAGTATAAACAGAGTTCGTGCGATCGCTAATCTCGAAAGTGAAAGTGAAAGTAAAAAGTGATCGTGCATTCGAAAGCAGTTTCAATGCCCCGCATATTAATAGCGGCTCACTGATGTCCGCATTTTATTTACAGTATAATTACCCAACGATATAACTGTGCAAGAAACTATTGAAATATATCTTTTCCATGTGTTTCCTTCCTGCTGTGTGAGCTACTGAAATGAGCCGCACTGTGAAACAGCCAATCAGAGCAGAGCTCAACAATGAGCCGCACTGTGAAACAGCCAATCAGAGCAGAGCTCAACATTGAGCCGCACTGTGAAAGAGCCAATCAGTTCATTCTAGGGAGAAATCCTAGGGTTTTAAATGGACATGTAAACCTGTTTCTGGAGAATTTTTGCCCTTACCTAAGCCACATACCTTCTATGTAGATATCAGAGAACAATTTAAAATATTGTATCAATGCATTCTATGGCACCTTTAATTTATTTGGTCTTGGCGAAATAGATCTGCTACGACACTGCTGCTGATTTGCTGTGGCTGTTGTTGGTTATTGCTGTAGTTGTAGATTATTGCTGCTGCTGCTGCAAAGCAAGTACAGGAACTTGCTACTGCCAATACATAAACCGATACGGTGCTGTGAGTATTAAAGACATATAGTACTGCTGCTGCGCAAATAGCATATATAATAACCGTCCGTCCTTAGCTGACGCGGGGCCCGGTGCGAGGTAGGGAGTGGGGCCCCCTCGGTCCGATCGTGTTCCTTGGGAGGGGTTGGGGGGGGGGTACCCCCTCGGTCCATTCCATTCGCTGCGGGGCCCACTCAAAGTGCGGGGCCTGATGCGACCGCACCAGTTGCACCGCCCAAAGGACGGCCCTGCCCATAGCAGATCTATACAGGTGGAGCTGGGGAAGGTGGAGGGTTTCAGAGGAACTCTGAAAGCGCGCTGCAAAATTCTCAAGTGGATGCTAACCAGCCATTTAAATGTAAAGCAGCAAGCTCATTGGCTGCATATGCAACATGAACCAATCAGCTTGTGCCAAGTCGCTTAACGCTGTGAATATCATAGGTTACGTTAAGAACCCATCAGCCAGCGCCATCTAGAGTTTCATGAAAGAACTAGGCATTTACATTTAGGTGACCCTACTGATTTAAAATAAATAAATAAATAAATAAAAAATACAGAAATTATTTAGGTAACCCTACTAATTAAAAATAAATAAATAAATAAATAAAAATACAGAAGTTATTTAGGTGACCCTATTGATTTAAATAAATAAATAAATAAATAAATACAGAAGTTTTTTACCACTCAGATATAACAATTGGCTAGAGATGATAATAAATTATTGGCCATTAACACTAGCAAATGCGTCTTCTGTCCTAGTGTGAATTGCTGGCACATTTTACTGTCAATGGCTACCGCCGTTGATGTTTCCATTCTTAACGTAACCTTTAAAGCGTGACGTTTGCCTCTCTTACCTCATACATATGGGAATCATGTGTGATCTGGAGAGGCTCCCAGCTGTAGACTGATAACTTCAGTGATCATAATTTGTTTGCACAGACATCAGTGCCAAGCCTTGTATCATCTCTGCCAAATTTGTGAAGTTAGTGTACACATCATAAATGCCCTGCATTATCAAATGCCACTAAATGTTTCACATCAAAGTCATGTTTAAATAATTCATGAGGTGCTCATGTCTGAGAGGGCAAAGAAATCAAGCATACGTCCTGTGTCACGTACGTGATCGAAACTGGATCAGTGCTATGAACCGAGTCCAGCTGCAAAGGTGTTACAGATTTGTTGTGCGTTCAGCGCAAAGCGAATAACCTTTGTGAATTATTTAGTTTATTGACCTCCGAAAGGTCGTTTCCTGCTGGCGGAGAGAGCGCCAGCTGGTTTGCAGGTGACACGTTCAAGGTCGCACATTCCCCTTGGTTCGTAATGCATTTGTCAGTTGCCGGGAATGAGGGTGGCAAATCGTTCACTTGATTAGCACGACCAATAAGGCCTGCCAAAGATAATAAAGCACACAGTGGCTTAAGGAGATGTGTCAAATACCCCCACTGTCTCGTTCTTTCAAGCGCACACATTCGCTCTATTCTTGTTTTATTGTTCTGAGATGAAGGTTAAAATGTCTGCTGAAAAAACAGAAAGGGCCAGACCCCGGGCGCAGGAGGCTGGCTGTGCAGGATCCAGGCAGTTCTCGGGCCTGACTCCATTTGGGAGTGTCAGAAGACTGACCGCGGGGCGCCACGGGCACTCTGTGCCTCTCAGAGGGGTGAAAGTGAGGCTAATTCCTGACCAAGCTGTCACACATAATCATCGAGGAAAGCTATGAGCCTTATTAGCACCAGTGTTTCGGCAGTATGAGGTGCGGCGATGAGAGAAAGGCTGGATGAATAATAGATGCATAAGGAAGAGAGAGATAGAGAGAGAGTGCAGCAGGTTTTGTGATCTGGATATGAGCTCTGTAGGATTGAGGTGTCATGGGAATGGTTCAGGCAAAAGGGAATATTCTGTCATCATATACTCAATTTTATGTTGCTCCAAACCCATATGACTTCTGGGGAACACAAAAGGTGATTGTCAAGCTCCAAAATGATAAAAATGCACCTGACTCCAAGAACAGGAGAATTAAAGAAATGAATGAAAACGAAATGAAACCTCATATATTTGTTAAATGTGTTTTTTTTTTAATCTTATTGTGAAAGATTAATTTGTGCATCTCTGCCATAATTTTTTTTCTTTTTCGACAATCAAAATGTAAAGAAAACATCTGTTGCTACTTCTGTGTCACTTTAAATGAGAGTACTAGCAATGTCTGAATCATGAATGAATCGTTCTTTTGAGTCAGTTCTTTTCAATGAATTCCACTTCATTAATACAGTCTGAATGATTTGTTTAAGAATCAAACTGATCTGATTCTCAAATTCAACTCACAGACTCAAAGATTCGGCCACATAGTGGTTAACAGGCTCCTGGAGGGGAAAATTATTAGTTAATAACGACTTGAATTTCAGTCTGTTCAAAAAATACCATAGAACTTCAGAAGACATGAAATATAATGCATGAAATGTATTGTTGTGTGGACCAGTTTCATGATACTTTTTTGTCATTTTGATACTGAACAGCCACAGTTCTTTATTAAATTTCATTATATTAACTGCAAAAAAAATAATTTTCTTATATATTAGGTCTTATTTTCCGAAAAATGTAGAAGATATATATATATATATATATATATATATATATATATATATATATATCTTCTACATTTTTCGGAAAATAAGACCTATATATATATATATATATATATATATATATATATATATATATATATATATATATATATATATATATATACTGTATATATTTTAAAATTTATTTTTAAAGCACAATCTCATTACTTTTTATACATTTTTAAGAATGCTAGACTTAATAACTTATGTCATTCCCCTTTTGTGTTCTGCAGAAGAAATAATAGTTTTGGAACAAGATGCAGGTGAGTAAATTATGACTACTATCCCTTTAAAACCAAAACGCTTCATTATTGACTGCGTTATATTAAACACACTGATAATGGAAGATCATTGCAGTGCCTGAGTCTGCAAAATCACATCTGTCCTCTGCATGCAGAGGTCACAGCAAGGTCACATTTATCAGGCAGTGTGATGATAGGGATCACACACACAGACACACACACACACACACACACACACACACACACACACACACACAAACACACACACACACACATGCATTGAACCATTTGTGCCATTAACCCTGAGCCTTCCTCAGAGACAAAAGAAACAAGGTTTGAAAAAGATCTAAATGGACCAGGATCTGACACAGAGAAATATACGACTGTGATGACATCTTTTGAAACGTACTATTGATTTTATTTGCACCAAAGAAGTTTGCTGAACCCAACAACAATGCAAACATCATATAATTTTTTTTTTTTACTCGTCTACTTCGCAGACACATAAACTCGTACACAGAATCCTGATGGATCTCTTCAAGGGAAAATGATCCCGTCTCATCGAGGGGCTTACGGTAAAGGTCACTCAGCTGGAGAACACCTCTCACAGTGAGCTGAACTCTCTGACTCCAGTTTGATTCATGAGCTCACGACACACTCATATTTCATTTGATTTAGAGGCAAGATGCCAACAGAAAATCTCATTTCAATAATTTACATTTTATAGACTTTTCGATCCGGATGTCATGTTGTCTTGAAACGCTATAAAATGTCTCTAGTTTTAATGCACATGATTCATAAGTGCAAGAAAGTTTTCTTTATCAAAATGTAGTCTGAAACTTTTTCTTTACTTTTCTGCTGACATACTTGTGCATGCAAGAAAAAATACTAACCAATAATGTAATAATAGCCAATTGTATACCATGATATATTATTATTTACCAAATCAAAACTTGATGGATAAAATCCTAAATAATTTCATTTCAATTACTTATTTTTAATGAAATAAATGCAGCCTTGGTGAGCATAAGGGACCTTCAAAAACATGAAAAATAAACCCCAGGCTTTTGAATGGTGGTATGTTAAACTGCAGGAGTAAAATGGTTGCAAACAGCAATTTGTGTTGATTTTAATGTTTGTTGATCATATTGTTCTTTCAACCTTCATTTCCTGGAACAAGGTAACACAAAGAGCAGCAAACAGTGAATATAATGACTGTTCTCGGTGCAGACGGCAGCAGTAATGGAAGCTGTTGACCTCTTTATTACTCTGAACTTCTGCAGGTTGCTCTGCTTCGACATCTCTTCCAGACAACTCTGTTTCAGAGCTCATTTGCAACAAGACAGCCCATTGTAATAGCAAAGAAAACTGTATTGATTTTGCCACTAACAGCACGGTGGCTCCCATTGATCAGGACTAAACGCTTATTATTCAGAGTTCTCAGAATGCTCGGCTGGCTGACAAAAGCTGCAGGTTTCACTTATGGGCTCTGAATGGGGCTTGTGTCCTCATTTTACGAGTGGATGTAGCTCTTAAATTTTGCAGAAATAGAAAGCAACTCAAACAAATAGTTCATCCAAAAATGAATATGTGGTCATCATTTAATCAACCTCAAATTGTTCCAAACCAGTTCTTTCTTCCATGGAAAATGGGTTATTCTGACAGTTATTCAAACATGAAAAAAAAAAAAAAAAAAAATTCATAATACATGGTATACTATGCAAGTTTTCTGAAGCCATACAATACTTCAGAACCCTAATAAATACATAAATAAATATTTAATTAACTTTACTAACAGTCTCTTTAGTGTTCTGCAGGAAAAAAGTGATATTTGTTTTGACATGAGCGACATGAGGTTGGATAGAATAAGATGTAACTTTTCTTTGTATTTTTTTTTTTACCTTCAACAATTGTGCAAATGAATTATCAAAAATAAAAAATAACAATAAGTAACAATTTATTAAATATATTTAAATAGATAATGAACATATTTTGGGGACTGTGAATTAAAATCTATTAACTCAAAAAATCACTCTGCTGGTTTGTTTATATGTCTGCTGGTCTATGTAATGTAACACTCTCTGCATGTTGTCTTTCAGAGGGGTTAAGCTGTCAAACGTCAGGCCTCTGTTGGTCAGCTGATTCTTTCTGCCTGCTGTGAGCTTGTGAGAAACAAAAATCAATGCGCCAGAGTAAAATCACTCAGTGGAAGACACGAGACAGCCGTGGGCCCCCGCGCTTACCTGAGTTCCATTTCATGCATCAGCTGTTTTAACACAAAAACAGTGAACTTACACACGCACACACACTCACACGCACACTTCTTATGTCTCAACAACACTGTTCTGTACAGCTGCGACCTGTTCAGGCCCTGAGGGAATCTCCCAGTTCACATAAGAACAGCAGTATCCACACACACACACAAACACACACACACACACACACACACACACACACACACTGACCCTCATATGCAAAGCATTTTCTTACCAGTAAATTCTTGAGTCCAATTGTCTCTGTCTCGGACCGCCCAGTGTCAGCTGTGCAGGGACTACACAGGAAGCTGGGCAGACAACTGCAATAAAACTGTCCAAATAATGAAAGCCGGACCCAAATTAACCCCTCACATTAACTTTGCCAATGCTGGATACACAAAACCTCCTCTCATCCCCGCCTTGAGATCAAACTTGATGCTTTTATGGCTACCCGGAGAAAAATTTTATTGTTCAAAGTTTGGCCTTTTATAGCTCAGGAGATAGAGATCTCAGTTATTTAAGTGTCAAGTGTCAATTTCTACAGAAATTAATAAGAGAATAAAAATAGTCGTAAGTGAGACACTTGCTGACATACAATAAGAGCTTTAAAAGAAATGTATGGATTGCACCACTCAGACAATTTGGTCTTGGAAAAATTTGATTAAACTTTTTTGTAATCTCAGAATTAAGACATCTGAACATAGTTTCAGGATTGAGGCATTTTTGAAATTACTAGGGTTAGACTTGAGCAAAAGTCTTTATTTGTTCCCATTTAATCTCAGCTGTCTAGAAAAATAACTGAAAAATAAAATAATAAATTTTAAATAAATAAATAAATATTTTTTTCCTTGCAAAAAAACATTTGTTTAAGCTCATAAAAAATAAAAACAAAAAGCAGGTCCATATACTCATTTCATTTCATTCAGTCAGATAACATGATGGATGAACAAAGACTTATCAAATACACTGTATTTAAAAAATAAATAAATAAGTGTTTCAACTTATAAAGGTAAGTGTTTGTGCTGCCTTAAAATTTTAAGTGTAGTCATATAAAATATCCAAGTTGTCAATTAATACATTTTAACATTTCAAGTTAACAAAATATTTAGGCAGCACAAACTCTTTATTTTCTTTTTTTTTTAAGTTGAAACAACTTTTTTTTTTACAGTGTATCAACAAATTAAAATATCACAATTGTTTCTCCTACACAGCAGTTATATTAAATGGAGAACAAAATGAGACTTTAAATCTCCAGCTTTTCAGATTTTTTCTTCTGAGAAAAACAAATTCCCATTATGTCAGTTCAACAATGTCACAAAAGTCCCAAAATACAAAAGCCTGCGATCAAAAACCTGATTTCTCATCAAAATCTTCTGAGAACAAATTCTATCCGCAATACTTTCAAAGCACCCTCTGAGCAACAAGATTTTCTTGTTGTAGTATAACCGCCTCACTTTAGTTTCTGAACAGAGCCACTTTGAAACATTAAAATATTCTCTAATGATTTATGGAAAGTGGAGTCTTGACTCATTTAAACTGCCCACTAAATTTACCTGAAAATTATCTACTGAAAGCAGACAAGAAAATCGAGTTTAATGAGACAAACAATTAATTTCCATAAACCATTGCAAAGCCTGCATCCTTGACTCAACAACATCTCTGTAATATCTATCAATCAATCAATCAATCAATCTATCTATCTATCTATCTATCTATCTATCTATCTATCTATCTGTAGCATTAAAGCATCGATTAGTCTCACAGATGTAGCTGTCTGTGGTTTCTCTCCTGCAAAAGTGAGAACAAACCCCTGCGTGCCAGGCCACAGCTGTGTGTGTGTTCATGTGTGTTGGGGTCACAGTGGGGGATAATAGCCTACCACGGGTTACTATTTGTTAAACAATTGTAAAATGCAAATGGATGTATTCTCTAGGCACTGTACCAACAAAAGACCCATGCGAGAGGTCATCCACGCTGTCAGGGAAAGGGCAGCGGACTCTGCTTTTAAGAAAGCCATGCTATTGTAACCAGTCAGCTGGCAGAAACATCACCTGTTCTGATTACTCAAACAGCTTTATGAGCCCAATATGGAACATCAGGATAACTAGTCTTACAAACAAGCATAGCTACTACACTTTTGAATGTTTTCAGCACGTATAATTTTTGTCAAACACAAAAAGATAAGTTTATAGGAATAGTTTACCCAGTAATGAAAATGTACTCACCCTCAGGCCATCCAAGATATAGACAAGTTTGTTTCTACATCAGAACAGATTTGGAGAAATTTAGCATTACATCAATGGATCCTCTGCAGTGAATGGGTGCCGTCAAAATGAGAGACCAAACAGCTGATAAAAACATCACAATAATCCACACGACCCAGTCCATCAGTTAACAAACTGTGAACTGAAAATCTGTGTGTTTGTATGAAACAAGTCCATCCTTACGGCATTTTAACTTTAAACCATCGTTTCTGGCCAAAATATAAGTCCATAATCCTTAAGTCCATCCTCTGTTGTCCTCTCACATCAAAATCCACCAACATATATATATTTTTTTTTTAGAATTGTTTTTGCTTATAAACAGCGCTGTGCATATTTCTCCCCTGATTCAGACAAGACAACTTTTTTCCAAAGGAGAAAGCAACATTATGAATAGAGGACTTATTTTAGCCGGAAACAACAGTTTGAAGTTAAAAACATTTTAATGATGGATTTGTTTCTTACAAAAAAGCAGCATTTCACTTTACAAGACATTAATTGATGGACTGGAGTGGTGTGGATTACTTGTGGATCACTGTGATATTTTGACTCTGAATTTGACGGCACCCATTCACAACAGAAGATCCATTGGTGAGCAAGTGATGTAATGCTATATTTCTCCAAATCTGTTCCAATGAAGAAACAAACTCATCTACATCTCGGATAGCCTGGGATGAGTACATTTCCAGAATTTTTTTATTTAAATTTTTTATTTTTGGATGAACCATTTCTTTAACACAATGCTGATTTTCAGAGAAAGTGAATGAAGGGCTGACATGACATCTTGTCAGGGGAACTATCCAAAGCTCTTACGCCACACAAGCAACAATTTCAGGTAGAATACATATTTACTCTTTGTCTAGAGTAAATTTAGATGTTTTGATCGAGTATCAGGCTTTTCAAAGACAATCTCTTCAGAATGTGAACATATCCGTGTTCGGCAGTGGATTTGACACCGTGCCCGACTGCCGTGCGCAAAGATTACAAGGTGGCCTGGTTTCCTTTCTCCGGAATTTGGCAGGAGATGATTGCGTGCGGCACAGGGTCACCCTGATCCCTGACAACTTTCTCTCCTTCTTCTTCATCGTCGTCCTCTCGTCCCCCCTCCTCTTCCTCAGCTCTGTTTGTTTTTGTTCTCTTATCTCTCTCCAGCTCTGCTGTCCCCTGAAGCTGTCTAAGCCATCGCTTCGTCCTTGTGCTGCCAAAAAGAAAGCTGAAGGATTGGCTGGCTCTGGCTGAGTTTGCAAAACTCCTACGCTGGAAAGTAGGACAGCAACGAGTAGTGTATGATAATGTCTGATAATCAAACGGAGCTTCCAACTGTACACGTGATGTCCACACTTCAGCTGTGACTAAAGATAAACTCATTATTATGTCCAAAGATTCATGTTTGAGCATTATGAATATGCTAAAACAAAGATTTGTATGATTATATATGGTCTATGTAATTACTATATCATAATATACATGATTTAATATCGAATGAATTGTTGTAATGTAAATGATCATTTTACAACACACACACACACACACACACACACACACACACACACACAATTTAAATTTGTTCAATATATTAAATTAAAAATTCCATTTGCAGTATCTGAAATAAAGATAATATGAATATTAGATGAAAAACCTTAACTAAAAAAACAACTAAAACTGATATAAAATTTATTAAATCTACATAGAAATACTTAAAACCAAATTTTCTAAAAATGACAAAAAACATAGCAAAATTACTAAAACTTCAAATTCTAAAACTATAAATCTAAATAAATAATTTAACTAAAAAATCTAAAACAATAAAAGCTAATTCAAAATATCAATACATACTATAACTTAAAAAGACTTAAAAAGGTATTACTATTATTATTACTTAGGCTACATGTATTAATTAAAATATGTTATTTAAGTATGACTAATATTAATTAACTGTTAAACAGTATAATTGTCACAATTCGCTGCTGGAATGACACAGGAGATGCGGAGTACACAATAAACAGTCTATAATAAATCCAACAGGGAGACCTAGAGCACAAGGAAGACGTTCAAGACCCGACAAACACAAACTGAATGGACTGGGGCTTATGAACAAGGAAATCAGGGGAAAACGAATGACACAATGAAAGGGAGACTGAAACTGGGTCACGGGGGCAAAACGCACATAAGACAGTCCACAATCCTGACAATAATAATGTCAAAAGATTTCATCTGTATAGAAATATTTAAAACAAAATGAGTAAAAATGACCAAAAAAAGCACATAACAAAATTTCTAAAACTTAAAATTCTAAAACAATAAATCTAAATAAATAATTTATCTAAAAAACAAACAAAACAAAAAAATCTAAAACAATAAAATGTATGACTTATATGTATTATTTCAAATATATGGTTTAAGTGTGACTAATATTAATTAACTGTTAAACAGTATAATAATTGCAAAAGATTTCATCAAAATAATTATTAAATAAATTCATTCATTTAAAAATAAAATAAAATAATTTGACGCTGTTTACCAACTTGACATTGAAGTTCTCAACTTTATGGACACTCAGAATCACATTGCAGGTGAAGGTGACAAGACAACATCCATAAAGTAAATAGTTGCATTGCCATCATGTTCAGGTCAGAAAGCAGTCCTTCTGCTCTGTTCACATGCTTCATCAGACATCATACAAATAACAGCCTTGAGAAACAATGAACATCCGCTCACCTCACACGGAAAGGTGATAAAGAGAGAGACAGAAACTTGCCCGTCCTCAGGAGGGCTGTAAAAATTGATGTGCCCTTTTGGCTTTGCTGGCTCTGACCTCCACATCAGACACAGAGTGATGGCTGCAGTTTTACAGCACGTCCAAGGCCCGATCGGCTGGTTTTCAACAGTTATCAAGGATTCCACAGAGGGCATTTAACTTGGACGTTGCCCAGAAGCTCATAGCGGAGCTTGTTATGTCTGAAGGGTATGTCATGATTTTTAACTAGCGATAGATGTCCGACAGCGTAAATCACAATTAACTCTTGAAGGTAACAAAAAAAGAGGCATTTTGGGAAATCAACACCACCTAAAACTATCCTTTCCCTGATCGAGGCAATGAGAGCCTTTATCTATCGCATGCCTGGGAATAATTACGATTTTTTTTTTTTTTACCTCAGCCATTTCGTTGCCAGCTGATAATAACAATGGTCTCTGGTGCATTCTTATTAGGGTGTGTTGACCTTGAGAAAGCACACACACCGTTGACATCTTAACTAAGACCGGAACATTCTTCTACAATCCTTCTCGCTTCATCTGCTTGCACCAACTGAAGTGGAAAACCAGTGGAGGTCCAGGAAGTATGGGTAAAAACTAGACTTTTATGAGGTGTTGGAGGGACAAGACATCTCCTGATACCTGCCACAACCCCCTCAACCTCCAGCATTCACTGCCCACAGTCGTCCCTCCAGTCATCAAGTAAAACATGTTGCTTATCGAGCTTTCTTGTTGGTCTTGGACACCAGAATTGAATGTCTTTTAAATTCCAATTCAGTTTCTGCAATGCGATGCTAACAGGATGTAGGATGCAATTCAAATTTGAGTTTAAAGAAGTAAATGAGAATGAAATTCATAAAAGTACTGGAAGTTTATTTATTTTTTTATTATTATAATTTAAATAATTATTAAGTTTCCAGTATGAGTTATTCTTAAAAAGTTTTCATACAACATATATGCTACCATTCGAAAGTAAGATTTGCTTTTATTCAGCAAGGATGCATTAAATTGATTAAAAGGTGACAGTAAAGTTTTCAAACAAATTCTATTATTTTCATCAAAAAAACCTGAAAAAGTTTTTGCAAAAATATTAAGCAGCACAACTGTTTTCAATATAATTAATAATAAGAAATATTTTGAGAGCACCAAATGAGCATATTAGAAGGATTTCTGAAGGATCATGTGACACTGAAGAGTGGATAAATTCAGCTTTACCATCACAGAAATATATTATATTTAAAAATATATTAAAATAGAAAACAGTTCTTTTAAACTGTAAGATTATTTCACAATGTTATTGTTTTTAACTGTATTTTTGATCAAACATACAGCCTTGGTGAGCAAAAGAGATTATCAAATGAAAAAATAAATAAATAAAAATATTAGAACATCTTACTGCCCCCAAATGTACGAATGGATTGTAATAATGTGCATTGTTAGGGTCCTAAAAATAAATAAATAAATAAACAAGAATTGTAGAAAACCAAGTTAACCATCTTAACTCATCTTCACCATCTATCTGGACAAGTAGAAGTGTAAAATTGCTCCTCTTTCCACTGGTTCAAATATGTAAGAAACAAACATTCCCTAGAGGCTACAAAAGACGGAATCAAAAGCTTCCAAAACTCCATTCTCACACTGATCTAGTGAAAAGCAGCACATTCTTATTTGTTGAGAGTGAGGAGCTTCTTGCAAGTATCTCAGTACCTCATAGTCACACTGTGGAGGTGAGAATGTGTCTTCTGTTCCCCCTTGGGGCTTGAGAAATCAACAATACCGAGATGAGGAACAAACACAAGTATAACTAATAACTTGAGATTCAACACAGAATTCCCACATTACCGCTGCTAAGACCCTTTTCTGCCGGCTTTCCAGATTCTAAAGAAGAATGGGTCCATGTTGACCAGAAAACAGGTTTAACAGTCAATCCCATTAAAGTATACATGAAGACAATTGCAGCTGGCCGTTGAGAAATCACAAGTACCAGCACAATAACGCACGCACTGGGAATTAAGACTGCCGAGCATATTGTGCTACAGCTAGCAGTCTTTTGCTGAGGGTCTGGATATTCTCCTCCCCTCTGAGTGACGGGCATTCATTTCTGCCTGGCTTCACAGATACAGGCCTCTGGAACTGATGGAGACTGTTTAGATGTTCCTGCATCTGGGGAAATGTTGTTCTTATTACTTTTTGTCACAACAGCTCCCCAGCTGAGACTTCTTAGTTTCACAGCAATATTAACTGATTTTCTGATTGCTTGAAAGGTGAAAGATTTTTTGGCACTGTGATATTATTTAAGCACATATTTCTCAGATATTTCATTAACAATGTAATATATATATATATATATATATATATATATATATATATATATATATATATATAAATTATTCATTTTTAATTAATTCTGAAAGGGATAGTTCACTCAAAAATGAAAATTCTGAATTACTCACCCTCATGTTGATCCAAACCTGTAAGACCTTTGTTCATCTTCAGAACACAAATTAAGATATTTTTGATGAAATCTAAGAGCTTTCTGACCCTCCATAGACAGCAAGGGTCCTACCACGTTCAAGGCCCAGAAAGGTAGTAAGGACATCATTAAAATAGTCCATGTGACACCAGTGGTTCCACCGTAATTTTATGAAGCTACGAGAATACTTTTTGTGTGCAAAAAAAAAAAAAGACTTTATTCAACAATTTAAATATGGAAGAGAAGAATTGTTGAATAAATTCTTTTCTTGAAAATTATGGTTGAACCACTGATGTCACATGGACTATTTTGTCGATGTTCTTGGTATGTTTCTGGACCTTGATCATAGTAGTTTCCTTGCTGTATGGAGGGTCAGAAAACTCTCGGATTTCATAAAAAATATCTTCATTTGTGTTCTGAAGATGAACAAAGGTCTAACAAGTTTGGATTGACGAGGGTGAGTAATTAATGACATAATTTTCATTTTTGGGTGAACTATCCCTTTAAAGTCTTCTTCTAATTTACAAATGGTAGGGCATAATCATATATCATGTATCAGTTAATCATTTATCTTATGCTTTATATAATATGTATATGTGTATTATTGAATTTGCATGTTTGTGTCCACATTTAACCCTATTGTCAACTGTCTATGTCCAAGAATGTTCTGATGTTTTTCGGCAGGTTTTCTGTGTGTTTTACGATCAATACTATATTAATTGTTCTGCTAAGGGTTAAGAGGAAGTCATGCACAGATGCTTAGCGCCTGCCTCAGCAAAATCAGTGTTAACTTGTTAAGAGGTGTCAAAACCATAATAGTTCATCAGTAAGTTATCCTGCTCCTTGACATATTGTGACCTGCTACACATTCACATGACCTTTAAAAAGTCCCAATAATGTTTCAAAAAGATTACGCTTTTCAGCAGGTACTTTCCCATGATGCATTTTAACCTAAAGTGTTTATGTAACTTCATGCAACTCTGCATAGCTTTCACATCCTGGGGGCACCATGTCTTTCTTTTTCCTTCAATTTAATCTTTTCATCTTTAAACTTGAGAAAGAAATATGTAGTTTCTAGTTGAACGTTAGATTTAGTTTATTTTTATTTATTTTATAATCATTTCTAGGTTGTTGGATACTGCTATAAATTATCATCTTTTAATTATTCAAGTTTGCTATTATACAATTTGGACATCGTTCTCTAATTTTTGACTAATGCAATATATAATAAATATAAAAACAAATATATACATATTTAATTAACAAATAAAAAACTTTGTGTGTAAATATGTGTGTGTATTAGTATTATATGTATGCTTGACACAATGTGAAATCTCCACTATGATCTACCTAATCTATTAATGATGTTAAAGTAAGAGAAATAATAAACCTCTGTAACTGTGTTAAGTCTTTAAAATACACACCCAGAGAGCTGCCTGAGGCCTCACACAGACACTCTCTTGTAAAAAGGGAAACAACAGGCCAAAATAGACCAATTAAAAGAGAACAAGCATTGCAAGTGCTTTGTCATCATTAAACGGGAACAGTTTTACAGCGCCTGCTTGCACCCTCCGGAATTAGCCTTACTGTCACCAGCCCGCTGGGAATGAAAGGGCAGCTCACAGTTTAGGGTCACTGAAGGTCACAGGTCAGCGACAGGGCAGCGAAAAACCTGTGGACATGCACAGACACGCAAACGCACCAAAGAACTGCAAGCTTCAACCCACCTTGACTTATTAATGCACCATAAAACCAATAAAAACACAACAAAAACAGGCTACAACTCCAAATGAAATGGAGTGTGAAATGCTGATCATAAACTGGCAGTCATTTTGTCTTTGTCTTGATTAGAGGGGTGAATGCTGGCCCGAGGCCAGACGCTGTTGACTGACATTTGAGTGTAGAGTGACGTTTGTGTCCCGCCCTGTGGCAGAGTCACCACAGCGAGCGCAACAGTTGTCATGCTTGCATGCCGTCCTGAGACACACGGCACTCTATGAGAGTCACGTGTGAGGCCTACGAGAGATTCATGGAGCTTCAGAAGCGTTCATTCAATGATTTAACCCTACAGAGGCAGAGGGGTCAGTACACAGCAGATCAGCTCTCTGTGGGCTTTTAGCACTACTGTGAAAAAATGATTCACACAAAGGTGAAGAATATGTGTTGGCGTAACACACCTCCCCCACAAAAACACACGTCATCAACAGTTTGGAATAATCTGATTTGAGAGCAGGATCAGAGGTGAGAAACAACTAGCATGGCCCCGAATGACATGAAATGGCTGGTGTATTAGCTATTTGCTAGTCAAAACTTTCTAAAAAAAAACAAAAAAACATTTGATCGAACAAAATTAGCAAGTAGTATTTTTGTTGTTTTCCCAAATAAGTAAATGCGTATATATCTGCCAGAGGTCTCAACTGATGTGTACTAACTTAGGCAGCCTCAAAGCTTAAATAAAAAAATCATTGGAAATCATTGGGGCCTAAAAAGGTTTCACAGCCAGATACCAAAGAGGACATTAAGTGCTTCAAAGAACCCAGAAATCAGATTATCTGGAGCATAATGTAACATCAACAACTTCATCTCCAAGAACCATATAACACATAAACCAACTACTGTATATAGTGCAAACAGTTATTGATAACAAGAGCATGTAGCATCTAAAGTTCAGCCAAAAAAAAAAAAAAAATTAGCAAGAACATTTATTTTGGAGTCTGTGGTTTTAAGTCAAATCTCTACCAAAAAAAAAACATTAAATGCATTAAAAAATAGAAAACTATTTTTTTTTTCTTTGGGAGGGCAATTAATGCTTTTATTCAGCAAGGATGCATTAAACTGAAGAATGGTAAAAGTAAAAAACATTTAGGCCTATAACGTTATGAAGGATTTCTATTTCAAATAAATTCTGTTCTTTTGAACTTTCTATTAATCAAGGAATTCTGAAAAAGTACAGTATGACATTTCCACAAAATAAAAAAAAGAAAAACAACGAATGAAAAATTAGCAGCACAACTGTTTTCAACATTGATAATAATAAGAAATGTTTCTTGAGCACCAAATCAGCATATTAGAATGATTTCTGAAGGATCAGGTGACTCTGAAAAGAGAAGTAATGACTATTAAAAATGTATCTTTGCCATCACAGGAATAAATATCATTTTAAAATATATTAAATATATTCAAATAACAAAATTATTTTAAATGGTAATATTTCACATTATTACTGTATTTTTTGTCAAATAAATGAAGTCTTGGTGAACATAAGAGACTTTCTTCCAAAACATAAAAAAAATCTTACAGACCCCAAACTTTTGAACAGTAGTGTATATGATGCTTTTATGAAATAATGCAAGCATTAAAAGCTTGAAGTTAAAAAAAAACATTTCTGTCACTGATCTATGTTCTCTGTTATAGATCAGTGGTTTCTGTCAATTTTATGTCAGAAACCCACATGCAGAAAGGTTCAAAGTTATTATTCAGTGTACCACCTAGATAAATAGAGTCTGGTGACCCTCAGCATGTGGTCGAATCTTCATGGGATTAATTTGTCTGTGCTGATAAAAGCGAATCTTGACTTTGACGGCAACATTTTAAGGCAGTCCGTCTTTGAAGAACTTAAAATTCAAGATAAAAGCAGCGATGACGGTAGCAATATTTGGGCTGGTGTGCTGCAAGACTAATAACAGGCCGAGCTAATAAAGGCCACAGAGGTCAGTGTGCTCTCATACCTTAGCGGGACGAGAGGGGGCGAGAGGTCATCCGGCGCAGGGGCAAACTGTTTCACTTTTTGACTAAAGGGCGTCAAACATTCAGTGGGTCAGAAAGGAGGGCGAGAGGTCGCAACCTCTGGATTCAGATTCCAAGCACACCGGGGTTCAAAGGTCAGTGCAGGCATGTGAGGTGCCCGGGGGAGCGATGTCCCCTCCTCATCCCACTCACCTCACTCACCTCCTGAAGGGTTATCAGGACAGAAGCCTCAATACACTCTAAATCTTCCCCTCCAACAGAAAATAACTCTGTGTGATGCCCTTGAGGTGATAGATGATGTTGTTCCTCAAAAATATTGGTGATGGATTGATGTTTTTTCTTTCTCTCCCGCAGTCCGGCTCACGAACGACAGCTCGAATCATTCCTGCCCATGAATCTTTTTGACACCAGCACAGATCAAACTGCGGTCTGTGTGTCCTCCTGAAACCATTTCTGCTCCATCAGGATCCAGCTAGACTGCGTAATCCTTCATCACAGAGACTAAACACTGCCAAGGCTCCTCGGAGACATGCATTATGTGTGACGGGGTAAAAGAACAGTGTTAAAGAATATAGACTAGGTTAAATCATGTTGCATATTGAATTGTATGCCTGTTTTACATTACCTCGTGTTTTAAGACGAAAGAACATTTGTCATTTTTTAAAATACAAATCATTAAATCTGTATAGCCACCTGACAGCTGACAGAAAACACATTACAGTGGGACAGTGATCTGCCCAGCTAACAGGGAACATTCTCAGAGCTTTGATAAACGTTCTGACAACGTTATGAACTAACATTCTTCCAGTAATGTTAATAGAATGTTTGTTTAAAGTTACACAAAAACATTATTTATTAAATGTTTTTCCAGATGTTCTCAAAAAAGTTTTTCTTGGTTATGCGAATATTAAGGGAACATTCCATTTCATCACTTTGCAAACATTATGGAAACATAACTTTTTAAATGTTCACCAAACATTCTGAAAGAAGTAGTAACATTAAAAAAAAAAAAGTTTCAGAAAAGAAAAAAAAAAGACCATTGTATGAATTTCTACTCATTTTTAAATGCATATTTTAAATGCATGAACAATAAACAATGTTTTGAGAATATTATTAAAACCAGATAACCTTGATCAAACATTCTATTAACATTACTGGAATAATATTGTTTATAACTTTGAGAGAACCTTGCCAAAAGTTCTGATAATATTCCCTGTTTGTTGTCTCTAACCTTCACTAAATGCTTTTTAAACATTAAAAAGAAAAAGAAAATGTACGTTTGAATGTATGTTACATTCAGAAGTAATGTTTTTGTTAGAACATATTTTTGTTAGCTGGTGATAGCTGGGAAAAAGCTATCATCCATAATCACATCTGTTTTTAGTTGATCTTTAATTTCTAAAATATAGTGAACACCGCTTCATCATCTGAGAGAGAGAATCTGACGCAAACAGGCTTCTTCTCGGTTCAGATCTGAGTCAAGGCTGGGGCTAATGTGAAAAGCAAAGGCCAGACTGAACAATTTACGAATTCTGAACAAGGACAGACAAAATCAATGGCACGGCGGCTCTGCACATCATCTGTGGCTGTGGGACCGCACGCCTGGGTGCATATATCAAACTCCAGAGATCACCTGTCTCTCCCTCCCACTCTTGATTTTTACCACCTCTCTAAACATCTCTGGCGGAGAGAGAGATTTGACCACCTTACTTTATATACCACTCATATTTCATTTTCATGTTGAACAAATAATGGACAAAAACAATTTAATAAACCAGCACCAATATATTATCCCATGCAATTTGATCAAAAGCAGTCATTACAATGACATAGAGCAATTTATTAAAAACAGAACATAACATGCTACACGTATGAATTGGCTCACAATTCAAAGCTTTGATATGAGTGGGTTTGGTGCGACGTTAAAATTATAGTAGGAGCAACAGTGCCCTCAAATGGGAAAGAGTGTAAAGGACGAGGCCGAATTTGCTTGCTCTGGCTTCCTCCTCCACAAAAGGATTTAATAAATAAACGAACACGTTCCTTAACTTCTGCTGCTGACAGTTTTGCAGGTGTTAGTGCAGACTTTAGTGCTTGTTGGGAGGACATTTTGAGTTTTCGTTAAAGTTACAATACTCTGTGGTGGAAATAATTGTGGTGAAATTCTATTTTAAACATTGTGACTGAATCCACTTGCTATGGCTAATTTCATAGCTAGAATCTGATTTATCCCCAATACACAAAACTTAGTATTCTCACACTTTTTGTGTAACTAGACAAAATAAACAAATCTTCAAATTCACTCAGAAATCTGTTGAGGTATCTCCTTTTATCACACCCAGTGTGTTGCACGATTCTCTGCCCAGAGTGTTCAGCTTTGCTTACCCAAGGGCAACATCTTGTGGCCTGAATATGTCACTCGTTTACATTGTGTTTTTCTCATGCCCTTCATGTCAATTTTCAATGCCTCCAAGTAGGGGTGTGCGATATTGACAAAAAAAACAAAAAAACAAAAAAAACAATTAATAAATAAAAGGTTTTGATATTTTCTGGGATTTTATCAATAACGATAATTAGATGATATTTTGCTGAGAGTGTTATTATGCTGGTATCTTAAGGATTGCCGTGGACAGCTGACTCTTCATATTCTGTGTGGTCAGTTCACAGCAGTGATAGAAATTAATGTTTTCTGATAAGTTTTATTAGACTGCCATTTATTCTAAAAGTGTTCATCATCCTTTAAGCCAAATTCTTACATTTAAACAGTCATTTACAAAATTAAGACATTATAAGCAAATTAAATCAGTATACCAGTACAATTAATCTTTGCAATGAAGAGGGAACACAAGCTGCATCTGAAGTGGCATTTAGATGTATTTACAGACTGTTTAATGCAGGACATGAATGCATTTAACCTGTAGTTACAAATGCAGAAATAATGTTTTGATATATAAGACAATACTCAATACTCATATTTGAAATTATATATATATATATATATATACGTACATACATACATACATACATATACATACATATATATACCTATATATGTGTGTATATACCTATATATATGTGTGTGTGTGTGTGTGTGTGTGTGCGCGTGCGTGTGCGTGTGTGTGTGTGTGTGTGTGCGTGTGTGTGTGTGACCACCCTGCTGCGTAGAGTTTGTGTCAATTGTTTGTATATATTGTGTACCTGTATATACTTTAATGTGTTATAATGAGTTTGCACTGGACAATCCAGCTGCATTTTCCGAATTCCAGGTGACAATTGAGAGAGTAGAGTTACAGTGACAACTGCAGCGCATCCTCAGACAACAAAAAAGGACCGCTTGGGCAACCACTAATTCTTGTCTCTGTCTCTCATTAATTGTTAAGGTTTGTTAAATGTATTAAAATTTAATGCCAAATTACAGTTTACATGCTTTAATGTGTTAATAATTTGTTTCAATTGATCATTTGTGTAATTGTGTAATTTTAATACTTGTGTCATAGAGAAGTCCATTCATATATCACTTAACCGGAGTCATTTTTGTATCACTTGTGTTACTTACCTGAAATACTTACCTGAGTTGTTGATCTGAGATATTTATGAGTGAATCCAGATGTGTGGAAGATCTAGAACATTTCTGTATATATGATTATTTATTTATTTATTTATTTACTATGATTTGATTTAAGTATTTGTATGTGTTAATGACTAACGTTACTATGATTCAAAATGTTCTAATGAAATACAATGTTTATTAAAGAAAACAAAGAGGACCGCTTGGGCAACCACTGACTCTTGTCTCTGTCTCTCTCATTCATTGTTAAGAGAGCACTACATATATAAAGGAACGTTTCATTATCTTGATCATCATCTTTCATCAGCATTCTTTTGCTAATGAATTTTATGCACGGGAATTTCTATTTCTTCTTGAAAGGTTATTTTATTTTATTTTAATATCGTTTTCAAATTTGCAATGAAATTTAGATTAGTTTTTATTTGTTTCATTAATAATTTTGTTAGTTTTACTTTAGTTTTTATTTTGTGAACACATTTCTATTTAGTTTTTATATTTTAGTTTCAGTTTTAGTTTTAGTAATTAAAGTTTAGCAGAATTAACTGATCACTCTAAGAGTGCAGGCCAAGGAAAGACTTAATTTAACCTTAGTGACGCAAATGTCTAGCGGCACAAAATTTAAGCATGCTGGGATTGATTAGCTGGTAAAAGTGTATAAATATACGACAAAATGAAGCAGTCATGCCTTTTTACTCCATAAATCTACACAATTTGCGCTTACATTAACATATTTAAAAGCACTAGACTGAATGATAAATGTGCGTTGTGATATTTAATTTGAAAATAAATGTTATTTGTTTATATTAGATGTCTTTTACCTTATTTAACCATAATCATGATACTGTAACTGTCGTATCTGGCTCACTTTCCTGTGAACAAACATGCATAAATCATAACTGGGATGGAACTTCAACATTCGATTTGCAGTTTTGTGCAATATAGCCATTTGCGCTGCAGCTGAAGTGAATGACAGCTTAGGGAGCGCTCGATGCTTGCTTTCTGTAGCCTATATATAATTTTATTTTATAAGTTTTATTTTTAATGCTTCTATAAAGGACCAATGACCAAGTATACACTACAGAGCTAAAGGAGAGACAATGGCATTTAACAGTAAAGGCATATGTAAATATGTTCTTTTCATTTCTGTAAAACCAAACATGACAAAGAATCTTCATAAAATCGTGAATTGTGATTTTTCTGAAACAAATTGTGAATATTTCTATCATATCGCCCACCCCTTATATATCTATCCAGCGTAAATGTATGTGTGTGTGTGTGTGTGTGTGTGTATACACACATCAATTCTGATCATAGTGGTAGGCTGCTTGGACTAAAAATGCCAGGGCTGTCCTTAGCTTTACATTGCATTATTTTTATGGTTCATTTTTGATTGTTCAGTTTTGTTAGTGCTTTTTTTCTTTATTGTTTTGCTGATCATATTAGATCCCATTGGCATTTCAATCACGTGACAACTCTTATAATAGTTTTAGCATGTTAATGAAGCATGCTAGGTGTTCATAATCAGCAGATCTGGACAGGTGGAGTTGGGGGAGGTGGAGGGTTTCAGAGGTATTCTGAAGCTAGTAGAAAACACTGAACCAGACTATTTAAATGTTGAGCAAGCAATCTCATTGTCTGCAGAATCATCAGAAGCCAATCCGTTTGTCATGTACTGTAAATGATTTGATTGCTAACAGATTACATTTAAAGGACCTATCAGCACCATCGAGAGTTTCATGAATATTTATTGCAGTTGCACTGTTATTACAGTTTACCAATATAACTAAATTGGTATACCAGTATACTGGTAAACTATAGTCCCTGGTTATTATATTCTTTGGATATTTGTCCATTAGACCTGTTGCTCCAATTACTGATCCACAGCATGGCATCAAATGTGAAATTTTGTTTCACATTTTGGTAATCAAGACTGGTAACCAATTTTTGTTGACCATAATGTGTAGTACTATTTTTTTTTCCCTGAGGTGATTCCATTAAGAAAAATCATGGTGCCTGTCACCATGGTATCATTTGATAGAACTTGGAAATTTGGAACTTATTTCTCTTATTTCGATCATCTCATTAACCAGTGGTTGGAGCAAAAGATCTAACATTATCTTACACAGTGAATTTTGAAAATGTTGTTTAGGAAACATAAAACTTTTGCCAACTTTTGAGTTCAGCCTGGAGTGAGAATTATTCAGGAATAATTAACAAGCTTTCAGTTAAGTACATGTTACTTTTTTACTCAATTTTTCTACACTAAACTATACAGACCCTTACGAAAAAGAAGTTTATTCAAGTGTGCCATTAGTATACTTCTTTTAAACTAAAAAATAGGAAAGTATACTTTTAGTCTACTTTTTATGTACTTCTCAGAAATGTGCTTTATTTACTTCTCAGAAATATACTTAAAATGACATTTAAGTATACTTGACTTATACTTAGAAAAAGTCTAAATATATTTAAACTATACTTGTGCTCAGAGAATCCATGTTTTTATTGTTATAGGGAGCGACATTATGCATCTGCTGTACAGAATTTCCAAAACACAAGCGAAGAAGAAACCGAAACAACAGATGCTTCCACATGTAATCTAACACAATCTTCAGACATAAAAAAAATCATCAAAAATCTGTAACGTTATGGAATAAAATGTCAACTCATGAAGAGGTAATAATGACTGGGGAGTTGTTCGACTCCATATACATTTTGATTATCATTCTGATTCCAATTCATAGTCTCTTTTTTTTCCAGCTTTTTGTTCAAAAGCTTGTTTATTTATTTCTTTGTTTTTTTATTTATGAAACTTACCCACATTCAAGTGTTTATAAAAAAGAATGCATGAAGCTTGAATAAAATGTTTTTTGTTCACAAGCAGATACCCTGTTCTTTCTTTTGATGTTTTGCATGTTCAGATATTCATATAACAAAATATATACAAATTAATATCTAAATAGGGACATAGTAGCATACTTAAAACTACTAAACTAATAGTTTACTGAAGCTATACTTCAAAGTGTTCTAAAAATGATACAATTAGTAAACTATCAGTATACCTTTTAGTATAGTTGCAGTACTAACTAAAATCATAGATGTAAATTAGTTGTGTACTCAAAATTTTGTTATACTTAAAGTATACAAAAAGTATACTTTTATATACTAGGCCCTAGTACTAGTACACTGATACTTTCTACATAAAGTATACTTAAAAATATACTTAAACTTTACTTAAGTATAGGCCCTACTTAATAAAATAAACTTGAAGTATACTTCTTTTTGGTAAGGGAGGGCAGTGTTTCCCATTCCCAAGGAGATTTTTTTTTACTTGAATTATTAGCCTTCCGGTGGTGTGAGTTTCCTTATCTTCTCTGACAAGCGAGTTCAGCACATGCAACTAACATAAAACACACTTTCAATAAAAGAAAAAAATTCTAAAACAATGTCAGATTCGCTACATAACGACTCATTTGAACCGATTCATTTTAATGAATGGTTAAAACCATAGTTAAAACAACTGATATGTACAACACTGAACTCAAGACGTCACTGTCTGAATCGGTGTATAACAATAACAAATCATTTACTCAGAACACCTCAGAAATGAGATCGTAAGTGTGATTTAGCCTAAAAAAAATCATTAAATGTAAACTTAATAATAATAATAAAAGATTTAGCTTTAATAATCCACAGTAATTTCAGGTTATTTATATGACAATGTGTAGTAAAATGCCTATAAAATCATTTAGTTTAGACAGGAGTGAGGTGAAACCAGCACAAAGCAATTTGTTAGCTAGCTGCTGATTTTATTCAGATGTATGGTAGAAAATTAGACTGTTAGTTAAACTTTTTAATGCTACTTTTTTAATGCTTTTCAGTATTGATGTGATTATACCAAAATAACTGTCAGGTCTAGCAAAGAAGGATCCTATCTTTAAAAAAATATGAAAGCCATTTGAAAAATCACAAACTGTTTCTTTGCATTTATTTTAGTTATGATCAATATTGGGCTCGCAGATCACGTGGGTAGGGTACTTTTTACTGTGTGTGGATGAATGTCAGCTACCACCAAAGACCTTTTTTGACCCAGGAAAAACCCTGATACCATATCGATTACACACAGAAATAAAAATAAATAAATAAATGGCATGTTAAAGTAACTTTTAGTAGCTCTGCTGACAAAAAAATATTATAATTCACGTAAACTGTCTGCTTGGGCGTAGAACGTGGGGCACGTGGTAATGTATTTATGATTATATATAGTATTTTTTTATTTATAAAATTATATAATACAATTTTAATGATGCATTTTCATATTAAAATCTGACCTCTGGTATAAAAGTGTGCATGGAACAGGAAGAGATCACATACTAGTGTACTAAAAATGATTTTACTGCAATAAATGTTGTTTATTTATTTATTTATTTATTTATTATTTAACTTATTATCTCTGAATAACCTTGTATAAATAAATAATATAATTTTTAATTTAATTTTGTTATTTATATTTTTTGTTATTTTACCCAGAAGGGGGCGCTAACAGATGAAAAATGCAATGACCTGTCAGCAACACTGTCAGACCTGTAAAGAGAAGGCATAATTACCACAAACACCTCTCTGACCTTGTTCACAGTTAAGCAGGAAACTGACTTTCAACATCAGCTGTTTTTGTCTGGGGCCAGTCACGTCAAGCGTCCAGACATTACATACTGTACATACTTCAAGTAGCCTAGCGGCTCAAAATCTGCATGTTCAGGAAACATTTCCATTTGAGAAGTGTTTATCTTCTGTGACCGACTAACCTTGAAACTTTTCCAGGATGAGTATAAGAAAAGCACTTTAAGTCCATGGGCAAAAATAAACCTGCTGGACCTGACAAGTGTTGTGTTGAAACAATAAGAGCAAAATGCAATTAAGAACCATGGAATTACAATATTTTTGTGGACATTTTATGGATCCAGTATTTTATTCTATTTTTTTTTTTTTTACTTAAAATGGTAATATCTTGTTTTTACGACATGTTAATTGGAGTATACAGTAAAATCTGGTCAAAAGTCTCTTATTGTCACCAAGACTGCATTTATTTCAAAATAAATATGTCATATATGTCAACATATCATTTTACCAGTACTTTCCCTGTAGGCCAAACTCACACTGGAACTTGTCATTACTCGAGTAATGCAACTAAAAACAACAGAAATCATGTCAAAGGGGTGTCCACCTCTGCCACGTGTCCGCACGTGGACAGCACGTTTGTTTTGATGGGAACGCTGGGGTATTTGCAGCTCATTAGCAGGTAGGGCCGGGGCACCTAAAGAGTGACGGCCCACTAGCGCTATTGGATTATGGGAGGGATTTTCAACTTGCATTAATCTGTGAGGCCACAGACAGTCCAACAGCCACTCAATCCCAGCGCTCTTTGTGCGTGAGAGCTCACACACTCTCTCACACATATGCAACTCTCCGATCAAAGTGTGTGAACCAGCAAAGACGCAGACTAAGACTTGGAAAATGAACCTCTTCTGCTTCACTCTGGTAAGAGAAAATTTCCTTGTTTGCTCATTTATATACTCTGACAGCAGCATATGGACTCAGTTTTTATCAGCTATTTCAGAAGATTGACAGAAATGAGAGTTTGACATCTCATAATCTGAATTGATTCACGCCGACGCTGTATACCATATCAGACTGAACTGATTATCTGCGTCTCTGCCGGTAGAAGAACAAGATTAGATTCTTGATTCCACTAGTGTTGGTTTAACTTGAGCTGTACTCTTACATTTGTATAACAACAGTGGTTTAATATACTCAAGTAAGTATGAGACTTTTATATTACAAACCAACATTTCAGAAAAAGTTGCTAAAATGCTCATTTTAGCTGCAGATATCATGATATTATCTTATGGCAAGAGAAAGTGGGATTGTGATTGTATGGAAACGTTAGGTAAGGATTACAGTGAGACAGAGAGCTCCTTACAGCAGATCACGGATCAGCAGAAAGGAAAATATCCTATTCATAGATCAGGGGCACCACAGCACCTCTGAAGGTCTTGAGAGGCCACTACATTCCCCGAATCCAGATATATCCATCCAACAACAGCCTGTCACTCCTGAACTTGTGAAAAGGGTCTCTCGACAATCCAGACTTCATTTCATAGAATGCAGATCTAAATATCAAAGATCAAGACCTTCAGCCACACATCTATCACATAGTTATTGAATAATTGCAGAACTTTTGTGCATGTCATGAAGATTTTGGAGATTATAATAATAACAATAATAATAATATGGATAATTATAAAATAATATAAACAATAATAAATTAAATACATAAAACGATATAGTATTGTTACAAATAATACAAACAATAATATATTATAGATATTATTAAAACTGGAATTACTACAAATGTATCTACAGTAATATTAATAACAATAAAATATAAAGTATGTGTGTGTACATATTTCTGTGTGTACATAACTACTTTTTAAAATATGAATGAATCTATATCTATACATCTGTGTGTGCATGTGTGTGTATATATATATATATATATATATATATATATATATATATATAATCATTTTTCTACATTTAAAAAAATTAATTAATTACAAAGAAGCGGCAAGTAACACGCTGGATTAAACATTAATTTTGTCTTGTATTTTATTGTAAATCATACTCCAATAATTTGTAAATTCGAAAAATAATATATATATATATATATACACACACACACACACACACACACACACACACACACACACACACACACACACACAATAATAATAAATGTATGCAAGAATCTAGACAGATCTTTATTCAGTTTGGTAAAATTGTTCCTTATTTGAATCAAAATTATGAATCATCACCTTTGGCCTGTCATAGATCACCCCTAAAAGCTCTTTAACCTTAGTAATCCTGCTTTAGAGGTGCAATTTGACATAAACTGTTTTAAACTGTTAAAAATGAAGGTGAAATATGGATGTTTTGGAGGTATTTCTACAAAATATCATATTTCTTAGAATAAATATGCTCATATTTCTTAGAATAAATATTCTTATTTTGTGTTTGGTGCAGGATGGCTCTACAGACAGCCTGTACGAGCCGGTCCAGATTGGCCAGAACACTCAAGAGTTATTACCCAGAAGGCTGCCTAGTCCCAACTCTGTGAAGAACATTAATGTGTGGAGTGGATCTGAGCCCTGCATCGCCATGGTGGGTTCATCCGCACGTGCCTAGAAATGCAAGGGAAATCACATGGTCTTTCATGAGACTCTGAGCTGCGGTTATGTCGAATGTGACATTGACGAAAATATTAATAAGGAAAAGTGCTGCCACCTGTATAACCGCTGATTAATCTGTGAGTGACGTGTGTGGGGTACAGCAGGTCGCACTCATTAGAAAATTACCAAAATCCCAGCATGACTTTTTATCCAGACGAGATGCCGCATGAGGCCATGGACATCTGATGTATCAGATATCATGATGCACTAAATATATTCTTGTATTTTATTCTAGAATCTTCCAGAAACTCACACAAGTAAGACTCAAGAAAGTAAGATTTTGGAAAAGGCAAAGAGAAAGTAAGTTCTGGATCTTTTGGTCTGTTAATGATACTTCAAGACCTGTATAACATGTTATTTATTGTTATTTATGTTAATACATTTCTCAAAATTACACCTTTTATGAGAATGATAAGAAACGTAGACTGTCAGGGTGGTTTATTTGCATCAGGGCGCCCATTAGATCATGATGTGCTATATGTTGTGTTTTATGAGAGAATGAGAGAGCTGGATTAGGATTATATTAATTGGGACAAGTGTGAGGGACTTACTGTTCCAACACACCTGTTTAAACCAATGCCTGACTTGTCCCTGCGTCATATACTGGTAATGAGTTGCTTGCAAAATAGCAGTTTGACCAGAACAAGTCATGTAATAGTTACAAAAGAAGAAGAAAATGAATACTGACAAACACAAATTAGAAACTGAGAGAACTGACTGAGTGATTCAGTCTGAATCACAGTCTATGGTCTGAATCGTGAACCAGTTCAGACCGTTTGCTTAACCCGTTTTCAATTTAGAAATTCAAGAAAGTAATTGAGGAAACGAGGCCATCGATTAGTTTTCGACAGAAAAATACTGATCACATCATAGCTATTTTAGCCTGATCTGCACGTTATAAACTCTCAGTGATTCAAATCTTCTCCAAACGGCTCAGTGCTATCTGAATGATTCAATTTATATCGTGAATTTACCGAAATCGTTTCGCTACACTGGATTGAACTGACACACAGTGATTCATTCACAAAACAAACACCAATTTGCTAGGTCTGTTTCTAAACAGTCGACAGAAAAATACTAGTCATTGTCGTTTTAACGTGTTATGTAACGTTATGTATTATTTATGTTTACCTGACAAGCGTTACTGTCCATCGTGTTTTCTTGAGCTGCAGCAGCTGATCTGGGTAATATTTACAACGAAGAGCCTGTTTTTATTTTGGTGTCTGATGTTTATCCCACTGGCAGCCTTCCAAACTTTATCTTATGGCCATATAAGTTATGGTTACGCTCGTTGACCATAAAAAGGTAACGTTATGTAAGGTCGAATTGAACTGGCGTGCAATCTAAATTAAACCGTTCATACTCCAACGGTGTTCATTCAGTTTTATTGCGTACCCTATGGTAGGCTACTACAACAACAGCCAGTTATAAACTGAAAATAAACCTGATGAATAAAATGCATTTATAAAAAAATATTTTATGATTAAAAGATTTAAGGATTAAAAGAAGCAAACAAATAAAAAAACTTCATAAAAAATAAAAACGCGCGTATAGCTTTGCTGTTACTATAAAACAACAGAAGTTTTCTTCTTTTTTTTTGAAAGCTACAAATAAAATTTAATTGTTAGAAAAATTCCATTGTATGTGAAATTTAACTAATAGAATTATAATATTATATACTGTAACATTAAAAAACTGTCAACTGTAAACATGTACACATCCTTCCACAGGCCTTTTTCACAGTTTTAGAAGTTTGTTGTTGGAATGTTATGTTTATATATTTATTTATATATTTATTTATCTTATGCAGTTTCTCTTTTACATAACAGGTCCCAATTACTATCCACATCAGAAGATGAGACTACAGGTTTGTCTGTTTGTTTTGAATGAACACCCAGAATTCCTTGCTGATTTCCCTCACAGTTCATTAAAAACTTAAATGCCTAATACTACAGTACTAATAATACTGCTAGTTATCATAGAACAAAGTGTCATAGAGTTTAAAGGTCTGTCAAATTCATAATCCGAGGGTCAGTTATTCCATCCAGGACTTCATCTGTCTGGAACCGTAGCATTAAGCTTTATGCATCTGAATTATTATTTTTTTGCTTTGTTTCTGGATTAAGGATTGATTTTTTTTGTATTTGACCCACTGAATTCCAGCAAAGCTCTTCTGCCTTGTATTTTTGAGCACTGTTACCCAAATGCCAGCCCTGCTGACCTACTTGGCGGCAGCGCCTCTCGATAACACTATTTCATTTGCCTTCCATGTTTTGCTCTTAAAATAACACATTATTATCTCTGACAGATCATACAGAGTCTGATGCCCACTGGCCGTCCACCAGAAAAAAAGACAGCTTGGTACATAGCAAAAACCATTCGAACACAGGTAACAGGTCCAAAGAGACTGCAGTGTGTGTGTTTTGTTAGCCGAGGAAGTGTGGTGGGCTCGGGGTCAGAGAGAGCGTGCGTGTCAAACAGTCTTAGTGGATTAGATCAGTGATGACACAAAGCAATTCCAAAAGCCCATGTGAAACAGAGGATTTGATTTGGGCTCAGACTGATTCACTGACAGTCAGATAAAATGTGATCAGGGTCACACTCTCTTCCCCAGACTTCCCAAGTTTCCATCTAAATCTAAAGTCTGAACTGTCATAAATCCAGGGCTTGAGCTAAATTGTGCTGTATTTTAATCTAGAGACGGTCAAAGATCACCACCGGTCAAAACTCAGTAGAGAAGAGAAAGAGGAGCGAGTGAATTCAGAGAAGACCGTTAAAAATCCTTCCATCCAGGTAAATCACAGCAGCAACACAGAAAAAAACATTGTGCAATATTACTTTAATGAGACAAACACATCAAACCCTGCCATCCAGAAAATGTGCCTCTTGATAATACAGGATAAATTTCTCCATTACACTAATGTGATTCAGTCATCTGTGTATTATTGCACTTTTGTCATTCTTTCAATGTCAGCCCTGAGATCTTTACAATAAGACAACATCACTTTCAAACTGATTCAGCATTGGTGTTTTTATTCACAGGGTGTGAATTTTGA
This sequence comes from Spinibarbus caldwelli, assembly GCA_039654775.1. Taxonomy (NCBI): domain Eukaryota; kingdom Metazoa; phylum Chordata; class Actinopteri; order Cypriniformes; family Cyprinidae; genus Spinibarbus; species Spinibarbus caldwelli. The sequence goes on along the minus strand of CM077266.1, from coordinate 7,451,046 downwards.
AGCCTGGAATCCCAATAGAGAAAACTCTGAATGCAGACAGCAAGACTTGGTGAGTTTCTTCTCTGATGACTGCCTCAAACCTTAAACTTTTTAATAGTTATTGCACTTTATTGTGGACAAGACGTCTGTTATGATTTTGTATTGAATACTGCCTTCACTTATGGCTCAGTCCAGATTTTTCATATTTCCCATACTAATGGGAAAATATGAAAAATTATGCATAAATGGTTACTTTTTTTTTCTGAAAATTCAATCAAATGAATAAAATATTAGAAATGCACTAATATTTATGGGTAGTATAAGCTGAATACAGATAAATTAGCCAATATTACAATTTGTTCACATAAATTAAAAATAAAACACTAAGAACTAAAATGAGCCATTTTAAACAAAAAGTGACTGATATTACAATGCAATATGTTAACATTAAGTATTTTAAAATGAAAAGTAAGTGGATATGGTACTGATATAATGTGTATGTATTTAAAATACTTAAAGACATAAAGGATATATAGAAATGCGTGGGTACTTTTTCTTTATATATACAGTATGTGTGTGTGTGTGTGTGTATATGTGTGTATATATATATATATATATATTTATTTATTTCATTTCTAAGCCTGCTTATTGCTTCTGACATTATGTGAAGTAATCAAATTGTAATTTGAATCAAAAAAGGATAAAGAAAGAAACAAGTGTCTTAGGTTTTTCTTGGAAATAGAGGTCAGATTATGAGGAAATCAAATGTCAGTGTAAAAATGCACATCTGTGAAAGGCTTCTAATAAGGTCAGAGCCTGAGGGCAGATCTTTAGTATTACCCAGAATCCCCAGCAGTTTGTAGAATCTCGTGTGTGTTGATCTTGAGGCAGACTGAGAGAGGTCAATTGTACGCAGCATCTCTGATCTCCCTCACGTGCTGTAATTATCCAATGCCTCTTCATTTCAGACCAGGAGGTCAGAGAGTGAAGATGAGGCGCAAAGTACACTGAAGAAGATCCAGAAACTGGTGGGAGGGAAAAAGGGGGGTCAAAGCACCACAGAAGAGTCAAGGAACAACTCAGAACCTGGTGGTGAGAACCTAAATAATAATTTGCTCATGTGGACAAAATAAAACAAAAAGCTGCATCATCCTTATTGGTTCCTTTTTACATCATTTGACAGAATCCAGTGGTAAAGGCCACAGTCCTGTCATAACCTGCATCAGTCTGACCAAAAAAGCTGAGAAGAAGCACACAAGGGCATCCACACGGCAATCCCAGCAGCCCCTGCAGGATAAAGACATTGATACAGCAGAAACAGAGGGTTCTTGGAGTCCAGGGCTCTTTCAGGAGTACTGGAGCCCCATGGCGTATTCTCCAGCGTGGGACACGTCCACACACACCTGCCACAGGTCAACAGCTGAGCAGGTCATGTACAATTTCAACTTCACCCTCCCCAGAGACACGGATTGGGAGAAATACGAGGAGCTCTTCCACCGACTGGACCCCTACAAACGAGACCAGCAAGACCGGTGGATCACCCACTCCGTCATGGACCTGGACACGGCGGACCCTCTGGTGAGACACTGATCAGAGCTGCACTTCCTGTTGAAAGGACACACAAGATTAACAGCATCACATGCTGGAGACAAGCATTCCAATGTATAATGTGCTGGTGATGTGGAGATTTCAGGCAGAAGAGCTAAAACTACAAAATATGCAAAACAGAGAGCTTTATTAACCCAGGTGTACCACAAAACAGTCTTTTTAATATTTTTAAAATAGTAATGTTTTCCTTGAGCCACAAGATAACAAAATAGGCCTGTTTGTGGTACATACTGCTTAAAAGACAAAAACTTTTCAAATGTGTATATATATATTTGGGAAAAAAAAGAAAAAAAATATATATATATATATTTGTAAATTGTAAAAAGTAAATGAAAAAAATAAATGATAAATTAATATTTGTAAAAATAAAAATAAATTTTGTTTTTATTTATATGGTCTTGGTTTTATATAGATGATTATATCATAAAAATAATTTTAGAATATGTAACATAATATTTAATATTTTACAAGATATACAGTGTATAATATATGTAGTTTGGGGTCTTTAAAACATGTAATACTTTTATTTAGCAAGGACACAATAAATTGATCAAAAGGAACAGTAAAATATTTATATGTCAAATTAATGCTGCTTTTGAATTTTCTATTTATCAAAAAAATCCTGAAAAAAAAATATTAGGCAACACAACTGCCTACATTTCAACACTGATTAATAATAAGAAATGTTTCTGGAGCATCAAATCAGTATAATAGAATGATTTCTAAAGGATCATGTAACAGTGATGACTGGAGTAATGATGCTGAAATTTCAGCTTTGCCAGCACAGAAATTTATTACATTTTAAAATATATTAAACAGAAAATAGGTATTGTAAATTGTAATAATATTTCACATTATTACTGTTTGCACTATATTTAAAATTCAGCCTTGGTGAGCATAAGAGGCTTCTTTCAAAAATATTAAAAATCTCACTGACCAACTGCTTAAATAAATTAATTGATGATAAATAAATGCTCAATTAAAGAGATTTCTACAGATCACATAAATTACATCAGAATAACCTTAGTTCCAGGTGTTGCTCTAAAAGATTGTCATGATGATAAGGACGCATTATTTTCTCTTGAAGAAACACTTTGTCAAGTCACTGATTAGAGATGTCAGAGTAGACGCTCACATCCTGCGTGCGGTTGAGGAAGTGTGTTTAGACTCGACTGCATGTGTGAACTGCTTCAGGCCAGTGCGGGTGTCTTCAATAAGAGCTGAGCGGCTTTCTGTCAGGAGAAATTAAGAGAAAAACATTTGACATAGTTGGCAGAATGCTTCAAAGAAAACCATCCAATGCCTCTGACAAATCAAGGAACAAACCGAAGGTAAAAACGATATTTTTATTCCCAAAAAAAAAAAAACAAAAAAAAAAACACACACTTTGTCCATCTGTTGTGGTGAAATGATACATTACGCAAGTACTGTGAGTGCTCAACTAACAGTTATTCTGTTTTAGACTTCTTAGCCATATAAAAATCTGTCACCTTTAGTGACCATTAGTGATCTCTTCTGTGACCACAAGATTATGGTGTGAAACTCAAGATGTAATCAAGACTGTTCACAGCTGCAGACCACTTTAACCTATTTTATCTCTTCATTTTGGTTCAGCGTTCCACCAGTTTTGGGATTTTCGATAGACAGCAGCCCACCCAGGTCAAGGCAGAAGAGAAGGTAGAAAGTTTGGTGAGTTTGGTTTCTTTTGTTATTAAAGCACAAATAAAAAGCTGGAGTCTGAAATCCCCCATACTGAACTCCATGTGTGTGTCTGTAGCCTGTGGAAGCAGCTGAGGTGGATCCCAGTAAATCAGGAGGTCTCGGGAAGAAGATGAAGAACATCTCACTGACCATGCGTAAAAAGATGGGCAGGAAATACACTAAAGCCCTGTCAGAGGAAATGGTGAGCGCTTGCTTGACAGTTCAGCAACTCTAACCTTTAAAACAACATCAAAACGTACCCGCCATGTTGTTACACTTTTAAAAACAAAGGTTCTTTAGGTTTAGCAAACAACGCTCTTCTTATCAAATGATGATGTTACATCATAGCTTATTCAGATCAGTGCATTGGCTTTTGGGTTCTTTAAAGGGATAATTTACCAAAAATGAATATTCTGTCATCGTTTACTCACCCTCATGTCGTTCCAAGCTTGCATTTCTTTCTTCTGTGGAACACAAAAGAAGATATTTTGAAGAATGTTGGTAGTTCCCATTGACTTTCATTGTATACAACAGAAGTCAATGGGAAAGTTCTCTCATTATTTACTCACTCTTATGTTGTTCCAAACTGTATGCATTTCTTTGTTGTGTGGACCATAAGACAAAATAGAAGAATGTTGGTAACCAAGCAGTTTTGGGTTCCATTGACTTCCATAGTACTTTTTAGCCATACAACGGAAGTCAATGGGAGTCAAAACCATTTGGTTTCCAACATTCTTCAAAATGTCTTCTTTTGTGTTGCACAGAAGTCATACAGGTTTGAAACAAAGTGATTGGGAGTAAATGATGACTGATTTTTAATTTTTGTGTGGACTATCTCTTCAAAGGGTTCATTTTAGAAGCACAAAAATGAATATTTTGTATTTTTTATAAAGGGGTCTATGGTTGAAGTCCAAAAATGAAAAAGGTACCATAAAAGTAGTGCGTATGAACTGTATGCTATATTCCAAGAGTTATAAAATTGATTTTGTGTAAAAAAAAAAAGACCAACATTTAAGTCTTTGTTCTCTGAAATTCTTCCTCAGCAAGAAGACATTATAATGTATGTGAGGTTTTTGGTCATTTATGGAGCTGTTTATGTAAACATCAAAAAAAGACAGTAAAGAGTTAAAGGTCTTTGCAGAACTTAAAAGGTCTACCATGTTTATCCTGAGTAAATGGTGTGAGTCTGAGGTATTAAAGCAAGACACCGCAACGTCTCTGTAGTTTTCTCGTTTATTTCAAGCTTATTTACAAAGTGATGAACCTTTATTTTGCTGCTGTACTCTAAAGAGCTTCTGAGGAGCTCGTGTGGGCGGATTACGTGCAGCTCCCATGTCTGAGGTAAAAATGGCAGCGCAGCTCTCGTGGATTAAAGACTTTGCTCCCTCGAGCGACCCGTGGCCTGGCACGACCTGATTTGCTACCTGAAGACCTGTCACGTATCAGTTTTGGTTGAAACTCTTGCCTGAGACTCTCCCTGATGTTTTTCACAGGGTGAGGAGAACGAAGCTGCGGCGGTTGAAGTCGTGGACGGCACGTTGGCCAAAGGCTGCAACCACTCCAGTAACTCTGTAGAGAGTTTGTTCAGCTTGCACAGCGGCCAGAGTTCATCTAGTAAGCCGAATAAACTAGTAGACCATTTATTATTGGATCACGGGTCTAATCTGTGTTTTAAAATGTAGAACAGAGCTGCCACAGAAGCAAAAATGTACTGCTTACTCAATTGACATTTCAGCCATGTGGTTTGAGTTTCACTGGTTGTTTTTGCATTTCCTGATGCTTTAGGTGGTGTGACCAGCGGCTCTGAAGGTTGTAGTAACAGGGACAGTCTGCGTTTAGAAGAAGATGTGCCCTACACAGGCCAGTTCTGTGGAAGAGCCAAGGTCCACACCGACTTTGTTCCCAGTCCATATGACACAGAGTCTCTCAAACTCAAGGTAAAAACCAACCTGAGATGGTTCAGGAATAAAAAAACGAGCTAAACTCAACTCAGAGCGATTAACGTGTGTTCTTTTTCATTTGTAAGGTGGGAGATGTGATTGATATCATCAGCAAACCTGCAATGGGAATCTGGACTGGGATGTTGAACGGTAAAATAGGAAACTTTAAGTTCATCTACGTCGACGTGCTTGTGGAAGAAAGCGCGCCCGAACCAAGGATTCGCTCTCACCGGAGGAGCAGAAGACCTCGACCCAAAACTCTTCAGGAACTTCTGGAAAGACTCAATTTGGAGGTGCTTAAAATGTCTAATTAACTACTAAAGCTGATGATTAAGCTTGCTATACCCACAGATTCACATTCAAACATCTCAAAAACAGGATGTAAGGTATTATTTGATGTAGTTGGCGCTACTTTAACAGACAAAAATGTTTCCGCAGGAGCACATTTCATCTTTGCTGTTGAATGGGTATCAGACGGTGGAAGATCTTCGGGATTTGAAGGAGCAGCATCTCGTAGAGCTCAATGTGACTGACCCTGAACACCGACACCGGCTGCTGTTGGCGGCAGAATACCTGCAGGACCCTGAATGTAAGTGGTTGAACATCAGAAGTCATCAAAATATTAATAAATTCCAGGAAATGGCACATTGATGATGCTATCTTGTTTCCAAGACCTTTTTTGGCATTTTAGCTTTTATATAAAAGTTCTCACAGTTTAGGCGCTGATGTAAGATAAAGATATCAGCGCTGTGATCGTACAGTGTTTTAGAAGCTCAAAAACAAACCTCATCAAAGCCACACGGGTGAAGCGACAGGTTGAAAACACTACTTTTCACACATTTTCCCTCAGATAAAAATCTATTTCCTTTCCACTCAAGTGTCTGATAACTTTAGTGACGTTAAAATTGAAAACAAAACAAAGATGAGATAAAATACATTGAAATGTTTAAAAAATTTTTTTAAATAAAATAAAAATACATAAAATATATTTTATAAATTTTAAAATAATGTAAAATATTTAAAAATGTTTAAGAAAATAAAAATATTAAACATTTGAACAAAATGTCATGACATAAATGGAACACAAAACAAGGATTGAATAAAAAGGATTAGTAAAATATATTTTTAATTATACAATTAATTTGTGTGTGTATATGAATAAAAATGGCAATGGGAAATTTAATAAAACACAGATGAGAGAAAATACATTTAAAATATTTATATACCATATATTGTTTTTTAATTGGATGTTAAAATGTGTTTAAATTAGATGTTGTTTTATATAAACACACACACACACACACACACACACACATTTAAATGAATACAATATTGTAATATGTTTAAATGAATTATTATATAAAATCATTTTAGACTTTGTTTTAAAATTTGAGTAGCTTGATGTAAAACAAAACAAACAAACAAACAAAAAATAACACTGCTAGTGGAAAAAAGTGAATGTCATTGAGACCAGTTTTTTGCAAGTGATGAAAGACCCAACAGGAAGTGTGTTGAGCAGTGAGTTTGTGTGGGTATCCGTCTTTTAATTTCAGAAGGTTAGCCACACCTCACAAACGGCATCAAACGCTGCAATACACAGAAAAACATTGCGTGTGTTGCGTGTTATGAAAACATACTTCCAAGTACTGCATGAATATTCATGCACGATCATCTGATGACATTATCATGACGTCTGTGTCTGTCTTCTTTTTTTTTTTTTTTCTAATACAGATAATAATCAGAGCCACGGAGAGAAAGATGAAGAGCCCAAATCTCCCTCTGAACAAGTCAAAGCCGAACTAAACGACTGTCCCAGAGACTCAGGCTGTTACATCGGATCTGACTGTTCAGACAACAGTAAAGAGGACACAGAGACCCAGCCGGCCCCTCTCAGCCCACCTGCAACCCAAGCATAACCACAGCCCTGCATAATGCTGCTATCTTGTCCTCACCTGACTCTGGTTGGTGCAAAGATTGTTACCCGCCGGCCACAAACTATATTGGCCAGAGTTTTAGACTGTGTAAAGCAGCCTTTGTGTTTCAGAGCTGTTGCATTAAGATGTCTCTGACGACACTGGATTCTCACATCATGGACACTGTGAGAAGTAGTTATAGATATTAAAGATGACATGTAAATATACTGTAAATATGGTGAAAGTGGTGAAGCTTTGCTCTTGTAAACCATTTAAACTTTGCCTTGCAGATGCTAGACAAAACAACCTATTGAGATTACAAATGCATTATTTTCATGCAATAAAATTATATCTTTATATCCTACTAATTTCATTTGTTACATATCCAGTCATATTAATATAGTGATATTTACTGGTACAGATGTCAGTGGCTTCCTGAAAGTAAAAGTGATGAGCTCGGTAACACTCAGTAATAACGTGCTGCCATCTAGTGTGAGCACTTACTAACTACAGCCATAAACAATAAGCAAACTCCATCTTTTACATGAACCCATGCACACGTAACTCAAAATTGTTGAAAAACATTTGGCAAAATATAATCTCACAGGTTTTGCTGAAGTCTGTCTTAAAAATAACTGGTAACACTTTATAATATCATTAACAAATATAACTGATTTATTAATCATTAGTTAATGCACATTCAAATAGGTAAAAATGACTTATTTTTTGAATATGCATGAACTACACATTTTTTAATGATTATGCACTAACGTTCAAAGTTTTGGGGTCAGTAGGATTTATTAAAATGTTTTACATCTTGTGTTCACCAACATTGCATTTATTTAATCAAAAATACAGTAAAACCAGTAATATTGTGAAATATTACTGCAATTTTAATATTTCCTATTTTAATATTTATATATTATATATTTCATTTCTATTTTTCTATATATTTGAAAAGCTGTGCTGCTTAATATTTCTGTGGAAGCCGTGAAACTTTTTTTTTTTAGGATTCATAGATGAAAGTTCAAAAGAACAGCATTTATTTAAAATATAAATCATAAAATTCTAAATGTCTTTAATGTTACGTTTGCTCAATTTGAAGCATTCTTGCTGAATAAAAGTATTAATTTCTTTAAAAAAAAATCTTACTCATGAGCGATTTACACCCATTTGTTCTGCTTGTGAATAAATATAGTCAATGTGTTACCCAATAATATACAATAAAAACCTGTGATGTTTTGAATTACCATAAGTAAAGTATCATTCTTAAAGACTAAAAAATAGGCCTGTCTACTGCAGGACAAAAGTGGCTCAATTTACCTGACTTCACCTGATATACTGCTTCATTTCCAGTAATTACCTTCAAAACCCCTTTGAACACCTCATGAAAAACACTCTCGATGCAATTCAGAGATTTCATTACAAAATAAATCACTTAAAAAGACATCGATACAGCAAAGTAGAAGAAAACTGATCTTAAACTAGTGCAATGATATATGAATCACCAGCAAGCAAATATGTTACAAAAATAAAATAAAAAAATAAATAATCATATCAGCCTACAGTCAAGCTTTACAAGGGCTAGTTTGAGATTCACTGAACCTTTGATTTCTGCATGCTTTAACATTAAATCCATTAATCTTCAGTCTGTTCTTCACAAATATTAATAATAGGACACTTTTATTACCTGCTTTCATCAGATTGGACTCTAAAATTTACAGTGCACAATAACTCAGCTCCATTTTAAATACGGTTTGATACAGAAAAAATACATCAGTACATAAGGCATCAAAGCAGAACACTGAATCAGTGGAATACAGTCCCAGAGTGTCCGTGAACCAACGAAAACCATTCAAAATAATCCACTGGAGATGAAAAAGCAACTCAGTCTAAATGAATGATTTCGAGCTCGAGATGTTCGATCCATAAAATAGATTCAAGTGGTCACTAAAGTTTGCTTGCATGACGTGCGGGCATCATGATGTCATCACGTGCATAAGTGTCCAGACCGTTTCCTGTGTACACGGACAGCTCATCTGTGCTCCCGACACCGTTGATCTCTGAAACGAGCACAAAACTCATTAGCCAGTTTCACAGGGCAGATTTCTCCACTAGGGGGGTGTGGCCCACAACAATACTTTTGGGCCACATCTTCCCCCAGCATATTGTGTGGAAGCCCATTTCCTCCACTGAATAAATTTTTTTAAAAAAGGTTATTGCGACATTTTATCTCACAATTCTGACTTTTCACAGAATTGTGAGCTATAAACTCGCAATTGCGAGTTATAAAGTCAGAATTGCGAGATAAAAACTCTCAATTCTTACTTTTTTTCTTGCAGTTCTGACTTTTTTCTCAGAATTGTGATATAAACTCGCAATTGCGAGTTATAAAGTCACAATTTCTTGATATAAACTCGCAATTCTGACTTGCGAGAAAAAAAAAGTCAGAATTGCGAGAAAAAAAGTCAGAATTGCGACTTTTTATCTCCTTGACTCTGACTTTATAACTCGCAATTCTGACTTTTTTTCTCAGAATTGTGATATAAACTCGCAATTGCGTTGTAAAGTCAGAATTGCGAGATAGAAACTCCATCACCGGCATCACTCAATATTATAATATAAGGTTATTGCGACTTTTTATCTCACAATTATGACTTTTTTTTTCTCAGAATTGCATGATATAAACTCATAATTGAGAGTTAAAAAGTCAAAATTGTGAGATATAAACTCGCAATTCTGAGAAAAAAAAAGTCAGAATTTTAAGTTTATATCTCACAGTTCTGACTTTATTTCTCAGAATTGCAACTTTGTCTCACAATTGCGAGTTTATATCACGCAATTCTGAGAAAAAAAGTCAGAATTGTGAGAAAAAGTCGCAATAACCTTTTTTATTTTTTATTCAGTGGCGGAAACGGGCTTCCATAATATTGAGTGATGCCAGTGATGGTAATAAGACTGGACTCAAATGACTGTTGGCCACTGATTGTGTGAGTATACAGACTGAGAGACAGAGAGTGATGTGACAGTTTTTCACAACTGTGATCACTTTTTTCTGAATCACTAGCTCAGTATGTGAATCAACTTAACATTATTTTTAAACATTTTGGTTGGCTTCAACATATAATGTTTCTCTGGAGCTGTAATAACTCCAGTAAACTCTAAGATATTTCTAATACTGATATGAAATATTATTAATATTTGTGCATAATAGTAATATTTGTTATGCATATACAAATGTTTGAAAGAAACCACACACACACATATAATATTTGATTTAATATATATATAATTCATATATTTATATGGCAAACCTCCACATGCAAGTCATATATACATATGCATTAATTTTTGATTATACACACACACACACTAATTAATAAAATTTTTAAGTAATTTTTTTATTCACATGCATTTACACACACATATATATTTATTTCTGCACAAGCTAAATGTTGTCATTGAATTAATATTTATATATAGATGGATTACGGTATATTTATACATTTATTTAGAAATCATTTTATCATATAGATTTATACACACACAGACACAAACATTTAATTATTTTATTACTTTATTAGACAAACCTTCACATTTAAGTCATATTATGTATATATAGATTTATATAATGTTTTTTTTTATATATTTCTGCACATGGAAAACCTTGTTTATATATAGATTTATTATATATATATATATATATATATATATATATACACACACACACACATACATTCATACACACACATACATACATTTATTTATTTATATATCATAAATCACAAAAAATGTTTCTTATTTGTTCATGATACCTAATGCATTAACTAATGTTTTATCTTACTGTAAAGTGTTATATGCAGATATGAATACAAATATTGATGGTGTATTATTATCACCACCAGGGGGCAATGTGCCACAGCCATATGCAGAGGTCACAGAGAGTTAATTTGTTCTGTGGCTTTATCTCCTCCACACAGCTGTGTGCTCATGAGTCTCACCTGAAAAGATCAGTTTCTCCTTCATGAGGTTGACGTCACGACTCGGCCTACGTACTACAGCACTTAGCATGATCTGCTCAGGGTTGTAGCTGCGCATGCCACTCATCTTCCACCTGAGAAAAAATACAACACATTGTCACCAAAACACCACTTCTGAGGGTCTGAAAGTGCCAAAAAGTTCTGGTCACTAAGTATTAGATCTTGAGATATTTGATGAGAAAGTGAGAGAGAACACTTAAAAGTGTTAAAAAGGATTGAAGAAAATAGCGACACTGAAGTAAAAGCACACAAGAAGGAACAAAACACAACAAACACAAACAGAAGAAAGAACAAATAAAGACCAAAACAGTCAGAATTCTGTCCCTAAAATACTCATCCTCATTACCTGATCAGGTGATAGCTGAGCAATTTCAGCGAGCAGCGGAAGACAGGCACATGCAAAGAGCAGAGGACAGAGAGATAATGGAGGGAAAGTAGACATTGCCAAGAAGAAAAGAGCAGAGCCATCAGTTGAAAAGCACCCGGCCGCCCAGCAGAGATATAGCAAGCATACTAACTACAAAATAACCTAGCATTAGCGCCAAGGGCTGCACTAAAAATCAAATAGGCTTTCGTGCAAATATGTGCAATTAAAGGCATTATTGACACAGCAAAAAAGCTTCCAGTATTAAGAAACAGCTCGAAGGACATACTAAAAGAGATGCACTTACTTCTGAAATATGAAGATGCTAATGACAATTGCCACAGAGATTAAATCTGAGGTGATCCATATCAGGCCATATTCATCTGCACTCTACAAAACATGTTAAAGCAGCATTTAGCCATTAGATATCAATGTAAATACATTAAAAAATAAATAAATAAATAAATAAATAAATAAAGCAAATGAGGGGAAAACTATACAGGTAGAATCCCAATAAAATAAAATTGCAATATATAAAAAATTATATATACACTATATAAATCATTTTATAGAAATAATATAAAAATTATATACTATAGAGAGAGAGAGAAAGAAAGCGAGAATCTCTGATGTGTCTAAATATTCAGTCTTCTGTACTATTTCCAGGGAACATTTTAAGTATTTCAAAGATTTTTGGAGGTAATTTTGTTCACAAGCTCTTGCACTATGGATTTTTTCTGATGCAAATATATACAACCATTTGCAACATTATTCTCAATACTGATCTTGCATCATATATAAAGCACGCCAATTTAAAATCTACACTGTTCTGTGGAATGGATGGTAAAATGTGTTAAACAGGGCCAAGATCACTACATCCTCCTTGGAAGGTGACAGCATAATCAAATTAGCCATTAAATGAACATCCGACCAATGTATAGGACTTGATGAATGACAAGCGTTCCAAATCTGTGGAAAACTGGCCTGCTTTTAAGTGTGTACTTGAGCGTGGCCAGCAGAGTATGTACTTTTCGTACATAATAGGAGTGTGTGAACTGGGATTCAGCCAGAGAGAGATCAGTACCATGATCCAGATAGGATTAGGCACTTTCTTCAGGATGTGTGGAGCATCAGAAGAGACGGACTGAATCCCGCTGCACCACATGAGCGAATACAGCCACGGCTCGTTCACCGGATACACGTTCACACTCACATTACTGCCAGAAAACTGCCTGCTCACAACACACACATACACAAAGAGGAAGCTTGCTTGGTGAAAGTATTGCAGAACAAAACCTCATGCCTACTTTCATTTAAATGAAACAATAACATTGATGATAAAATGCATGTATGCATAAATTTAAACTTCACACATTAAAATATATATTATATACAATTCAAAATGCATTGTAATATATCATAGTAATAAAAATAACAATACAAATGAGTTCTCTAAACATTACAGACCCATAAATGATCTAAATACACCTATTAAAATGGATAAAATATTTAAAATAACTGTACGCCATATGATAACTCCATATTAAGATTTTAATATACTATGATTTTACAGTAACAGCAATAGCTGTATGGTTATGATGTTGTATTTCAATGCAAAATGCTTTCAGTATGATATTTAATACAGATTGGGAAAGGCAGATGTCTGCTGACGTTCTGAATGTGCATGTGTGTGTGTGTGTGTGTGTGTGTGTGTGTACCTGATATCCTGAGCTCTGGCCTGGCTGTAGTGCAGGGTGAGAGTACTGATCCCTCTTTCTTTCAGCTCAGCCACAGGAAGTTTCTCATCTGATGTCTGCTGAAGGAGAGGAACCGCTGCACGCACCTTCTTCCTGTACCAGTCAGGCGTCCACATCACCTACACACACACACACACACACACACACACACAGTAGCTGATTATGCTCTTTTCATATTTTTCTGAATATTAATACTGAATATCAAGACTATTAGACAACATTTCAACTAATTATATAAAATTGGTAAATTAATAAATTAGTTATTTTTTGATAAATTTTTAATTTATTAGAAATTATTTGGCTCATAAAGTAACTGATATTTTGGTACATGAAATAGTTGATAAAGGTCTTAAAACCTAATTAAAAATATTTTTCTCAATATTTTAAATTTAGTCGGAATAAGACATTAAACAACATTTCAATCATATTAATTAAAAATATATAAATAAGTACATTATAAATTTAAATTATTTTTAGATTAATTTCTTAGAAATTTTTGGCACAAAGCAGCTAATGAAGGTTTTTCAATTGTTAGAAGCTTATTAAGAATATTTTTCTCAATATTTCAGATTTAGACTGAATAAGGCATGATAAACACTTCAACAAATTCTTTATTAAAAAATAAAAATAAAGAAATATTATTTAAAATATATTCATATTGTTCCATCATGTATTAGACGCATATCTGTTCAGATGTTGGTTGAAGATGGTCTTTGGACCAAGGTAGATCATGTTTTTTTTTTTTGTTTGTTTTTTTAATTAGAGGCTTGCTAAGTGTGTACATGTATGTAGTGTGTGTTTTGTGCTCTCACCTGTTCTGGTAGGATGCTGGATCTCTGAATGACCTTTAGTGCATCACTGACCCAGAGCTGGTGTCGGGGGTGTTGAGGTGGAGGTCGCCGCAGGCTGAAGATCACGGAGCGGTTCGTTCTAGCAGCCAGACGCAGCAGCTCCGCGAGGCTACACACCGTCTGATTGGCCGTGCGGTTGCGATCCTTTTCAGACATGTACTGCACTGTCCAATATGGGTCATCCTGAGGAACAAACAACCTCAAAATCTTTAGTAACTGTGAAGATGGACAAAAGAAATAAGCAAGGAATCAAATTTAATACCCTGAGGAACCAAAGTCCAGCATTGAGACTGCGAATCTCTGTCCAGTTAAAGAACGAGGCATCGTGGTCCTGACGGGCTGGAAACAGTTTGTCCACATTGGTGGTCCTGCGTAGTGTGCGGTCCCTCATCAAAAAGGGCACTCCATCCAGACTAAAGCCAAAAAAAAAAAAAATAAATAAAAATAATGCATCCAATCTCATTAGAGTCAGGTTACTGCAAGCCAATTAGAGCTGCTGCCATTCTTTCTCACATTATAATTATATAATAGAATACCTAATGTAATAAACTAATAAAAATACAAACATATGAAACCAGTTATGATTCATTCAAAAAGGTATGATTAAAATGATAAACTAAACAAAGGCAGATTACTATTAATTCAAAAAGTATGCTAAAAAATAATATAAACCACATAAATACAATAAATAAAAAATAAAATAAAATATGAAATACAAAAATACAAAATAAATTTACGATTAATTCTAAAAGGTATGATAAAAACACTGATGTGGATTAATTCAAAATGACAAAGTAAACGAAGACAGATTACTATTAATTCAAAAAGGTATGATAAAAATAAAATAAACCAGATAAATAAAATAAAATAAAATATGATTCATTCAGGTATGTGACATATGTTTCATAAAGTCATAATACCTGATGGCAACATCTGCTTCCAGGGCAGTGACCTTCTGTTGCAGTGCTTTACTAAAGGACATAATGGTGTGTTCTGGAGCGAGCTGAGAGAGAGAGGCAGAGTGTAATGGGAGTTACTATCTTAACACTCCTTCGAGGAAGTCAAACAAACAGGTTTAAGCTTCATTGTACAATCAGCTTAATGTTTACACAGAGTGTAAGTGTGGCTCTCTACAGCAGGGACACACGGTCCTTCCAGTGCTGTTAACTGTTGCTAAACTTCAGAGAGAAACCTGGATGCCAAACATCCGGCCTGAAAAACCAGGATTATGAGACTCACCATTGGAGCTCCACGACGGCCAATGACAGCAGGACGAGGACCGAGCTTGGACCGGTCCATGATGCAGGGAGAAGAGATGAAGAGGGGAACCAGATACAGAACCAGGAGGACGCTCACATAAATCACCAGCGTTACAACTTGAACCCCTGGATAAACACACAAACATATGCAAAAGAAAAAATTGTCAAAAAGTGTCACTACTGTTTAAAAGGTTTGGATCAGTAAGATTTTTTGTTTTTTAAAGAAGTCTCTTTATGCACACCTAGGCTGCATTTATTTGAAAAAAAAATACAGTAAAAAAAAAAAACTAATATTGTGAAATATTATTACTATTTAAAAGAACTGTTTTCTATTTTAATATATTTCAGGATGTAATTTATTTCTCTGATGCAAAGCTGAATTTCTTCAGTGTCACGTGATCCTTCAGAAATCATTCTAATATGCTGATTTGCCACTCAAGAAACATTTCTTATTATTATCAATGTTGATAACAGTTGTGTACTTAATATTTTTGTGGAAACAGTAATACATTTTTTAGTTTTTTTTATTAATACAAAGTTCTAAAGAACTGCATTTGTCACTGTAGATAAACTGAATACATCATCACTGAATAAAAGTGTTACTTTCTTTCAAAAACAAACAAACAAACAAACAAATTTTTGAAGGGTAGTGTACCTATATTTTACAATTAGATGTTATGAAAGTGTAGGGGCCATCTTAGCTTTGACCCAGTCTGCCTTTTCCCCTCACATGACCTTCAACTCACTTGATCTTTCCACGCGCACCACCTGACTGGCGATGACCCACCCTAATGCTGTGACCACAGCTAAAGCCCCGATGTGCAGGAAAGGCCCTGTGAACTACAACCATATCAAAAACATAATTACTTGTCAAGAAATATCTCAAGACATTGGACCGTAATATGCTTATGAGGTTGATCCAACCTGCAGAGAAATGATGACAATGTCCCATTCGTCCTGCCAGAAATCATCAATGGACACCACTCCTGTTATTGTTGTGAGCAGAATGGCCAGAACTACAATCTGTAGGAAATAAAACTTGTTTTAATATACATTCAGA
Source organism: Spinibarbus caldwelli (assembly GCA_039654775.1). Lineage (NCBI taxonomy): Eukaryota > Metazoa > Chordata > Actinopteri > Cypriniformes > Cyprinidae > Spinibarbus > Spinibarbus caldwelli. The sequence goes on along the minus strand of CM077266.1, from coordinate 7,434,574 downwards.
ACCTCAGTCTAGTTCTAGGCTTACACAGATTTACAAACTCATCTCACCTTATGGATCCAGTACAAATTAAGCTGTTGTCCCAGTGCAATGTGACAAAGTGCAAGAATCTGAAAAAAAAGAAGAAAAAAAAATACAATAGAAAATTATGAATAAAATGATAATTACAAATAAAAATAATACATAAAATAAAAGTAATAAAAAAATTATTCATTTTTATAGAGATATTGTGTTGTATTTTGTATATAACAATAACATCAATAATGATAAAAATATATATATTAAAAAATATTAAAATATGTGTGTGTGCACAATTAAGGCTACAATGGTGGTTTTGAACCAACAAGAAGTCAGTCATGGCTTCACCGTGTAAATGCGACAATTAAGAGGCCATAAAAAGTTTAAAGGCACTGCTCACTTTCTCTATGCCACATGTGCAAGTGTGAAGAGCGCTCACCATTAAAAATGCAGTGTAAGTGAATCCTGTGAGTGTTGTGGCGAGAATGGGGACTGTGCCATCCTTCCAAACGGCCGAACGATTATATAACAACCTGCCAGAGAAACAAACCCATCAACAGCTCTCACACCAGCAGGGATAAAAAAACTCAAAGCATGCTTTACATACATGTTTTCCAACTCTTAGGACCAGTTTTACTAACAGCGTGCGCCAGCGCAAACCGTCTTTTGATGTTAAAACAGTACTGTCAGGATTTACTAAAGACGCGCAGTGACGCATTAGCACTGAAAAGGCATGGACACAGTTATTTTTGTGCATGACCTTATTGAATATGCATTTGTAGGAGTTTCTCTTTCAGACACAAAATTTATGAGAGGAGAGTATTCAAATCACGCAACACGATTTACTAACATTTGCGCCATTATTTAACATCCCAAAAAAGCGTATCTTAAACTATTTTGCGCTTGAAATGGCTGCAATTGTTGTTGCTAGGAGAGGCACCGCAGAGAACAGAGAGTGTATGGTAAAAGGGAGAGGATTTTTTCCACACATATTAATTTATTTGGAATGCCAGAAAGAACACATTGTCCAAACATATCATTTGCCATATTTTTAATTTGCTTCAGGATGACTTAACGCTCAATTAGGAGTCGCGCAATACCAGGTCTATCAAAACTTCTTGCAGCCCTACTTTTTTTGGCCTCTGGTTCTTTTCATCGTTTTGTGGCTTTATTCTTTATTTGCACTGTGCTTGGTATATTGCGTTGATCAATATGTAAATGAGATGTTGCGTCTGTGTTCTTTCATTTGCGCTTTGTTAGTAAATCACCTGCCAAATTTCCAAGCCCATCGGCGCTGTTTTGGAATTGCGCTCTCTTACTAATTTGTCCTGTTTAGTAAAACTGGCCCTTAGTGTGTAAAATTAACTCAGAAAGTTGTTCACCAATCCATGTTTCCGAATATAACTAACAGTATACCTTGCAATCAAACTAGAAAACTCATAAAACATGCTCTAGCAATGAAATGTGCAAACATGGCTTGCTGTCAGCTTCATGGTGAGGACACACAGCAGGGTTCAAAGTTAATGACCAGCTGATGTCAGTGCTAAAACAGCAGGTTCCTCCAAACATCAGGCTGAACTCACCAGTTGAACTCATTGTAGTCATTACGAGCCTCCAACCAGAAGTAGGACCAGACGAGGAGAAGAAGAAATGAACAGCAGAGGAGGAAGAACCATGAACATTCCCACTGAAAAACAAAAACAGGAAGTGATGTAAACACACATGTCCACCAGACAGACATTTATTCATTTAGCAGACACTTTTATCCCAATGAGGAATGTTACAAATCAGACAGATGTGTCAAACCAACAGTCAGCCACAGTCCTGACAAGACTTTATTTTTTAATTTATGTTCCCAATTTGGACTTTTAATAGCTCTCTTTAAATCCTTCACAACATTTTCACATCTGAAACCCTAGGGCTTTACAATCAGCACTTCATATCAAGTGTGGCAGGGGATGTAAAAAGCCACTGAGATCAAACACGTAGCTTTTAAGATGCCTTAAAGTTTTAAAGAGCATGATAAAATGTTAGATTAAGTAACTAATAAGTTTAAGAACAAAATGACAAGAATTTAATTAAATTCCTTTACCACAGAAACCACACAGCGTTCCACAGCGAATTACAGCAGCGATGGAACATTTTCAGCACAGTGGGATCTTTCAGAAAGAGAGAGAGATAGAGAGAGAGAGAGAGACATTGCCTTGCACCAAAGCATGTTTCCTGGGAGACCAGGCAAGGTCGCTGCTGGAGATCGAGAGGGCGGAGCTTTATTGTTCTGTTAACAGGAGTTAAAGGGTGATGTAATAATCAAACTTGTCTCGGTTCACCTGATGCTGAGAGTGAACAGATTTCACTCAGTGAACGATTGTGAATGTCATCATTTGTTTATGATTTTGAAATGTTATTCAGAAACCTGTGGCATACTACCATAAAAGTAATTTTAAAAATATACACAAATAATAATAATAAACTTTTTCAAGATGTACATGTTAAATGACATGAGCTCACAAGCTTGTTCGTAGAAGGAAAAGCAGCAAGCACATGAAACAATGGCTGGAGTTTAAGTACTGAATCTGTCAGATATCACTCAGATTTCATTTGGGGAAGGATGTAACTAATTACACTTTTTTTGCCCAAGAAAATTCTGTTGATTCTAATTTTCATGCAAGTACTCAACACTTCAATTAAGAATATAGTATGTATATGACTTTTTTGTGATTATTTTGCAGTACATGAATCTGTTGGGTAACGCAAGGTGCAGAGAGACATCTAAGTTGAGTTAGCAGATCAGATGGCTTACATCCTGCTGGCACTCACCCTTTCAGAACCCAAAAAGACCTTTCGTTCCTGTGGAGGTGTGAAATAGATCTAATGATCTAATGACCACGTCCTGAGATTCTGTAAGTGATTTGTTCAAATGCAGGGTGAATTAGGGTAACCATCACTTCACATTACAACCCAACTTGAATATCCTATTGAACTATTGAATATTTTAATGTATCTGAAGAAAGAAGTCTCTTATGCTCACCAAGACTGCATTTATTTGACCAAACAAATACTGTAAAAATAGTAATATTATGAAATATTATTACAATTTTGAAAAACTCGTTTCTATTTGAATATATTTGAAACTGTATTTATTCTTGTGATGCAAAGCTGAATTTTCAGCATCATTACTCCAGTCTTCAGTGTCACATGATCCTTCCAAAATCATTCTAATAGGCTGATTAGGTTTTCAAGAAACATTTATCAATGTTAAAAACACCTGCTTCATATTTTTCTGGAATGCACAATACATTTTTTTCAGGATTCTTCTTTGATGAGTAGAAAGTTATACACATAACAAAAATATACACATCAGAGCTAGTCATTCAGATGACCCCAATGAAAAATGTATATGAAGACCAATGACTAATATTTCCAAAAAAACAACTCAACATTTGCACTGATGAAGCTTTTCACCAATTCTGAGATTTCAAAGACCACAAGTCTTTTGACATGCCTTAAATTGCATGCATATATACAGCTTGCATATTTTCAAGTGATTCCACACACCCTGAGAGAGAACTGAATAATGCACTGACTCATGTTTTATTGGTCTGTGGATTGTGGTGGAGTCTACAGCGGAGGACACATTTCACTGTTCTGTTCATTCATTCTGCACAGCTGACAGCTGCTAATCCCTCAATCCCATCAGCTCCTCCAGACCTGCTCATGAGCACATCGGGTAGGACACATCGTCACCCTGCTCTAATTATAGAGTGGGCGGGGCTAGCAGTGATGACACAAAGTAAGCCAGCCAATGGCAGAGCTTCTGAAGAGTTCGCTCTCAGTGCCGAGGTGTTACTTCAGAGAGCCTGTTCAAATGGAAAGATGAACTAATGGCCGTGGGTGTGCGTGTGTGTGTTCACTCCTGAAGGAGCATTTATGGCAACTTGTGGGGAGGTGAAAAGAAAGAACAAAACCCACAAACTGAATCATCACATGCTTCAAACTGGATAGAACATGAAAAAGAATAAACAGATCAGAACTGAATACTAGAATACTGCTGACTACACAGTAAAAAGTATATATGGGCTACAATAATAATAATAATAATAATAATAAATTGCTTTTGCAAATATAAATATATAAATAAAACATTTCAAGCAATGCAGTATGCTACATTTTTAACCTCAAGTTTCATGTTTGTTTAAATCAGTGAGTAACTTGTCATCTCAGACATTAATACACTTAGTTGTCTTTTTTTTTTTTTACTGAATTTTATATAAAATATCTTAGCTTTTGGCAGCCTGGTGAAATAATGAGTCAAGAAAGGGTTTGTTTAAAATTGTTGTTTGTTTAAAAATATAGTACGTCAGGAGGCGAGATAAAAAAAAAAAATCATTTCAAACAATAGTATGCTATAACTTTTACCTCAGGTTGCATGTTTAAATCAATGAGCCAGTATATCGTTTCAAACATCGTTTTAATTTTTGATTTTTTTTACGTTTTTGAATTAAATTTTAGATAAAAATATCTTAAGCCCAGTCAAATAAGGGGTCAAGACAGAGTTGGTAAAAAATGAAAAAATCCCAGCTAATATTACCTAGAGTAATATTAAGTCAAGTTTAAACACACTGCAAAAATTGCATAATGTATGGTATGCTGAGTTTGGGGGAAAAAAAACAACAACAGAAAATATTAATATCTCATTTCTAATTATTTTTATATTATATACAGCATATATAAAATAAAACACACAAACACACACACACACACATACACATATAGACACACAAATATATATAATTACAATAAACTAAACTAAAAATGCAATTAAAAATTGTATACACAATTTATTTGATACAATATACAAACATATAATATACAATTAAATGTAATATTTATTATATTCTATATATTACATTCTGTATAATTTAATGATATAATTTTAAAATACATCGATACACACATACACACACACACACACACACACACACACACAATTAATTTAATTATAATGAACTAAAATTTGCAACCCTTGAGTGAAACTAAGCTCGATTTTTATCATTAAATCAGCTATTGTTCTATTTATATCAGCGCTATTCTAAACATCTGAGGATATTGCTACATTTAAGCTTGATACCCTATGAATATTAGAGGACTTTAGGTAAAGATTAGATAAGGGTTGATTTTCAATCAGAACATCTGATCGCTAGGCTGAAATGGATGCTTGGTTAAAATAACGGGCATTTCTGCTTGAATAACTTTACTAAATAATGTCAGTATCCAGTTTGGTGTCACCAGACATTGAACGGACAAGTCAAAGAGAGCCAAAGAGACCTGACTAAGCCTCTTGCTGTGTTGTATACAGATTGGAATTGACCTAGAACACGTCCTCCAGGGAATCTGAAACTCTGGCTTGAGTTTCTCTCTGTCTGATAGAGAGACATTCAGACAGCAGAGGAGAAAGGCTTTTTGCTTCATTACAGACAGCCAAGTTGTCCTTCGGTTCTGCTGTCTGCCTCAAATGAATATCGAACAAAATATTCATGACCAGACGCTGACAGAAATTACCGGAGAAAGGCATCAGTATCATCAAAGTGGACCCATAACTATGGATGACAAAAAAACTACACTTTTCTAAGCTCCGCCTCCTCAGTTGGCCACTTATTTGAGCTGTACACAACTTCCCATCAAAATGAGTGAGTTATTTAGTAAAATGTGCTTATAAACTGCTAAATATATAAATATATATATATAAATATATAACAATTACAAGTGATAACATTAGTGTAAATGACCAAGGTGAAAATGAAAAGGTGGAGCTTAGTGAAAAGTCAATGACTCAACAGGTCAGTGTCAATTTTGCCTCTATCATATGATACGATGGCTTTTCCCACAAAGGATGATGCTGTGGTTACCTTGGAGCTGTCGTCATGGGAGCGTTGGTACCGTTTCCAGCGGCAGCCGTAGATCCCGGTTAGGCAGGACAAACACAGCTGTCTCTCATACACCTGTAACGGTTGGTGTTTCACCATAGTCAGGCCACAGCTGATCTGCAGACATCCCACTCACACACCGCAGACCTGCAGGAGGGAGACACATATGTGAGAAACAACATTATCCATAACTAAACACTCTGTCTTCAACTAAATTATACTGTCTGTGTTGATATTGCACTGAAAAACCAAGTGGAGGATTTAGCTGTTTAGCTTTGAGTCTGGGAAACTTGCCTTAGGAAAACATACCACAGAAAATCCTACAGCGCCTGAGAATAAACAATACGTCAGTAATAATTGCAGGAATCTGGAGGTCGACAGTAATGTGACTTAACCACAGCAAGTGAAATACAAAGCAAAAAATCTTTTCATAATCGCACCATCATGATTATGAAAAATCGCACCATCATGATTATGAAAAATCTTTTCATAATCGCACCATCATCTGAATGCTAACCAGACATTTAAATGGAAAGCAGCAAGCTTATTGGCTTATGAACCAATCAGCTTGTGCCATATCATCAGTTTGCATTAATGATCCAACAGCCCGCGCTATCTAGAATTTCATGACAGAACTTGACATTAACATTTATCGACCACTTATCAGTTATTGACCATAACACAAAAATAATTATAAGCTTAAATACTGCATTCTTACTGGAAAAATTATCAGAATTGTATGCAGGGGCGGTTCTGGGGGGCCAAGCTTGTTGACAGGGGGGCACTGACTCCCCCGCCCCTCAGAACCGCCCCTGCATACAATTCTGATAATTTTTCCTTTGGCCCCCCTAAATTTGGAATCATATTACAGCAAACAATTTTGGGTGAAATGTGCAGTTTGTCCTGTAAACTATATGTATATAAAAAGAAAAAAAAAATCACCAGCTGCTAAATTCAAATCTGCATTCGCTGGCTGGCACAGAGCCAGAGGTACGCACGTTTTTAAAGCACTGCGCATTATAACCAATCACATACGATTCTGTTGAGCTCATGTATGCAAGGACCAATCAGAGGCGTTCAGATGAGTCGTCACTGAAACACGCTGTTTCGTCACCACACGCGTTGGCTGACTGAATTCTAATTCTCTCATCAGAAACAACAAAGTGAAGATGTACGAATGTAAGTAATATTAATTTCACAGTGTAAATAGCTTTAGAGATTATTATGGCAGTTTCTGAGAGTGCCTGAACTCACTGGACTGAAGCGAAAATGTTCTTTGATATTGTAAACGTTCTTTGCCCATAATGAAAGTATTATAGGCTAATTAGTAACTTACAATGTTTTTATTAAATTCACATTAAATACAAAGTCAGTCATATTAAAAGTATTTTATGGCATGACACTCATATCTGGTACTTAAGTAAAAAGACGGGCTTTTATGTGTAGTTAATAGATTACAGTATTAGGCTACTTTGCCCATTGCCCATTATAGACCAAATAACAATCTATAAAGGTGCAAAATGCATTTACTTACACATATCTGAGAATCAAGATATTTCATGATATATTTTAGAGATATATCAAATAAAAATATAAATAAATAAATAAATAAAACCCCTGCTGAAAAAAACTATAGACACCATTACAAAATTAGTAGTGGTTTTACTGGTTATAATGGGACTTGTATTGGTTTTACTGGAAACTGTAATGGACCCTGTGGATCTCTACTGGTAATTAGTTGCCTTCTATAGGTGGCTTGTTAAAACCAATAAATCCTAATAGAATATGTCCCAAAACACACTACAGAAAACCATTTTTTAATGGTTAAATGTCGATGGTTTGTAATGGTATTTGTAGTGTAAACCATTAAAATTTTCTGTGATGGTTTTATTGTTTTTTTGTTTGTTTTTTCAGTAGGGACATAAGCCTATATCAGCTATACAGTGGTATTGTGGCTGCTGTGTGTCACATGACAAGCATGAGAGCCCCCCTGACACTACAATACAAAATAATTTGTTAAATAAATGAAACATGATGAAATATTTAATTTAGTTGAAGTTGTTATAGATTACTTCCAGAGATTGCAGTGATACATGGCATGATGAAAAATGACTGAATGAATAATACTTAAAGTAGGTTAAGATGAATTTAAAAAGCCCCCTAAAAGCACAAGTGGCCCCTGTCTGGCCCCCCCAGTTACTGTGGTCTAGAACCGCCCCTGATTGTATGTAGACTTTATTTTTCTATTCATCCAAAAGTAGTAAGTACTTATTACTTTGGACCTACAAGTAGCTTCAAAATAAAGAAGAATATGCATTCTTGCCAACCTGACCAATCAGATAAGATTTAGCAGGAGCACTGACAGTTCTTGCCAGTTTGGGGTGTAATTTGCATCTGACAGTCAGTGGACGGTCAGCGAACGGCCCATCTGAGGATGAGAGCAGGTCCTACAGGACTCTGTGTGACAGCAGCTCTTTGATTAAGAGCTGTGAGACACGCGTACAGAATTCTAGATTTTACAGAATCAGATATTCAGATGCACCCCGACAGAGGCAAAGCGGCCCTCTCTGTCAGTCTGCAGTCACAGTATTCCCAAAGTTCAGTTCAGTAGACTGTCAACCACAAACCTTTGCTGCTTGAGGAACAATTTGGAGACAAGTTTGAAGTTTCTTTAACTACAACTTATGATTCTAAACATTTCCAGTGATCTAAAAGTGCTCGCGATTGTCCAAATGACTGAGATGGCCAATCAAATTAAAGAATTTTGGATGATACTGTTTACATAAATTCACGTACAGTAAGACACTTCAGTTTTAGCAGATAAAGATCGCAAAGGAAGATGTAAGTAGCTAAATATTTAATATCTGACAACTGTTTTACAATAGAAATGTTGAAAGACTGACAATAATATCCAGTCATGAAAACTACTCAACTTTTAAGTCAAATGTCACGCTTTTAATTCAAAACCATAGGCTGTCATTTACATGATTCATGTAATTAACAACCAAATAAAAATATTATTTTCAAAAAATTCTAATTAATTGCTTTGCAATAAATTCTAATTATTTTACTGTTCTTCTTTATTCCCTTAAATCCCTTTAAATCCTTTAATTGCATAATTAATAAATAAAAAGACAATTACTGGTAAAACCTGAGGTTATTTTAACCTGAAATTCTTTTGGAACAATAACTGATTTCCCTCAAATGCATAATAAATAAATCCATCACAAACCCATAAGTCAGTCACTGACCCAGCATCACCACACCAGATGCTCCAATGAAAAGCAACAGATTTCAATGACAGTAATTAAAGAGGGCTATTAAGACACAGCCAGCACAGATTTGATCTTTGTCCACCAGAAGCATCCGCTCAGACAGATTAGCATATCATTAGCATCTTCAAAAACCCAACTCTTATACACAAACAAGCTACTACGAGTCTTCATTAGTCATTTCCTCAAAACTACTGCTTCATATTCCACAATAATTGTATTCCTTTGACTCATTCAGAACAGACATTAACATATGATGCCTCGCAATCCATCCTATAACCACAGTCCTTCAAGTCACGATGGATGTGATACGAATCGGTATGAAAATGCTAAAATGAATGCATGAGAATATGAAAGCATCTGTGTTTCTCTTTTCCACACTTCCTTCTGCGTGATCAAGACTGGTCTAACCCCTTTAGTATTGGTGATTAGATTAGATGTAATGTCCTTTGTTGGGTTATGCGTACAGCACAATGTCTACAGGTCTGCAACGCACCGGTTAAATCATTCACATGCATCCTGTGTTCACCTACAAAAAGACAATATTGCTTCAAACAAAAGAAGTCATTATCTCCTTCAGACATGTCTTCCTGTTGAAAACGACCCTGTCTGAGTGAGTTAACACTCTGGTGTGACCGTCTGTCTGAGGCAGAGCACACACACACACCCACACACACGGACCTGATGTTAACATCACATCTGTTGCCCTATTAGTGAAGTGACAGTTCAGACAAAAATAACAATTCTGTTATCGTTTACTCACCCTCTTGTTGTTCCAAACGTGTAAAACTCTGTTGAACACAAAAGGAGATATTTTGTTGGGGCGCCAACAACAAACGGATCCCACTGTGCTTACATTGTACAATGCCATTTGTCATAATTTTTTTCTCTTTATGTGTATCTGCATAAACTTCAGATAAATTCGGATGGTCTACAGTGTTATTCCCAGCTGCAAAGTAACTTTGCTAAAGTTCATTCCCAATTTCAATGGGGTATTGAGAGGAAGCTTTACACCTGGGGAGTTCAGTGTAAATACAGGACACATATACTACTGTTCCAGTTTGGGGTCTGTAAGATTTATTTATTTATTTATTTATTTATTTTAAGATAACTTTTATTTAACAAGGTTGCATTAAATTAACCAAAAGTGGCAATAAAGACATTTATAATGTTACAAAATATTTCTATTTTAAATATACACTCTTCTTTTGAACTTTCTATTCATCAGATGTATCATGGTTTCTACAAAAAAATGAAGCATAATAATAATAATAAATTTTATTGAGCAAATCAGCATATTAGAATGATTTCTGAAGGATCATGTGACACTGAAGACTGGAATAATGATGCTGAATATTCAGCTTAGCATCACAGGAATAGATAACATTTTAAAATGTGTTAACATAGAAAACAATTATTTTAAATAGTAATAATATAATTAAATATTATTACTATTTAAAATAATTGTTTTCTATGTTACTGTTTATACAATAATTGTTTTCTATATAACTGTTTTTTTTTTGTTTTTGATTTTATGAATTCAACCATTGCGAGCATATAAGACTTCTAAAAACATTAGTAGAACTGTAAAAGTGTATATGATTTTTTTTTAATTTTTTTTTTTTATTATTACTAAATTACATACCTAAACAAACTCAAACTTACCTTCTCGATGCTACTATGTCTTCCTAAGACACACTGAGAAGCAGCTACATGACATGGCCAAAACAGATTCTTCCACCTCAATATTAATACACATTCCTCATAAATCCGTTTAAACTGTATCTCTCAATGTTCACAGTGGCAGACACACACTTGGGCAGAGGAGAGGTAGTGTATAGTGTAAGTGTGTGTGTGTGCGCAGCTGTGTTGGTGTGGGGCTTCATGCTCCAGCCTGTTTCCATGACACTGAGCTTTAAAGACTTACAAAAGCCTGAATTCTCTGACATCAGGAGAGTAAATTGAGTCTGCTGCTTAGAGCCTTATTCCCGCCAGCTCTAACTGCAGACCTTCTTGCTCTTCCACAGCTGTTGGACTTTCCCAACAGGTATGATTGCCAGAAACAGGAAGCTACATATTGTCTGCTTAATTTCCTGTCTCACTCCAGACTGTCTCCTCAAGTGATCAGAGGGCCAAACGCAATGGACTTTTTCAGCAGCCTTGGGTCTAGAAGAGTTTTTCCCTCATTCATTTTTTACATGCATGCATCTTTAAGTCAGATTTATAAGCCAAGAATCAAACCAACTTGCTCAGAGATTAACCATACAATTACAAACTTTGATTTGAAATCTGAATAATGAACAGCGCTAGAAGCATTGCAAAATTCATGATTGAATAAAAAACAAAATATAAAATTACTGACTTACAGTCATTGACTAAAGTATAAAATACATTATTTTGTAAGTGTATAAAATATAATATTTTAAATGTACTGTAAAAATGCAACAATTAAACATTTTTCGAATATTTGCTAAATATTCAAATATGTTGTTGATTAATGTAAGCTGTTTGAGAGTATGCAGAGACTGACTTGTTTATGTCATTTACATTGCTTCATGCAAGTGGGAGGAAGCTGCGGAGCTCTTTTGGCGCAGTTCTTATTTCCATGGTAACAGCGATTTCTCTAATTAGTGGACCCAAAAGGAATCACTCCTCAAGATTATGAGTAATGTACTTTTTCCCAATGGGAATATTAAACAACTTGAAATGAAGAAATCAAGCTGTCACTTCTAAAGTCCAATACACTTATTTTCCAGTCTCTGAGCTCATGGAAGGTTTGTCTTGAAAGGTTTTGCCATTATCATTACAATTATTTCTCTATTGAAAAAATGAATTGGAGTTATAATTCTGAAACCCTACTGTTGCACTTCACACCCAAGACTTCAAATGATATCACAGATCTGCATCTAAAATACGTGAAGAAATTATTCATCATCATCTATAACACCATTCAAAACTTTGGGGTCAAGATTAACTTTTTTTTTTTTAAATGAAATTAATTCATTGCAGTGATAAATGACAATGATCAAAAGTGTCAGTAAAGACATTTCTATTTCAAATAAATGCTGTAATTTAAAACTTTCTATTAATCAACAAATCATGAAAACAATGTTTCACGGTTTGGACAAAAATAAATGTTCCTTGAGCAGCAACACAGGATATTAGATTGATTTCTGAAGGATCAGGTGACAGTGAATACTGAAGCTTTGCATCACAGAAATAAATTTCATCTTAAAATATATTAAATATATTAAACACTTATTTTTAAATTGTAATAATATTTCACTGTTTTACTGTATTTTTGATCAAATAAATTCAGCCTTGGTGAGCATAAGAGACTTTCTTCAAAACAATTTAAAAATCTTACAGATCCCAAACATTTGAACAATAGAGTACAAAACTGCAACACTTTCTGTTTAGCAATTTGGATGCCTAACATCTGACTGAGACATCCAAACTTGAAATAACACTACTTTCAGACACTTCAGGGCAGCATGTGCACAAACATACTCATTGTTCGTTCCTGATGGGATTTTACAGAGAACTAATGGCTAGTGTCCAGTTCAGAAGCCTTGCCAAATGAGTTGGGGAACAGGGGGTCAGTGTCTACTGGGAAAACAAGTTATCACCAACAACTAGTGATCACTTCAGAACACAAGGATTGACTGGATTTATATAGTATGGAACATGAGAAACCATTGTACGCTGTACACAATCACCAATAACAACATAGAAAATAATTTTAAAATATATAATAATAATATTTATAATGTTTCTAAATATAAAAAATATATAATCTCTTAAAATAAAATTAATTTAAAATATGTTGGAGCAAAAAAAACAAAAAGATAAATGACTACATCGCAAATCATGAAAAAAAAATGAAAAGAGCAACAGGAACATTCTGCAAACTATCTCCTTTGCTTTTCACAGAAGTCATGCATGTTTGAAAAAAACATAATAAAGGTGAGTAAATGATGCTAAAATGACAACAACGCTTGGGATGTGAAAATACTGTATGTTTTCCAATCACAAACAGCTCATTTCTTCAATGTTCCTTACTCAGATATCAGGTCCAGAAACTCTCATTAACTCCAGAATGACATTAACAAAAAAAATGAACGCTGTTTCTATTCAAGGACTCATGCATGATTCAAAAGTCTGAAAATAGAGAGACATTTAGTCATTGTCCAGATTCTGATTAGGCAGTGCAGAACAGATGTGACATATTGAGGAATGAGTAAAACGACTTTGGGAAGTTTCTGTGGGAAATCATCCAACAGGTTTGAAGGATCCACCACAGGGAGGAAGGTTTACTTTCCCAGGGATGAAACAAGCCCTTTGTGTTCCCACTCCTCTGGTGGGCCCTCTGTGGATTTTTCTGAGATAATGTGAGCAAAGACAACCTCATTTATCTCTCTTCATATACTACTTTTGTTTTGGCACCTTCTCACAGGCTCTGAGAAACAACAATCTCATAGTTTGGATGTTAAACATTGGTTGTTGTGGAGAGCTCATAATGACGGTACCTGACATAGATGTCATAGCACAAACGAAATACGATACGTAGACCATATTTGTGCCTCAGCGTTACTGCTGACACCAGAATAAAGGTGAATTCTCTCAGAATCTCTCAGGAGACCTGAAATGGCTTGTTATGAACAAGTCTACAGGCAGAGCTTTGGTCTGGAGAAGATGAAAGACATCAACATCCAACACCCTCCATCTGGTAGTTCCCGACTTTTGCAAAACACTTCCATTTTGCCCTGCTGTTAGTCTTTTCACTCTCAGACGTTTCCTGAGGAGCGGTCTGCACCACTTCCCGCAACATTCAGCCCAAAACTTTTGAAGCTTAAGAGAAATGCTCTGCTCTCATGAGATTCTGGCAGCACCATAAATAACTGGCAACCCATAAGCCACTGAGAATATGAGGTGTATGAGTCCCAAAATTTAAGCCCAAAATCCATCTTTCTTTAACTCAAAGAAATGCCTATATGTGAAGATACTGGTCTCCTGATGGTGGAGACCTGGGCTGGTTGTCACTAGGACTATATCTTATCATCTATAAAGTAAAAAAGACTCTTTTCTTTAGCAGTGATTTTTTTTTATGATATTGTAAAACAGCTAATTCAAATTGCTTAAAAAAATTATAATAATTTTGGTCAATTTTGTCCACCTAAAATATCAATATTAACATTGTTTTTTGCTGGGCAAAAATTTAACAATAAAACTACACTCGCATACATTCAAACAATAGTTAACACTGTATAGTCAAGACAGAACAGGGAAGGACAAGTATTTCTCATAAATGCCAGGTCTAGGCACTTGGGGCAATATGTCACGTGTTTAAAAATCAGAAATGTAATTTTTTTTAAATTTAACTATTTTATTTTCTTCCAATTCCCTGCTTTGTAGACTATATAATATAAAAATATATAAAAACATAAAACATTAACAAATTAGAAATATATTAAGGTGTTTAATTTTTGTGTTTTAGAAATGTTTTACTGCTTAAATTTTGCTGCCAAATTTAGAATAGGCATATTCCATTGTGACAACCCCATAGAGTGTGAAAACATGCCCCACTTTAGAGAAACATTGTGACAACTTACCCCCATCTCTGCTATAGCCTACTGTAAACAGATCATATACATTGAGTATTTATAACTCAAAGTGAAGAGTAATTGTTACAAGACACACATATAATGAAGCTTTTACCAAAAACATTTGTACAGCGATATGTATGAATATATAATTCAAAACCATGAAATATATCAAAGTGGCATGGTAGGCAACTGCCATCTAATATTGTACAGTCATAGTACTTTTGCAAGCGAACCCAGCTCTATGAAGATTAAAAAAAAAAGTTTTAGATAAACGAAACGTGGCTTCGTTTACTTATTGCATATATGCTGCAATAAAAACATAATATATGAATGCAAATGACAAACACTAAACGAACAATATATGCATGTGATTGTAAACATGCTTAAGTACAGGCTGCTTATCCAGACTCACCTTCTCGTCGGCAAGGTGATCAGCGCAGGTACTTGAGCTCTTTTCCTCCAGTATTCTCCTTGTAAACTTGCGTTGTTGTTTGTCTTTCTCTTTCTTTAGATGTTAAACAAACATTCAACACTCTCGACTTATCAAGGTATAGCCTACGATATTATTAGATTTAAACTACAAACTAAGTTCCGTCAGTGCGCGGCGTTTCAACTTCAGTCTGCCTGACACGATCACCAGCGAGATGGTTTATATGAATTATTTCAATATAACGTGTTTTCACGTTATGTTTGGAGGATTATGATTCACCGAAGACATTCAGTGAGTAAATCCATCCGATCCGAACTCCTCGTGGGAGGAGCTGCGCCTCTCCTCCGCCTCTTGATCAAGCGTCATCAGCGCGTGATTAGTGTAACCTGTATTTAAGTTCATAAACGTCATATATATTAAGTTTAAACTTCGATTAAGTACTAGTTTAAAATTAAGTTCAAATTAAAAGAAGAATTTCATCTCCAACTTCCTCAATGACTCGACTCTTTTGAATTTGTCCACTAAAGTGATTCATTTGTGGTCCTACCCTGCGTCCCAATCGAAAATTACTAATATCACATAGAATTTAGGATGGATAGTATGCACATTCGGACGCAGGCCTAGCCTTTGATTTGTTCACTTCTAAAGATAATTCACGAACGCATCGGTTTAAGCCTACTTTTAGTTTACAAGCGATTACGGTTACTTTTCTGTTGCTTACTGGTTGGAATGATAATAATTGGCAAACTTCTAAAAACCAGATATAATGGTTGCTGTCTTTTGTGAAGTTTTGTGTCCACCTCTGTCAGGCACAGTATCCAGCCCGCAGAGCAGAGCATCCACTGCTGCTATTCCAGGATGCCAGTGAGAGATTAACCTCTGACCCGAGCCAAGCTTGCATCACATCCTAATCTTTAACAGCCTACTGGTGGACTGAGGCTGTCCTTCAGCAAGCATGACTTTGAGTTAGACACACTAGCCGGGCACAGCTGTACGGGTGTATTTGTGTATTTGTTGTGGTGTTTTCTGATGCACTGAGATGTCAGGATGATTGTTCTGCTCATCAGATCCAGTCTGCTAGAATATATGCAAATCCACTTTTAAGGGCTTGAATGGACAGGAACATTCATTCAGGAATAATGATTGTTATCTAAGAAAAAAAAAAAAAAAAAAGAATAAATACATAATGTTTTAAATGATCATTAATAATCACAAAATAATTAAATAATGTATTAATTATATTATATGATAGAATATTATAATAATATATAGGCCTAATCATTTTACATGAAGAGCATTCTGTCATTTCCACAGTTCTTACTGTGTATATTTTTTTAATAAACAGTAATAATAGCAAGGACCCATTATAGAATAGAATAATATTTATTATAATCATTACATATTTGAATTCCATCATGTTACTTTTATTTATCAAAAAGACACATTGATTTATTTGTTCCATACTTTTCACTGAGCACATCATGCTTGTTATTTACGAAGCGCTAACAGGTCATATGTTTTATATATTATAAACTGTAATAATAGAATAGAATAGAATAAAATAGAATATATTCTAAGATTTGTAAGCTACAATTTCTTTCAAAAATATTTATCAAAAATAAATAATTTGTTAATTACAATCCTTTTATTATGAAATATCTCTGTAGGGAAGCGCAACTGGAATGAGCAAAAAAGATTTTGAGCAGAGCCGTTGATTTTGAGGAGGTTTAGACGTGTGAATCTAGCAGCACCATGTGGATACATTTGTAGTTGCAGGACCATGCAGACACACACACACACACACACGTTTCGCTATGCTTGTGTGGACTTCCATAGGTGTAATGGTTTTCTACTGTACAGACCGTGTATTCTATTGCCCTACATCAACCCTACACCTAAACTTAGCCCTCACAGAAGACTTTTTGCATTTTTAGATTTTCAAAAAACTTCATTCTGTGTGATTTATAAACTTCTTTACCCGTGGGGACCTCAATTTAGGTCCCCACCGTGACACGAGTCCCCATGAGTCTGTGTGTATTCAGGTTTAAGTCCCCACCTGAATAGAAAAACAGGTACACACACACACACACAGCAAAAAAAAAAAAAAAAAAAAAAAGTCTAAGCTGCCATTTTCATACTTGTCCACAAGAAATGCTTTTAAAACTACCCCATTATTATTATTATTATTATTATTATTATTATTTTATATATCTCTCACATCATGTAATATTAAAAGATTGTGGCATGTTCACAAAATAAGTATTTTTCTTGATGGGGTCTTTAGAACAGAGACTATTAAATGTGATACAGAGAATATTTTCTTTTAGCTTAAACTACTTATTCACAAGATGCTATGGTGTTACAGTCACAAGAGAGTAGCCTCCAATGACTGCTTACAATCATTTAAAATAGTTGGAATATACTGTACAACTGCTGACAACAATCAGTCAGTAGAAGACAGACTGTTTAAGTTTACAGTTAAGACACACACCAGACACCACCACCATAGCGATAATATCTGCTCTGTCCCCAAAGCACAAAGAGCAGATAACAGTTCAAACATGTTGAGAGTGAAATTCCTTTGCCTTCTATGTCACGGAAGTGTTAACAATAGCTGGGCAGGTTTCCACCGATCTGAACCTCTGATACATTAGTCATAGAGAAGACTAGACATTCAACGAGACGTTCAATATCCCACCCAACAGACATATTGAAGTTACAACCAACAGAAACTCAACCGCAATGCCAGATCAGGTTAACATTTACACAATAAAGGCTGGTTTTGATTAAAATATAGAACTTTGGCAGGCCGGCCCCTATAGTTATAGGTTATTTAAGGATTTGTGAATGTAAACAGGATGACAGGAAGAACATCCTGTCATTTCCCCAGTGCTCATTTTGTATATACAGTACATATGAATTCTACATTATTGTTATATATAGACATACACTACCGTTCAAACGTTTGAAGTCAGTACGTTTTTTTTTTTTTTTTTTTTTTTTTTTTTTTTTTTTTTAAGAAATCAATACTTTTATTCAGCAAGGAGTCATTAACGGATCATTTAATGTTGTAAAACATTTTAAAATATTTTACAAATAATATAAAACAATATAATATAATGATTTTATATATTATAGCCTAATTATCTTTAGTTTCTAATAAGTTCTTTTAAACTTTCTTATCATAAAAAAAATCCAAAAAAAGTGTCAGGTTTCCACAAAAATGTTAAGCAGCACAAATGTTTTCAGGACTGATAATTATAAGAGTTCAATACTTATACACATAAAATACCCTAAGTTTGAGCAGTAAGTAATTGATAACTTAAGCAACTTCTTTCCAGAGAAGATAAGTAAATAAAAGTGCAGAAATGTGGTTGTTTCAGGATCTACAGTGGTGAAATAACTCTCTCGATTTCCCGTTTTGTTCACGGCAGTTAATCAGTGACTGCCAGTCTAGGTTAAATCTCAAGCTATGTGGATCTAACAACATGACGAAACACGTTAAGCAGCATATCAGAAAAGAAACCCTGACAACTGAAGCAAGCAGCATTGTTTCAACATTCTGATGCCTGAGGAATGCCAGCGCCATCAGCTGCGTTTTCACTGATCTTTAGAAAGTGGCCTGGAGGCATATACTTTGAAATCTGTGCTGTTAATGGTTTGTGTCTCTGAACAGTGTCATGTTAGATGTTTAGGAGAAGCGGCTCGTTCGGCCCACATGCAGCTAATGAGACCTGCTTCATCACATCTTAATGTTAAAAACTAGATATGCAATCAAATGTCGAAAAACGATTTTAATATATAAAACTTTTATGAAATTCTTCCAAACCAAATTACCTGAGATCTGCTTTTCACATTATAACTCCATACTGCACTCTTACTGCATGTCAACAGTTGTCAAATGTGTCTATTTTTATTTCTCCTTAGATAATTAACTAATAAATAAATTTTGTAATACTGTACCTCACTAAATTTAGCAAGTTTTAAGCTTAAACAAATGAAAAAAGATAGTTCTGTAAGAAAAATATACGTTTATTTGTAGACTTGAAGTTAAAAACATCTTATTAATGGATTAATCTATTTGTTTCTTACAAATATGCATCTTTTCACTTCTCAAGACGTTAACTGACGGACTGGAGTGGTGTGAATTACTTGTGGATTATTGTGATGTTTTTATCAGCTGTTTGGACTCTTATTCTGACGGCATCCATTCAATGCGGAGGATCCATTGGTGAGCAACTCATGTAAACATTAAGAAATGTTTTTGCAGCACTGAGAGAAGGACACTTACATGAAACATTACTGAGATCCCTCCAAGTCTCATGAGCTTTAAAAGAGAATGAAATGTTCCTCTGGGAGGATTCTTTATGTATTCCAATGCTTCATGTTTGTACAACAGGATTCCTAGCGCTTTATAAAGAAGAGGAAGATATACATAGCATATTAGTTTAGTGCATAAAGAATGTCTAATGTTTTTTTTTTTTTTTTTTTATGAGGACATATAGAAACCATAATGCATGCTTTACACCCAGCTAGACAGATAAGACCTCTGTTTTGTCTGCCGTCCGCTTGCAGGCCAAGACACGACACACTAAAACGTGGCACACAGAAGAGAAATGGAGGAGAGACAGATGGGGTGGGGTCGTGAGGGTGGAAGTAGAACTACCTCTTAACCTCTTATTTTTACTGTTACTTTGTCTTTTCTGAACAAATTATGAAAATAATAATAAAAATAAATAAAATGTCATTAAAAAAAAAGTATTAACACCAGATTTTAGACTAAATTAGTTCACTTCTTGCTAAGATGTTTTTCAGTTTGATTTGATGTTAATCAGTAAATCTGAATTACATCCACCTTTTTTCATGCTCACCATTTTTCTTGCATGAAAAAGCACTTTAGTTTAGCCATTGTGTGAGTGTGTGAGCAGGAAAGAGGTCAGTTCCTGCTGCCTTTAGGACCTTGAGGAGAGAGTCCAGTTCCCACAGTAACCAGATCTGGGGGAGGTCTCACAAAAAAACGGGAATCATTATAATACTCCTTTCCCAACTTCCAGAAGTTTCTTTTCCACACTATAAAGTCTGCATGAAGGATTTGGTGTCGGGGAAGCCGACAGATCCGAGAGGCTGCAGAAGTTTTTGGGAGCTCTGAGAGGTGAGTAACAGATACCGTTAAAGCTGTGAAAACAAACTTTGCATTCAGGCTTCATCAGCATCATGAAAAATGTAAAAAATGTGTGGTATTCCATAACAGAATCCTTCATTTTAAATAAAACTGAAGCTTGTATGAGACTTTGTAACTTTGAAGTTTTACTCAAAGGTGAAAAGATGCTAAGTGCTTTGATTTACCGTGTTTGTGTGATGATTCAAAAGGTTTTTGGCATACACCACAGTTCCAAATGTTCTCCATTGCTCCTTCAGGCTCTGACATGTAGGCATAGTAAAAGGCCATTCATTGAGAGGGTGTGGGGTATGGTGCATTTTGCACATCCGAAAGCAACATTTTGGGCTGTTCACTGGCAGAGGGGTGGGGAAAAGCTGCACGAACTGTCTGAAGTCTCCTGTTCCCACACTAGTGCCAGAACTTCCTGCCATCCTGGCAGTGCTGATTGGATAACAGTTATCCTGCGTAAGATGACTCCGGGCGCCGTGAAATCTGTATATGTGGCTGCACAGCTTTTTTCCATGAAAAGTTATGTAAAGTTATGTGATATTATACACAACTGTTTAAAAGTTTGGGGGTCAGCACATTTTATTTATTTATTTTTTTTAAAGAAAATATATTTTTATTCAGCAAAGATTCATTAAATTGATCAAAAGTGAAAGTAAAGACATTTATAATGTTACAAAAGATTTCTATACCAAATAAATGCTGTTCTATTCAACTTTATATTCAACAAATATAAAGTTGATAATAATAAATGTTTCTTGAGTCTCAAATCAGCATATTAGAATGATTTCTGAAGGATAATGTGACACTGAAGCCTGGAGTAATGATGCTGAAAATTCAGCTTTGCCATCAGAAAAATACATTTAATTTAAAAGTATATTAAAACAGAAAAGAGTTGTTATATTATTTCACAATATTACTGGTTTTACTGTATTTTTGATCAAATAAATGCAGCTTTGGTGAGCATAAGATACTTCTTTCAAAAACATTAACAAATCTTACCAACCCCAAACATCTGAATGGTAGTGTAAACAGTTGAAACATTTTTAAACATATTTTTATGTTCAGCAAGGAAAAGGAAAAATATGTTATGATAAAGAAATCTTAGTGAGGTTACAGCTGTGCACGTGGCAGTTATGTAACATTACTGCCTTAAATGTGTGCTGGACCTCCTTTAGTATAGCAGGCCTGTCATTAAAGGCTATGGGAATTTAAAATTACAGCTCTAATATATCTTGGCGCTACTCTCAGTTCTGTGGTCTGGAACTGAAACACAGTCTACAGCTCTACACATAAAGAAAACCATCTCATATTTATCTAAAATAACTGACTAAATTTTTCTACCTTTATAGGCTGTAAACTTACCAGCTCCGAAATCATGTTGGTGTCAAACGTGGTTCTCCTGTGCTTACTGGCTACCGTGAGTGGGGACAAGACCCTCAGCAGCCATGCCTCCATCCTGGCAGACAACAGCGCCAATTTGGCCTTCAACCTGTACCACAACCTGGCAAAAGAGAAGGACATCGAGAACATCCTGATTTCCCCTGTGGTTGTGGCCTCCTCGTTGGGTTTGGTGGCTCTTGGAGGGAAATCCAACACTGCTTCTCAGGTCAAAACTGTCCTGAGCGCCACTACGGTGAAGGATGAGGAGCTGCACTCTGGGCTGTCGGAGCTTCTCACCGAGGTCAGTAACTCAACAGCACGTAATGTCACTTGGAAGATCAGCAACCGTTTGTATGGGCCCAGCTCTGTGAGCTTCGTCGACAACTTTCTGAAGAGCAGCAAGAAGCATTATAACTATGAGCACTCCAAAATAAACTTCCGTGACAAGCGCAGTGCGGTGAAGGCCATCAACGAATGGGCATCAAAGTCCACCAACGGCAAGCTGCCCGAGGTGACCAAAGATGTGGAGAAGACAGATGGAGCCATGATCATCAATGCCATGTTTTATAAACGTAAGTCTTAGATACCTTTAGAATTAGGAGCAATTTGTAGATTCTTTAACTAATACGTGGCTCTGTTTTCTCTCCAGCACACTGGGATGAGCAGTTCCATCATAAGATGGTGGATAATCGTGGTTTCTTAGTGCATCGCTCCTACACCGTCTCTGTACCCATGATGCATCGCACAGGTGAGGCCGTGGTTAAAGCAGATCTAATCCTGAAACACAAAATGATGTGTAGCTTAGTGGTTCGTTATCGAGGATTTTTTGTTTGTTTGTTTAAGTTTTTATTAGAAATTAATTATTGGGACAGTAGTACTGTAGTAGTAGTAATGTTTATAGAATTTTTGTGTATTCTTTAATGTTGTGTTCTTTAGTTTTAGTCAATTTTACCAGCATGCACTTAAGTCAATAAAAATAAAACTTTAATTTACAAGAAAGTGCAAAATTAAACTAAATCTTCAAATAAGTTACATATTTAGTTTTAAATATTTTATATATTAAAATAATAATTATTACTTTTTGACAAAAATATCCCTTAAATTTTAGCCATTATTACTACATATTGATTCATTTTAATCAATTTATCTCAATGAAATGGCATGTAATTTTACTCAACAAAAACAAGATGATTTAAATTAAACAACAAAATTAAACTAACAATTCAAATATTTATTTATTATAATTTTATAAATATTTTATATATTTAAATAAATAATAATATATTCGTTTTTGTGATGACAATATCCAGTATTTTGTCATCTCATATTCTTTCATGTTAAAGAATATGTTAAATGAATATGTTCCATTTTACTCTGACTAAAATGTCAACAAAAATGATGTTCATTTACAAAAAAGTAATAAATTTTTTTTTTAAATATCAATATTTTGTTAGATATATTTTACATATAATATATATATATATATATATATATATATATATATATATATATATATATATATATATATATACACACACACAATTAATATATACAATATTTAGTTACATTTAGTTAAAAAAAAAAGATTTAGCAAGTACATTAAAAAATTATAATAATAATAAAAATCTGTGTTCAAAGCTCACTTACCTACAATCATTTACATCCAAAACTGCTGTTTGCTTTGGCAGGAAATTTTAGGCTTCCATCATTTGCCTTTACACATTTACGTCATATGTTCATGATCTCTTTCAGGCATTTATGGCTTTTTTGACGACACAACCAACAAACTTTTAGTTCTGGACATGCCACTGGCCCATAAGATGTCGTCTGTGGTGTTCATCATGCCGTACCACGTCGAATCCCTGGAGAGAGCGGAGAAACTGTTGACACGTCAACAACTCAACACCTGGATCAGTAAAATGGAACAGAGGGCAGTTGCGGTGTCATTGCCAAAGGTCAGCGTGGAGGTCAGCCACAACCTGCAGGTACAGACAATCTGCAATTCTAGCAAGCTATTATATTATTCTAAACTCACCTGTGAATTCAGTTACTAATGTAATGGCTTGCTTTCTTGCAGAAACATCTCGCCGAGCTGGGTCTGACTGAAGCTGTGGACAAGGCCAAAGCTGATCTGTCCAACATCTCAGGGAAGAAAGACCTCTACCTGTCCAACGTATTCCACGCCTCCGCCATGGAGTGGGACACGGAGGGAAATCCACCCGATACTAGCATCTTTGGTACCGACAAACTCAAGAACCCCAAACTTTTCTATGCTGACCATCCCTTCATCTTCCTGGTGAAGGACAAGAAGACAAACTCAATCCTTTTCATGGGCCGGCTGGTCCGACCGAAGGGTGATAAAATGAGGGATGAATTGTAATTTGCTAATTTAAATGTGATTGTATGTGGTTAATGACTGTGTGTGTATGGAGATTTATGGATGTGTGTAAATGGTACACCTGAGTTCGTTCCATTAGATCTGTGGACCACCATGTGCTATCCGTTACATTTACTTTGAAAAGCGACATTTAAGTGCCTCATGTTTTTTTTGTTTTAAAAAATGCAAATGTACTTGACAAAATATTGTAAATTTACACCTGAATCGGTTTCTGAGAAGTGCAGCATGCTTATATTAAGTATGATCTCCATGAAATTTGCTATAAATCCACACGAACAGCATTTTTGCTCAGGGGTTTACCTTTTTCCTTTGCGTTTCGATTGCTGGAGCGCATAACTCACTATGCCGAGTGTATGATTTCTAAAAAAAAGTCTGTGGATTTTGTTACATAAAGTGCCTGCGAGTTCACCACGCCATGCTGAAACATTCCTCTCAGAAGTGCACACTTGTGTCTGCACTGAATACTGTGTCTGCACTAGACAGCATGTGATATGAGCCCTCATCTGTACCATTTTAAAGCTTGTATTCACATTGTTGGTCTGTTCCTCGTTTTTTCAATAAAATCAGCATCACTGAGAAAGAACGTGTGTGGGTTTTTATTTACGCCGTACTTCTTTTATGGTCAAATAGTTTGTGGTTATGCATACTACAATACTACACTTATTATTTCTGAAGTATAAAGTATGTATAATGTACACAGAATGCAGATGCCAAAATGTTCAGTATACAATAGACCTTAAACACCATATTGAATTTAATGTGGATGAAAACGAGGCTCTGAATGATAAACTATCAGTCTTTACAATGGCACGCACTGTATAAAGTATTTATTTTGTATTTTTATTATTATTATTATTATGTTTTTTTTTTTTTTTTTTTACAGCTCACAACTTTCAACAACTGTTTTTGGAGATTTTGTCTACTTATTATTTTTTTTTTTATATATTTTTCTTTCCTCAGAAAGAGGTTTAATCAGCTGAGCAATGACACGTTGTTAAACAACAGTACAATCCACTGAACGTGCTTAACTAAAGTCTCTCACAGCCTTGTTTTCATTCTTGTCAAAACTTAAATTTGGCGCGACCCTTACTGGTCTATTCCACAAAAAAAATTTCAAGATTTTTTATATGAATTATGCCACGTTGACTGTTTTTGGCATACAAAACTTTAGACTTTTGGACTGCACAAAGCTCTGGCAACATCTAGCATGATTCACTGAAACGACATTAATATGTACTGATAAGGCAATGTGAAGCAACAATCATGATCTGGATTTATCTGGGGGCTGTTTCATAAAACAAGTTTACCAAATAAACCAGGCTTATTTCAGTTAGTCTGACTTATTTTGAACCAAATCAAATGACAATAAATCAGACTAACTGAAATAAACCTGGCTTATTTGGTAAACTTGTTTTATGAAACAGCCCCCTGGTTAGAAAGAGAATCGGTTCCGCTGTACACAGAAAACAAAGTTATTTATCGTTCCTTCATCAAGTTTTTGGCGAGACTTTCAATTCAAAAGAAACAGGTTTGTCTGTATTCTCACACATGTGAACTCTTGTTATCTGATTGTGTACAACCACACACCTATGTTTTACCTTCAACCCACAAAAAAAAAGATAAATGTCCTGATAAAACTCCAGCATTGTGGGTAAAAGCTAAAAAATGACAGAAATCGTCTAATATTAAATAAAAACAGCTAAATAATCCTATATAAACTTTAAAGGAAAACATTTTCCATGTGATATTGGCCATATATTTCTAATAAAAAAAAAGCTAAATAAAAATGGCCAATAAGTATTTTCTCAGTTTACCTATAGTAAAATGCTAATTTTGCATAGGTTAACAGTTTATGCACATTGGAAATATCATTATACTTTGACTTTCGATGTTCACGAACTATTCTTCAATACATTTTTATGTATTTATATAGTAGTACGCTGTCCTTTCAAAGTGCAGTAAATTAGAGCAACGATTTCTTCGTTATATAGAGTTACAGAAGGCTATTGTTTGTAGTGTAACTGTTATCGCACGTAGGCCCGTTCAGATTGGATGGAGCTCTGGATCCGTTACCGCACAGGACACTCCTCCCTCCGCTCTCAGCCCGATCTGATCTCCCTCATCATGGCTCCGGCGGCGGACAGGCCGGGCTACTGGGGAACACCGACCTCAACTCTCGACTGGTGCGAGGAGAATTATGTGGTCTCGTATTACATCGCAGAATTCTGTAAGTACGTTTTAACGGAGGGCTTGTGTTCGGTACACGCGGTCCATTGTCGTGTAGGACACTAAACACGGATGTTAAAACGGGAGAGAGGAGAATTATCGAATCCTACTATGAGAAGACGTGATACTTAATATTCATGAGGCAATCGTTCGCTATTGGACGGTTACGAGGCATCGTCAGCACAGCCTAATTAATATTGATAAGGCAGTTCTTCTCCATTGGAAGGGTTCGAAGCAACGTCACAGTGGCGTAATTAATATTTAAAAGCCACGCCTTGTTCGTAGCAAAGTTAAAAAGCGACGTCAGCGTAACCTAATTAAAATTCATAAGCATTAGCCATAGTAGAATTCGTAACTTGGCAGCCGAGGCCAGCGACCCTCTGTCCGCGTTTTGACTTGTATTATAAAGCTCAATAATAAAAGAAATTCAAACAAATGACCGGAAAGAGAATGTATCATGAGATCCAGTGTTTGGCAATATTTGGGGAGGAGCTCGAGACGACGATACTAGAGTGTGAACAGAAAACATTCTTTATTTCCCACCACGTAGATGTTTTCTTAAGTTAATCGTTCTTTAATTTGCTTTAATTATAAACTGACTATGAATGTATGGTCTGAAAATGTGAGCAGAGACTCAGTACAGTCAGCACGGTCAGTTCAACATGGTACTAACAGTGTAACCAGCAACATAATTTGTACTGTAAATATGCATGCCAGTTTTATAGACTATTGATAATTCTACTCATACTTACTATAATACTACAGTAATTGCGTGGAGTTTCGTTGGTCCCTGCTGACAGAAAAACATTACCAACTGAAAATGGTTTGCAGGTCTCAGCTGGTACATTTAGTCTGATCAACCGAAAAGTAGATGATGAATAATAATAATGTAAGGCTACATTCTAAGTAAAAACTGAAAAAATGCAACAATTGAGTAATTCAATTACAGTCCTACTATTCAAGAAAAAAACTGCAGTATGTGAGATCCCAAATATTAATTAAACATTGTGATGTGAACCAAATAATTTTAACAAATATATTTCTAACAAAAATAATGAAGAATATTTTTTTTAATGGCTAATATGAAATATTTATAGGCAGCATTTGTTTTCATTTTCTTTTGTTGGTTTGTTTCTTTCAGACATACTCGTTAACTTAGCAACACTTTAAAAATGTTTATTACCATTAATATAATTAAAATGAGAAATCATATAATGAAGGAAAGAAAAGAAAACGGCATTAAACACTAAGATGGTTTTCTGATCTATTTGGCCCTCTCGCCTGATCAGCCAAAAAGTACCCAAAGCCACTAAACCGTGTATGTATGATACAGTATGCATTAAAGTACCATCAGTATATTTTTGTAAGAATAATATAATATTTAAACTGTTAAATTACATTACTTTCACAATACAGACCTTTAACTGAGAGAAGTGCTTAGATTACTATGATTGCCATATTGGGAACTTTAGTTTGACTGCTGATTATATACCATATATGACAGTATGGAAGGACACAGAGTATGTAGCCATTACATCTCCATGTTGTTTGTTGAAGTAGATTTCAGGTCACTCTGATAAGTTGGTCAAAGGGCACAAAGTGATAGTTAACACATGCGAACATGAATACTAATAGAGCTTAAATTTCCTCTGTAATTTCCTTTGGGGTTTTAGGATAGTGGTTTTTGATTTAAGAATTAAATAGTCAGATTATTTGAGTCTCATTTGACAACATAAATTATATATTTCAAACATATGTTTAATCGCTGCTAGAACCAACAGGAATTTCAGTTTCAGATCAGAGGGGCCTTTGCTGTCCAGCGGGAACCTGTTGCCTTGTGAAGGAATATGCCATGTTCAGTATGATGAGCCGTATATCCAAACAGTGAAACAATAGGCCTGTACACACCGTGTTAGGGCTTTCTAGCATAGGTTTAGTTTTCTTGGACTCAGCAAAGAGGCTGGATGAAGTTCACTCATCTATTGTTCATTCAAGTGGAATTTCAGGGCAATTTTTACTGTTATCATTCATAGAATAACTCAAATATGACTTATAAAGGAATAGTTCACCCGAAAATTTAAGTTTGCTGAAAATGTATTCAGCCTCAGGTCGTCCAAGATGTAGACGAGTTTGTTTCTTCAGATTTGGAGAAATTTAGCATTACATCAGTTGCTCACCAATGGATCCTCTCCAGTGAATGGGTGCTGTTTGGACTCTCATTCTGACGGCACCCATTCACTGCAGAGGATCCATTGGTGAGCAAGTGATGTAATGCTAAAGTTCTCCAAATCTGAAGAAACAAACTCGTACATCCAGGATGGTCCAAGGCTGAGTTCTTTTTCATTTAATTTTTGGGTGAACTATTTCCTAATTTTTAAATTCATTAAAATAAAAACATTGTTTTTTTTGCTTTCTACAGGGAATACTGTCAGTAACCTGATAATGATCCTGCCTCCCATTTATGGAGCCATTCAGACGTGTAAAGATGGTTTGGAAGTACGCTATGTGTGGTCCTTTTTAGGAATTGCTGGTAACGCATCTTTCACGTGATTTTTTTTGGAAGTGACCTTTCACCCAGTTATTCAAGACTGTATTTCCTAAACAAGCAGAGATAAAATGTACCGTTTTTATGTTGTCTCTCTTTTCGCTACAGCCGTAGGTATTGGTTCATGGAGCTTCCACATGACACTACAGTATGAAATGCAGGTAAGCTTGACTTTTCTTCAGCCTTTCAAAGTGTGCATCTTGTTCTCAAACACATGAAAAGCTTATTTTCACTTTCATTCTCATAGCCACAAAGCTGCTTCTCTAACGGTACATCCCTAAAGCAATAGCAGTAGTTCACAAGCCTCTGGATTGTCTTTTGCTTTTAGTTACTGGATGAGCTGCCGATGATCTACAGCTGCTGCATCTTTGTCTACTGTCTGTAAGTTGACATTTCTTACACCTGCACACTGTCTGCCTTCAACTTTGACCTCTGAACACTTATCATAAGCTTAATGAGGATCATATGCATATGACAGAAAATGCTTTTTTATTATTAAGATTTTGGATTTCTTCTGCCATTCAAAAGTTTGGGGTTGGTAAGATTTTTAAAATGTTTTTGAAACGTCTTTTTATGCTCATCAAGGCTGCATTTATTTGATTATAAATACAGTAAAACCGTAATATTGTGAAAAATGTTTAGTTTTTTAATTACTTTATTTGATACAGCTTTTGTTTGTAAATTATGAATGTCTTTACTGACACTTTGATAAATTTAATGCATCCTTTTTTAATTATAAAAAAAAATACTGATCCCAAACTTTTGAATTGTAGCGCATGATTGTTTTATTTTTGTTTGTTTTTTGTTTATTTAATTGTTTGAATGCATATCTCACATATTACAGATATGAGTGCTTCAAGCAAGAACATGCCGTTAACTATTTGTCAATTACACTTTTGCTGACCTTCAGTATTATTGTTAGTGTGGTAAGTTTTTTCTTTGCTGTTCTAAATTTTCTAAAAAAAAGTATAGAGTGGGGCAAAAACGTCAGAAATTTCTACGATTTTTGTATTTTAATTTAGTACAAACCTTTTCATTTCAAATAAAATTATCAACATTGTTTGAATTAAAAGAAAAAAAAAGATCTTAAAATAAAATATTAATATTTCTTAATATGATGTCTATATGATCCATATTATCCAGCATGATTTAAGAATGTTATTCATTAAAGGTGTAATAGGTGATTGTCTTCAGAAACATTTTTTGTTATGCTGGTTGAAAGTCTCTTCACATCCCGATAGCAATCATTAAGTTAAGTGGTCTAAATGTATTTATATGTATTTATATATTCTGTGGAAGCCGAAATGAACCAGGAAATGTTCGTCCAATCAAAACACTTGTTCCGATCATTTTTATTGACTTTCCTACCTGCGTGTCAACATATGCGTTTGCATACCTCTGCGCACCCTGTTTGCGCAGACAGGATACGTCATCAGCACGTTCACGTACGTTTTGCAGACAGAGCGAGAATGGCAGGCAAACATCAACCTGATCTTCCCGCCTGGTATTGTAGTACTTTTACTAACTGTACTGTAAAGTTTTCTCACCGGTTAATGACATATAGTATGATGAATTGGAGTAATGTTGTCTCTGGTCATCCGATCTGTTCGCGTTCATGCGTTCAGGGGGCGTGGTTTTGAACGGTGTTTTGCAGGGAGAGTGGGACATTCGCGTTCAGTGCTATCAGGCTAAAGTTAGCATTTTCCAAGATCTCCTACTGCACCTTTAAGTGGCCATGACACTTTGCATAAAAATGCTCAAAATAAAAATAACAATGGGGAAAGAGTGACCTAGAAATACTGCAAAATCTTAAAAAATATTTCCTCTTTTTCATATTAAACTTTCATTGTTTTAATTTTTTAGAAACCCTACAACATTTCTTATTTCTTTTTTTAAATTAATAAAATCCTAGATTTTCAATGCAGTCTCAGTCCTCACTCTTTATGTTCTGTATATATTATTGACATTTTTAAGTATTTTTTCCTCCATGCTCAGGAAGTGCATTTCATCTTTTGCAGATTTACCTGATATGGAAGGAGCCTGTGTTTCATCAGGTGAGGCCTAACTAAACGTTTAATGCTACATTAAGACCTCTCTATTTTGGTTTATCCTACATTGTCAGGTGTTTTTGAGAGCATGACAATGTTGTGTCAAAACAACTTCTGCAGTCAGTATTTGTTGTCTGTTTCTATTGTTGAAAGGCATGACAGTAGGGTGTGATTCTGTTCATGTTCAGGGTATTGAATGGTACATGACTGTCTATAAACACAATGCTGTGATCTCTTTGTTTAATACGACCAGTACAACACTGTCATGTAAAGCAAAATTATAT
This sequence comes from Spinibarbus caldwelli, assembly GCA_039654775.1. Classification (NCBI taxonomy): domain Eukaryota; kingdom Metazoa; phylum Chordata; class Actinopteri; order Cypriniformes; family Cyprinidae; genus Spinibarbus; species Spinibarbus caldwelli. Next base: position 7,403,273 of record CM077266.1, on the reverse strand, counting down.
TGTGTTGTTTATATAGCAGATGGTGCTAAATACACAGGTTAACAACAGTTTTATCATTTCCCCCAGGTCATGTATGCCGTACTAGTGGCTTTCTTGGTGATTCGGTCTGTTTTCATAGTCACTTGGTGAGTGAATGAATCTTTATCACTTCCAAATCAGTATTCACTGCATTTGAAGCTTGTTTTACTTTCTATGATGTGAGATATTTCCAAGTGAAACAGTTTATTTAGCAAGAAAAAAAGGGGTGTGACTTCATTTTATCCTTTGGGAACAGTAGCCTTGGCAGCAAAAGTATTCTTCCCATTCATTTTCCCATAGTAATTAAAAAAAAAAGGTTTTTGTTAAAGTGTTATAAGAAATGAACCAAACCAGCCAGCTATGAGGTAAATCACAAATTACAAAAATTAAAAAAAAAAAAATTAAAAATTACAAGACTGTGGCTTTAATGAGAAAAAGAAATATAGTCCCATTAAACATTGTGAATGATTGGTGGAGATTTGTTTGGAGAGTGATGTGTAATGTAGTTTTTCTCCAGGAAATTTGCTGTTAAACACAATGATTTAAAAAATAATTTGAAATAACATGGGTTGACGGCTTTAACAAAAGCAAATACTGTTGGTTAACCAGCTCTTATCTCACAGTAAATCTGTCTTTATAAATTATGATCCAAACCAATTCCCCTATGGAGAAAATGAATGGGATTTTTTCATCCAGAACCCTATTGTTGCACTCTATTGATTGGATTTTGAAAAGTGGACATTCCCTATACCAGAATGTAGCCAGATCTGAATGTGAGTTTGCTAAAACAATGTCTGTATTAATGTATATTATGATTAATGCATTATCTGTACAAAGGTAAATAAGTGCATTAACATCTTGTCTGTGCTTTGCAGGGTGTATCCATGGCTCAGAGCCCTCGGCTTTACATCATTAACCGTCTTCCTGTTAGGATTCGTATTATGGAACATCGATAATATCTTTTGTGACTCTTTAAGGTAGATCTACATTTACATTACATTACGTTTATGCATTTAGTATCATTTTCATTTTAGTCAACTAAGGTAACATTTTAGTTTACAAGAGTGCAAAATTAAATTAAATATGAAAATATTTTATATATTAATTTTCAAAAACAGTGTTATTAAATGTTTTTAAATAATTAAAAAAAAGAAATATATATATATATATATATATATATATATATGTGTGTGTGTGTGTGTGTGTGTATATATTTCTAAATATTAGAATATTTTGTATATTTATATTACTTAGATCTGTTGTGTTTTTGAGTTGTGTTCTGTTGTTGACCAAGCAAAATGAGAGCAGATGAAAAACAGAAGAGGTCATTGTTTGTCACTGTTTTTGGTTCAGAGCCACACGGCAGCGGCTGCCCCCTGTGGTCGGAGCGGTTACGCAGCTTCATGCCTGGTGGCACATCCTAACAGGCCTGGGGTCATATTTACACATACTCCTCAGGTACGTAATTATAAAACATTAAGTCACTTAAATGCATGATGCATGTTGCATATGCTTATATATATATATATATTATTTTTTTTTATTTTTTTTGTGCCATAGCCTTCAGATTCGCTCAACCTACCTCAAGCACAGACCAAAAGTGAAGTTTTTATGTGGCGTTTGGCCGATGCTGCACATTGAATCTCAGAAGGCGAGTTGAAAGGGACCTGAGAAGAGGAAGATGGACCAATCACAGACCTCAGACAGACAGAGGTCCAGCCAATGAGCTTCAACGGCAGCAGGAATTGACCAGCGGCTGTCGGTTTAGTTCCCCCATTCCCTTGTTCCCCTTCTTGCTCCGTTTGCCAAGTGCATTACTGAGAAAGCTGCCAAACGAAGGAAAGCTTTTGTCTTTATTATAGGTTAGATGAGAGGTTTGTGGTTTTGTGATTTTTGCACTGTAATATGCATAGAAATTGTTTTATAAATCAGAGGGTCTAATTAGCGAGAAAGAAGCGGCCAAAACTAGGATTTGGTTCCGGCTGGTATTTTTTGTTGCCATCATGAGGGAAACTAATATAGCTTTGAATCATATCTAGTCAGTTTGGCATCTCATATTTTGTACTTGAACTTAATGTGGATTATGCAAGATTTTACTTTTATCTCTACATTTTTAGAGATTATGAAGGTCAAATTAAGCAGATCAGAAAAATGAATGAGTGTTAATAAGTTGGGAGTAAAGTATGATCTTTTTCATCCTGAAGATGGGAAGAGATATTACTGTAACACATTTTTACTGTAATAATGGTCATTGTATTCAGTGTTTCAGAGATACAGTAGCATGTTACATATGTTACACATATTACATAACAACATTATTAATTACAGTAGAACAGATTAACAAACGTCATGAATTGCTCTGCAAAATTATAAATCAATTCACTAAATCAATGACTCACTCATTAAGCCACTCAGAATGAATTAGCATTTTTGAACGAATTGTTCAATTAATGATTCAGTGACTCACTCCTAAAGATTGTCAAGATTTGTTCCTGTGTTTTGAACAAATCAGTTGAATGAGTGACTCAAAACACAATTGATTCAAGGACAAACCAGAACTTATAGTTGTATAAAAATAAATAGTTAAGTGTGATTGTGCCCTTCAAACATTTCAAGCCCCTCATGTCACCAATATGTAATTGAATTGATTTAATTTATTCTCATTTTAGGTAAACAAATTATGAATATAGTGTTAATATGAACATTTTATGAAGGAATTATTATGAGTGCTAATTTACATTGAGCTAAGACACTTAAATGCTGTTACTCAGTCGAGAGTAAATTGATTAAAATCATATAAAACCTTACTATTATTAGTAAATGAATGTCTCATAAGCTAGATAGGCCTATCTATTATATTCTACTCTCTAATATGAACTCTCTTGAACTGCCACTGGCTGCGCTTGCGGACAAAAAAAGTGTGAAGTTTGAAGACGTGTAGGCTATTAATATTGATTCGTCATTTGTTTTATGTATTGTGCCAAGTTAATGGTTCAACAAGAACACAATCATCTCTATGTGAAGCACAGTTGATAAAAAGAAAATCTTAAGTAATTTGGTGAGGTATGAGGCACAGTGTTCCAGATAAAGCTTCGGTTGGAGTCGCGTTTGTACCACTGAGGGTGCCTTACATTAAACTTTAGTTTATTCCTCGTTGCCTTGATGTTCATTATATTAAATAACTATGAATTACATATTCCATCACATATCTAATGATTCAAATAAAAATAAGAGGTCGGCATTTTCTCTAAGAGTACAAACGAACTAACAACAGCAAAATTACTGCCACTATCACAGCAGTTTAGTGCCTAAATCCACTGACTTAGATAATAGGCAATACATTTTTGGACCTCTAATCATGCTTATGACTGAAATGGGGAGTTATAATAATGGAATATTGTGGCTAACCTTCCCAGCATTGTCCTGTAAAGGCTGTGTAACGATTTATGTATGTTATGTGTGTTTTGTGATTTCTTTTTTTTTTTTTTGGCTCATTAAAATTTGTTGCCAAAACATTAAACATGGTTTTAATTTAAATTGTTTGTCTGTAAGCAAAACATTTTATATTCATATGTAACGTTACTATTTTTGAACGATTATGTTGGAAGGTAAGGACATGTTGACAGCTTTAGAAAACATGAATCTTTATGAATTACTCTAAAATATCAAATTTTAGCCTATGCTGTTATTAAACTAAAACCTAACTTAACCTTAAGCACTTCGAATATACAGTGATATTAGTTTTAATTATAGGCTATTAGGCTATAGACGTTGTTTTAATAATTCAACAAACTGAATTAATGTAATTGCTTAAATACAATAAAACCATCCTTTTAATTCCACAAATTCTTTATTTTATGAACCTAAATGGATTTGTAAATACCCCTACATTTCTAAAGTTGTTAATACGTGAGAAGGCTGTCACATTAATAATATTCATTCAGTGTTTATGCAAAAATATACAAATGTATGTGTGCTAGAACTACTTTTTAAATAGGAGTTCAGGTTGGAAAGGTAAAACAACTGGCCACCGTAAAAACAATGGCTGTATCAGTGTTGCACTTGGCTTCTGACTGTATAAAAATGGGAAACCCCTTGACATCTTCAGGATACCTAAACCTGACATGATAAGATAGTAGTATATGTTTACATTTATTTAGAATAACATTTCAATCACAATTCATTACATATAGTTTTGCCTGTAATAAGGTGGTGTTTACTTTATGTAACAGCTATAATTCTGGTGTTCCACAAGCGCCACCTTTTGGGAAAAGAGGGAATTTGCATATTTACTTATATTCACATTTATGCAGAACATAATGAGGGGGTATAATGAGAAGCAGTCAGCCTCTAAACTGATACAGAAACATGCACACACTTTATAGTACATCTTTATGTGTCTGAAATATTTGAACATGTTAAAAACTATACTCGGAATGCCTGAGCAGCATTGCTTAAAATGTAACTTAAAAAATAACCAATATTGTGAATTCTAATAAATCAGAACCAAAAACCAGAATCAGAACCAGCCAGTCTCTAAATTGAGACGGAAGTATTTTATTTTAACAAGAGTGATTCCTATTGGGAAAAAGCCATGTTGTAAATACAAAAATTCCCTGACTACATCCTGAACCAACAGTTTTGTGTGTTAGCAGATGTAGAGGTGGTGCCAGATTCTGTGGGCAAAAGGAAGCGATGACAACCTCATTTAGATGAGCTGTTTGCAATATTTTTGCTGAGATTAGACAATCACAATCAATGACGGCTGAGAGTATCTGTGCTTGATTTATTCTCTAGAATCCCTGAGTCATCTGAAACACTTCTGATAAACAGTCGTGGCTATCAGCTCGCCATGACTGCACTGATGTTTGGGGAGAAAACTGCAGAATTCTGCATAACACATTATGGTGAAATGTCTTAATTGGAGCTGAGAGTACCTAATAAGCATGCAACGGCGACATACAGAACTTTGTGGCTAACAGGAGTGCAGCTGTAGATGCCGTGTGGGCTTGGCTATGACTCCGTCTGCATTACCAGGCTTTTATGACAGTATTATCTAGATCATTTGGTGAGATATAATATGAGTCATCTGAATAACTAATTTCCTATTCCCAAATCAGATTTACAGGCCAAAGTCAACAGTATCAAGTGTCGTCTTTACACTGCAAAAGCACCAAATACACACAGGATAACGTATGCAAACAAAAAAATGTATTCAGAAATTCACTTACAATGGAAATCTGGCAAGGAGGCAAATGTAAAAGTGTTTTGTTTGGGTTTACAAACTGTGAGACAATTATTTTATTTCTGTTTTAACAAAATACATTTTTTATTTATAAACCAAAACATGAACAGAGGTGGCACTTTTTTTTTTTTTTTTTTTATAATTAGATGTATTTAAACAGGAATCACTGTATATCGATCAAAGCAGAAAAGCATATTGAGTGTCTGAAAGTCTGAGACAGGCTTGTCGGTCAAAAGTCCATTCAGAGACCATTAGGAAGTAAATGCTGGCTGAATTAAAACACAGTATCTATTAAACAAGGTGTTGGGTTTGGGTTGGGTTATTAAACAAGGTGTTGGGTCATATGACTGATTTTTCAAATATTTCAAAAATGTTTTAATGAGTATTTTTGTCCCCTTTGCTTAAAAGTACACTTTCTGTTTTTTGTTTTTTTTGTCCCTTAAAGCGGAAGAAGAAATACCCTTGATCTTCTAAAATACATATATAAGTTACTATGGACACTGTATCAAACTTATGGACACTGTTTCAAAATTGTACTCAAAAGTGAAAATACCTAAAATATAGCTTTAATGGCTAACATATTTCCAAATTTAATTGCATGCATTTAACTTGAAAAAGTGACTTATTTTCTCAATGCTTTAACATTTTAAATAATCAGATGTAATTATGTCATTATGACCAGCAGTCAAAATTTTAAGGAGTAAAAGTATGTTTTTTACTCTAAAAATGTAAGCAGATTCTCCAAAATAATTATTAAGTATAGTAAGGAAATGCAATTTATCATGAACCTTACACTCCTGCTCTATTTACAGACATACTATCTGCTTTTATGGCACTGATTTATGGTATTATAAACTTAAATGCTTTCATATTTCATTCTGATAGTGTGTTTAATGAAACAGTTACACTAATTACAGTGAAAAAGCCAAATGCTTTTCAAATGCCAAAGCTTTTTTACGATGATACAGTCATGTTCCTGCAGATTGTGTTGATAGATTTCTCACTGTGTGCTTCTAGCAACTATATTAAAGAAGGAAAAAAAAAAAAAAACTCCCCCTGCACCCCTCAACACCACAGGGCTGAATCTTTACATGCACGTTTTGGCTTTAACTTTTGAGTAGTTCACGTTCTGTAACATATAATCAATGTTAAAATACCACAGTGTGCTGCTTGTTTTAACTTGAGCGTGCATTTAAATCAGGTAGTCTGTTTCATGTGTGGATGACAGGATATAGTTATACCTGTATATAAACCCTTCTGTGAGAGAGTTGAGTTCACAGCAGACATGGGCAACCTCTGGCTAGGCCTGTTCACACTGCTGCAGCCTGCTGTTCTGTGCGCCTCCCCGCTGCCGTCTCGAGGACTGTCCTCTCGTGGTGACCTGGAGTTTGCAGAGGTAATGAAAGATCCTCAAGATATTCAAATATAGTTTTAAAAACTACAAAACATCTGAATGGTGCTTGTCTGTGCAAAACTCACCACCACAATGTGAACTTGTGAACGGTTGCCAGCATTGATATGCGGATACTAGGGTTTTTGGCTGGTTGCAGGTCTCTCTTTCAAGTTAAAAAAAAAAAAATCTAAATGACTTTTGGGCTCACTTTTGGATTATTGTTTTCTTTTTTTTTTGCATACATGAAGTAATGAATTACAAATGTTGATGTATACATGATGTCGCATGATGTTTCAAAACAAGTTATTTGTGACTTCTTCATACTTCACCACAGCATCCTTACACACTTAGGGAAGTCACTAGTGTGTAGTCTCTGGGAACTTCCACTATTCAAGTCTACGTGAATAGCTACAACATCTATTTCACTGTGTGTGAAACTTCTGAAGTGATTTGCGTAAACTCATCAAGCTGGTGATGGTGACTTTTTATGGGTGTGTATAATTGCACAAAGTGCATGATTCAAAATACACTGATGAAGTAATATAGCACACACTTTAGCATAGGCAGACTACCAAAACGTTCTGTGCTTGTCTTTAAAAAAAAATAGTTTTCAAGTCTATAAATTTAGTTTGGCTGAAGGGTAAGTTTTCTCAGCATAAAATAAAAGCAGCAGCTGTGTATGTGGTGTTTTCCCTTCCCACGGTGGAATTCTTGAAACGATTATAGTAAACAGCCCTCTGGGCAATAGATTTGTTTCTATTGTGAGTGAGATTATGTCATTAAAACAGCTTTAACTTCGGGAATCCATGAAAGCCAAATGTATCTCAGCCAAAGCAATGAACCTACGGCAGTGATGTGCTTAAACATCATGACCAGACTAGTCAATAATAATCTATATAGTAATTTTTCCATAATATAGTCAGACAAATATGTTGTTTTATCAAAAAATAAATAAATAAAAATACTATAGTATTTTATATTACATTAACTATAGAAAATGTAGTAGAAAATGTATACTATTATAGTATACTACAATCTATTGCAGTTTAGCAATTCACTATTCATATTTAAAGGAACAGTTCACACAAAATTGAAAATTTGTTGAAAATGTACTCACCGTTATGAGTACCAAGATGTAGATGAGTTTGTTTCTTCATCAGAACAGATTTGAAGAAATTTAGCATTACATCACTTGCTCACCAATGGATCCTCTGCAGTGAATGGGTGCCGTCAGAATGAGAGTCCAAACAGCTGATAAAAACATCACAATAATCCACAAGTAATCCACACAACTCCAGTCCATCAGTTAACGTATTGTGAAGTGAAAAACTGTGTGTTTGTAAGAAACAAATCCATCAAGGGATTTTAACTTCAAACTGTCGCTTCTAACCAAAATACCATCCTATTCTTTTAAGACTGCAGTATAAGGTAGTATACATTAACAACGTGCAGTAAATCAAACAATATACTGATTGAAAATTTACTACAGTTTACTAAGTATGCTACAGTATTTTTTCATGTGGGACACTCCATTTTACATAACAGAGTAGAAATACTTAATAGTAGCCTACAGACTAGAGTTTTGAATCAGTGAATTTTCCTTGTTGGTTCAATAAGAAACGATTTATTAGAATGAATAGGATTTTTTCAATGCTACATTCGTGGTGGGATGTGATTTTTTCAGATTTTTTCTCTGATTCCTTCAGTTCTTCGTGCGTATTACAGCATTACGCCAGTAGGTGGCGACAAGTGGCTGACTTATATAGTTATATAAGCACATAAACATAGGCCCATTGTATCGAATCACAAATAATTCTTTAAAAAAACATTTAACTTGGCCATCATATTGCCCTTCATTGAAATATGAAATTTTCCAGAAGCATCATATCCATTTTTCCTAATAGCAACAAATCAGATCTACAATTTTGTTATACATTGTTCAGTGCATGGAAGTGAATGAAAATGATTCATTTACTTAAAAGATTCATTTGCTCACTTAGAATTTATTGGATTTTATTTGATGTCTGTTCACTGAAATTGGTTTGGATTAAACAGGTTTACCTGGAAAAATTCTACAACTATAAGCCTGTAACTGACCGACGGAGGCGTGCAGCAGAGCCTGACTCATTCAAGGCCAAACTGAGGGAGATGCAGCTCTTCTTTGGCTTGGAAGAGAGTGGAGATGTGGATCCACAGACCGTAGCAGCTATGAGTAGAGCTCGCTGTGGTCTCTCTGATGTTGAGCCGTTCAGAAAGACGATGCGTTGGACAAACAGAACTCTAACATACAGGTGAGGTTCACATAGCCTACTCTCGTGAGCAGAATCTACAGTGTTATGGCTCACATTCTCATGACTCTGTGCTCAGAATCTCCAGACTCAGCTCAAAGTTGACAGCTGCACAGGTCAGGACAGCATTCAGACAGGCATGGGAACTTTGGGCTCAAGCAGTGCCCTTGAAATTCCGCAGACAGAGAAGGAGTGATGCTGACATCGTCATTTCCTTCAATAAAAAAGGTGTGGGAAGAAAAGCTGACCTTTGAAATTATGGAACTGAGTAATAGTCTTACCCTATTGTGTGTGCGTGTGTGTTTTCAGGGAGTGTAACTGTAATTTATAAACAGAGTAGTCACCACAGTTAATAGTGCTACTGTAAAAACATAATAAATCTTCAATATGTAATTGCCTTCAAAACGTGTATAAAGCTTTCAGAATATTTTTGTCATTTAGTCACAATGGTGACTGATATTACACAAATTAGTTACTTATCTTATTAACAAAACATTATACTATATAATATTAAGTGACATTTTGAAGAATGTGTATTATATTAATATAGTAATGTACTATAAAAGTATATATATGTATGTATATATATATATATATATATATATATATATATATATATATATTTTACATAATATATGTGTGTATACTGTGTACATTTATTATGTATATATAAATACAAACGCATGTATATATTTAAGAAAAATATGTAATGTTTATATATTAAATATATTTTTATATAATATAAAATATAAGAATATAAATATATAAATGTATAATACATGTAAATATATTTTTAAAAATATATGCTGTATGTGTGTGTATTTATATATACATTAATACTGCAAAAAAAAAACCTTTAACGAAAAAGTAGCTGAAACTCATTATAAGCAAAACAATAATAATTTGTGTGTATATAATAGACACATATATATAAATTACATGCATGTAATGTATGTGTGTTTATTTTTTATATTAATTTATACTATATAATATTAAGTGACATTTCAAAAATTATTAGCTTATCATTTTAAAGAATATTATAAATGTTTTTCTTAAAAAAAAAAAACTAATTCATTGTTTGTGTGTTTGTATGCATACATCACTTATTAGCACTAATGTGTGGCACTTACGGTAGATCATGAAGATGGGTCACCGTTTGATGGTGAGGGAGGTATCCTGGCACATGCCTTCTTCCCTGGACCGGGCATTGGTGGAGATGTGCACTTCGATGATGAGGAGGCCTGGACAACAAATGCCAAGGGTAAAAAAGGAAGGGAAAAAAAGGAAGGAGACAGCTGCAACAGTTTTTGTTCACTGATAACAGTAAAGGTTTAAAGCCTATTCACATAACTGACACAATGAAAATTTGAAAATGTATTTACTTACATTACAGGTGAGCTATACCTTAAAGACCCTGAATGAAGGGATTCTGTTCCATGAATACATACTTAAAATGTTTTCTGTGCTGAAGTGACATAACATATGATGGGTGATGATATCTATGCATCTCCTGAAGGCTGTAACCTCCTCGCAGTGGCGGTGCATGAGTTTGGACACGCTCTCGGCCTTCCACATTCATCAGATCCTGGAGCCATCATGTTCCCAGCCTATAATTTTGGCTTGCACACTGTTTTGCAACTGTCTTTCCAGGATGTCAAAGATATACAGGAAATGTATGGTATGGTATGTCCTTGAATATTCTAACTAATCATCTCTAGTTTCTTTAGTTTCAGTGTTGGGAAACTGTTATTTTAAGCTACATGTACAAGTTAGATTAAAGACAAGCTACTGTTTTGAAATGCAGTTAGCGACACTAAATAAGTAACTGGGTTAAGGGGCAATGAAATGCATAATTATTTAATGATAAAACTTAAAGGCCCGGTTTCACAGACGGGGCTTAGAGTAAGCCAGGATTCGATCAAAGTTCAATTAGGACATTTAAGCAATTTTTATGATTGTGCTTAGAAAAAAACATTACTGGTGTGCATCCTGAGACAAAACAAAGGCACTGATATATTTTAGATACATTGCTAGCTCCTTGGAAAGAATAGCTTACCCATTCACACAGAAAGCATCTTTGCATTTTCAGAATGCTGTCTTGCGCAACATGCAAGTGCAACAGCCAAAGATTTCCATCTAGCTACATAGAAAAACAATGAAAAAGTAGTGCTGTGGAATGGAAAAACGCAATCTGTTGGAACCAACACTGTCTACCTTTTGTTTTTCTATCAAAGGTAAGAGGAAAATCAGTCTGGACAGACTTCCTCCGAAAACACCAGATAAATGTGATCCTATGCTGTCATTCGACGCTGTGACAGGCATGCAACAGGAGCTCGTTTTCTTTAAAGACAGGTAGTCTGGCTGCATGTGTTTACATTGATTTTACTCACTAATGGTTGCACGACAATGTCTGACTGATACTCCTGTTGCAGGTTTATTTGGCGGGTACATCCCAGTTTTGAGCAAATTGGAATCACACTAATAACAAGTTTGTGGCCTGACCTCCCAGCTCACATAGATGCTGCCTATGAGAACACAAACAAAAACAGCATGCTAGTTTTCAGAGGTGAGGCTTTCATGGCTCAACGTCATCATAAAAATAATGGAACAGTTTTAGTGTTGTATGTTTCACTCAGGCTCTCAATACTGGGAGGTGAGCTCTCTCCAGGTAAAGCATGGATATCCAAGAAACATCTCGGAATTTGGATTCCCATCCACTATTAAGAGCATCGATGCAGCTTTGTATTTCCGGGAAACACGTCTCACAGATTTCTTCATTGGTGGAGAATGCTGGAGGCATGAGAAACTAAAAATCTCGCTAACAGTTATTTTGCCAAGTGTTTACATCTTTTTCTGAAGGATGTGCTTGTGTTTTCTGCTGTGTGAAGGTTTGATGAAGATGCAGGGCGGATAATGGAAGGTTTTCCCAAACCTATCGCACATGAATGGCCAGGAGTTGACTCTCCTGTGGATGCTGCAGTAGCTCATGAAGGTTGGTATCCCCGTAGAAACAGTCCCACACAAGCTCACTTGTAAAATTTATATATAGATGTAATTAACAATTTTAAAGACTGAGTTGCCTGTTCATAACCAGTTCACTATAAAATTGATAATACAGTGGATTTTTTTTTTTTTAAATTTATAGAGTAGATACATTTTTTGAAGAGAGTTTTGTGTATACTTTTGTTACTAAAACAAAAATAAAGAAATGTGATAATGAAAACTAATTATATTATTATTATTATTATTATTATTCATAATACAACATGATAGTAAAACATTCTAAAAAAATCTTAAGAGACCCAAATCTAAAAAATGTTTTTCCCTCCAGTATTCCTCTTATTCCTCTAATATCTTGTGCAGTAAATTGATCTTTTTTAAGGGATGTTTAGATATTTTTACTGTAAAATGATAGAGAAATGCAAATTAAAAACATGATTTTTTTTTTTTTTTGCAATATACAGTAGATTGATTTTTTTAAAATAATATTTTCATATATTTTTGATGGTGAAAGATACGGAAGTTTAATAGTAGTGAAAATAATTTTCTATATTTTTGTTATAATTTCAGTGTTCATAATAGAGCATGATAGTAAAACTTTATACATTAATTTATCTATTATTATTTTTTTCAGTGACCCAAATCAGCAAATAAGAAGTCAGGATAGATATCATCTTTTTTTCCAGTTTTCCCTATTTTCCCTTATTTTTGATATCGTTCCATTAATTTAAAATACATCATGTAAGTACAACTTTCTAAAAAAAATGTGACCCCAAAACTGTGAATAATAAATCTGTATCTCTTTTTTTTCCCCCAGGGGAAAACAAAGACAATTTAAACATAACCAAACATTGCATAATTAAATCACATTGAGGCCATGGTTTTCACAATTTGAACTAAATTAATTTTCTTTATCATTGTCTAGGAAGCATTTATTTCTTCGTAGGACCTCAACAACTGGAATTCAACCCCAAAATTAGACAAGTAATGAAGACAGTGGCTGCAAACACATGGCTTCAGTGCCAAGAAATTACAGGCAGTTGATCAGTACCACACCATCTATGGTGATGGGAACCAAATTGCGAATTATTTTGTTGCTTGATGGTTTCCTGTTGCATGATTCCAAATCATGTAAAGTTGGTTTTGAAATAAATTGCCTCAGTAGCATATGAACCACACATCTGTGGATCTCGAGTGATGATGAAAGAGTGTATACACATTTGGTCTATATCATTTTTGTGTGGGATATTGTCTGACTCCAACTTCCCCAAATAGAGTTTTGTTTATAGATCAATTCATTATTTTAGCTTAATTTTAGTACATGATGAATCTGCTAAAATAGCATGTTTTTTTTTTTTGTTTGTTTTTTTTTTTTTTTTTTTTTAGCTTTTGCAGTTTATCATTGTGCTCTTTATCACTGTGTTTCTAAAGTAAACTAAATTTTAGGCTGTTTAGGACATTTTTGGTTCTAATGAATGGACTATTGGATTTCATCGTAATTAACCAAAGCAGCTACTCAGATCACCAATAATAATCTTTAATAATAAGCTCAGAAGCTATTCAGTGTTGAAAAACACTGCCAAGAAACAGTTTCAAAACAGTCTATTCTGGTCCATTTCACAAATGACTAACCCATCTGCTCATGTCACACATCTCATTACAACACTAAAGGACAAAGAGGATGTTTTGATTACATTGGGCTTCCCCTACTCAAGGTGATGCATGAGAAATAGTGGGGTTTTGTAGCAAACACAACTAAAATAATGGACTAAATGTGGATGTACTAGAAATGGGGCAGAATAAATGTTGTAGAAATACAAATTTTACTTTGTCACATAACTGAAATCTATGAACAATTGGAGTCATGCTAAATAATTTAAAAGAGACAAAAACGGCAGCTATACTTTCTAAATGATGTCAGAAAACAATTTTCACTTTATTTTACAGAAAACAGTAACATTGATTTAACCACAAGTAGGCAATGAGGAGCTGCACAATGTCTGCTTACTATGGTCTTACCACAAATACCACGGTTACTGCAACTGGAGTTACTATGCAAGAGCTACAATAAGTTTATGTAAGACTCCTCACGACTATTGTCATGCATATTCATGTGAAAACTATTTCACTATGAAAACTATTTTTGTTTTGTTTAGTTTTCCTTTAATTGTAATAATGTAAATCCAGGGTTCATAAAAATACTGCAAGGGGTCTTTGGATTGATACATAAAACAACAGAATTGAAAAATATATACGAATATATATATATAAAAGGACAATCAGACAGTGATGATCACAGTATCCTCAATGATGAACAATTAGTATCCTTAATTCCAAAACAATTAAACACTGTAGTCTATTTAAAGGTAATGTGACACAGTGTTAAACGTGTGTGTGTGTGTGTGTGTGTGTGTAAATATATAGTCTAGATATACATATATAAAAATTATCATCTTCTCACATATTATACAGTATACTGTTTTATTATTATCAGTCACTAAATGCAGAAATGTATTAGGGGGTCCCTGGGTTGGTTGAGCGTTGACAATTCATAGTGTAAATATTTTAAAATAAATGTTTTTATATAAATGACGAAAGATTTCATTACAACTAGAACTAGACTATATAGTGCTCAGTAGAATCTATTATATATATATATATATGAATGTGTATATGTAAATGTATGATTTTGTTTCCTGTGGCGAAAGGTGCAATATGTGACTCAGTCTCGTGTTGCACAATCTGTCCGTCTTTGGTGTATATAAGAGGGGAGCAAAACACAGACTGCATCAGTTTCTTGAAAGAGAAGCAACATGAAGAGCAACTACAAGCTGTGCGTTCTTATCACTTTGGTGGTTTCTGGTTACACCAGCCCAATAGCGCGACCTGCTGATAAAGACAGAGAGAGCATTGCAGTGGTAATTTGCACGCTTTGAACTACTTTGACAATGCTGTTAGATACAGAATGTAAACTAGCATTGATCTTTTTTTCAGAATTACCTGACTCAGCTATATGGCCTGCCAAAGCAGACCTCTTTTGATGCTGAAAAACGCTCCAGTGCCATGAGTCTGAGGTTGGAAGAGATGCAGCAGTTCTTTGGACTCAAGGTAACAGGGAGGCTGGATGAGGAGACGCTGGATGTGATGAAGAAGCCACGCTGCGGTGTTCCAGACGTCGCAGCGTACTCCACTTTTCAAGGGGACTACAAGTGGAAAAAACATCATCTGACCTACAGGTGAGACCTGCTAACAGACAAAACTGTTTAAGACAAAACTGATTAAAAAGGACTTGTAACATTTATTTTGCTGTCTTTTTTGCCAGGATTGAGAACTACACCCCTGACATGTCTGTAGCAGAGGTGGATGATTCCATCAAAAGGGCCCTTCAAGTGTGGGCAGATGTCACTCCTCTGAGATTCACCCGTCTCTACAGCGGGACAGCTGACATCATGATCTCCTTTGCTGTTGGAGGTCAGTTTTTTAAACTAACCATTAACACTGCAAAACGTCCTGTTTTTAATTAGTATTTCATCTAGTTTTCAAGTTAAAATATTTAAAAATCTTTAAAGCAAGTTAAATTTACTGTTTTACAATGCATAAGAAATTAAGACTTTAAGGCTCAGAAAATGTTTTTAGTGCAAGTGGATTTTGGCTTTCTGCACTGGCAGATTCTTTTGTGTACAAACAAGTTAAAAACAAGTGAAAAAATCTGCCAGTGCATAAAGACTAACTCTATGAAATCAAGTTTTAATATCTTCCATAGAAATATTATTTGATTATTTAATTTTTTAAAAATATTTTAAATGGAAATTGATACAAAAATAGGATTTTTAATTTTATTTTTAATATTGAAACAAGGAAATGTGATGATAATGAAAATAATTTTATATATTTTTATTATTATCATTTTTTTCACGTTTAGTAGAAAAATATTAGTAGAGATAAAAGGGAAATAATTTGGATTACATTTCATTGCAGTATATTTGTATATATGAATATATTTTAAAAAATATTGTATATAAATATTTGCCAACTTCGGCCAATACTTTTATTTTTACATGTTTTTATTTGAATTTGTTGACTGCTTTTTAACATAGAAAGAGAGAGAGAGTTTAAGAGTACTTTAAAAAAACAAATCTCTTCTTCTTTCCAGATCATCGGGATGGATACCCCTTTGATGGACCAAATGGTTTTCTGGCTCACGCTTTCCCTCCATTTGAAGGCATCGGTGGTGATGCCCATTTTGACGATGACGAGAAGTTCTTCTACAGATCTCCTCAAGGTGAGGGCAGATTACTTTTAAAATGTCTCCAGTTTGTACCAGTCCACAAAATAAAAACCCAGCTGTATTTACATTCCCACTTATTCCTCAGGTTACAATTTGTTCCTGGTTGCTGCCCATGAATTTGGACACTCTCTAGGGCTCGAACATTCCCAGGATCCGGGTGCATTGATGTATCCCACCTACGTTTACAGAGACATCGATACCTTTCTCCTCCCTAAAGACGATGTCGATGGAATCCAGTCTCTTTATGGTAAATATGCTACAAATCAGATACATCAGTGATGAATCGAAAATACACTGAAAGTGGCGTTTCTAATGATTAGACTTTTTTATTAAACAGGCCCAAACAGGGATGTCGACCCTAATGATCCAAAACCCACACCACCAGTAACCCCAAACAAATGTGATCCCAAACTGGTCTTGGATGCTGTCACTATGCTCCGCGGAGAGATCATGTTCTTCAAGAGCAGGTAAAGAGACAGAAATGCTTTCTGATGTCAAAATGTCCTCGTGAGCTGTGACGAGTCGCATCTGACCTGTCGGTATCTGGCTTTATTTGCAGCTTCTTCTGGCGCAGTTATCCTCTGAGTGCAACCGTTGAACAACATCTCATCACAAGCTTCTGGCCTGAGATTCCAGAACATATCGATGCAGCATTC
Organism: Spinibarbus caldwelli; assembly: GCA_039654775.1. Classification (NCBI taxonomy): domain Eukaryota; kingdom Metazoa; phylum Chordata; class Actinopteri; order Cypriniformes; family Cyprinidae; genus Spinibarbus; species Spinibarbus caldwelli. The sequence continues at coordinate 7,386,385 of CM077266.1, read as the reverse complement.
GAGAGTCCATTGGAGGACAAAGTCTTCATTATCAAAGGTAAAAACCATATGAATAGAAATGACAGAACTCTTAAAAATAAGGTTCCAAAAGGGGTTTTTGTAGGGATGCCATAGGAGAACCATTTTAGGTTCCTCAAAGAACCTTTCAGTGAGAACCTTTAACATTCATATGACTTTTCCAATGCTCAAAAGGTTCTTCATAGTGGAAAAGGGTTATTTAGTGTTTTTCACACCAAGGAAAAAATGGTTCTTTTAAGAACTATTCACTGACAGGTTCTTTTGGGAACCAGAAATGGTTCTTTTGTGAAAACTTCAAGAGTGCATGGATGTTAAAGGTTCTTCATGGAACCATAGATGCCAATAAAGAATGCTTATTTTTAAGAGTGAAGATATCATGAGATATCATATGAGACATGAAATACAATTTGAAAATGTTGTCACACCTCAGGTGAGAAGGTCTGGGCTCTGTATGGGTACGACATGGCACAGGGATATCCCAAGAGTCTCAGCATGTTCCATTTGCCAAAAAAAGTGCAGAAAGTTGACGCAGTCCTCTACGATGAGACCAGCTACAAAATCCTGTTTTTCGTTGACAACCAGATTTATAGGTCAGTAAATCACTTAGTCTTATTGAGTTGGTCATCTTTTTCAAGAACCTTCAATTAACATGAATTTATTTTGTGCAGTTATGAGGAGGAAAAACGCAGAGTAGAGAAAGGTTATCCTAAACCGGTGGAAGATGTTTTCCCTGGAATGACAGGGAAGGTGACCGCAGCCTTCCAGTATAAAGGTATGTGTTTTTTAAAATGTAACACAACATTTACTTTCTTTCATTTAACAGCTGCTTTTATTCAAAGTGACTTAAAAACAAGAAAATCTGAAGTAAAATTCCATCTAACACAGTCTTTCATGATAATTTTTAGGTTTCAACTATATCTTCAGCGGATCAAAGATGTTTGAGTTTGGTGCCTACAACAACAAGCTGCTCCGTGTTCTCAACAACAATTATTTCCTGCCCTGTTAGTCAGTTAATGTTAATGAGTTTTTCTTTAAGGCTCAGCAATATGCTACCTTCATGAAGGAGAATCTGAACCGTCTGTATTTTAAAGTAAATTATTAAGTAATGTATTAACTTTTAAACTTATTTTACAGAAAAGTAGGTAGTTTAGTGTATAAGTATCATGTGCAACAAAAGGACAAAATAAAACATGTCTTATGATTGATGCGATTTCAAAATAAAGATTTGAGCAGTCTGATAAAAAATCTGTTTTTTGTCTGTTTATTAACCAGCTTCACACTAAATGTGGGAGCGTTGGTTAACCAATTAGAAATTACAGGGATGCAGTACAGGGTCCCACTTGGCCTTAACTACTATGTATTTACATTAAAAAAATACTTATTGTGTTCATATTGTATTGCAAAACACTTTTGCTGCTATTGAGGTGGGATACAGGTAAGGTTAGGGACAGGGTTTGGTCATATGAGTAGGTTTTAGGTGTAAGGGATGACAGGTCAACAGTGTAATAATAAATGTAATTACAGAAATTAATTACAGATGTAATTACATGTAATTACAAATTATTATTATTTTTTTAAATAGAATTCCAATGTAAAAACATGTATGTACACAATAAATGCATTGTATCAAATGATTAATTTAAATGTAAGTACATAGAAGTTAAGGCCACCTAATATAAAGTGGGACCGAGTACAGGAATGAAATCACTGAGCTAAGACCTGAAACACCCTACAACCCTGGGTTCATCACTGACGATGTGTCCAAGTTGCTCCATTGGGTGTTTCAGAAACCAGCTTAAGGTAATTACTGGAGGCATGTTTCTGCAAATCTACACACTGTGGGCACCACACTTGTTGTTGAATGGGTTGAAATAAAAAAAAAAATATATATATATATAAGTTTTGAGTTACATATAAAGTGTACCATATAAAACACTACACTATCCCTTACATAATGCACTTGCTATATGAATGCACAAAAAAAAAAAAAAAAAAAACATGGGCATGATTAGAAAAGACTAAATGGTCTTAAAAAATAGTCATGATTGTCCTGTTCGCTGTCAAAATTGGCCACCATAGAAATAAATGGGACATGCAAAATCTACAAATCAGCCACAATGCAGAAAAAGTACATAGCAATAAAGAGTGCAAAATGTACTCTGAGCTAATTTTTCAATCTCCCAACCCTCACACAAAACCTGCTTTTGAAAATTTGTAATAAAACTTTATTAAGGGGGCGTGGCCTGAAACCTGAACACACATCACATTATGAAGAGGTTGGGGAATTTTGATGTTGTACAAATACAAAGTTTACTCTGTCACTTAACTGAAATAATTTTTATTATTATTATTATTATTATTTTTTTTTTTTTGTGATTATAACAATTAGAGTCATCCTAAATAATGTAAAAGAGATGTCTATAAATGTTGTGATGTCAGAAGACAAAATTTACTTTATTTTATATAAAACATAGTTATACTGGTCTAACTATAATGAGAAGCTGCACATTGTGTGCTTACTATGGTCTTTCCACAAATACCACGGTCATTGTAGTTACTATGCAAGAGTTTTTGTAAAATTTTTGTAAAACTCCTCACAACCATTTTCATTTTGTTATGTGAAAATAGAAAATAATTTTTTTTTTTTTTTCAGTTTCTCTTTAATTTTTGTAAGATAGCAAATTTTTGGAATTAAATAAAGAAAAAAGATAATACCTTCTATAAAATATGTAAATATTTTATACAAGGTCAGTTTTTAAACTAATACGGCAAAATGTCTGTTTTTAATTTTCATTTTAAACTTTTTTAAACTGGAAATTTATACAAAAACAAGATTTCTTGCAATATAGATAGATTTGTTTTGAAATGTATATATAATATAAACATTTTGATGAAAGCTAATATTATATCTAATAATAATTTACAGTTATAATTTAATTTAATTTAATAAAAATATAATTAAATAATAATAATTTAAGTTTTTAGCAGATGTATTTTTACAGTATTATATTTTACTGTATTATATTATTATTAAATATCTAACACCTATTTAAAATATTACTGCTGTCACAGTTGTTCATTTTTTTTTTTTTTTTTTCTGTGTTTGCTTTCTCCCTGCCTGTCAGTTTTGTTATTTGCACTTTGGTTACTGATTTTATTCGTCATTCTATTCACCAGTGTCCTAATTAGTTCTCTTTGTTTGTTCCATTACGTCCTTGTACTTAATTTGACTTTGGTCCGGTATCGTCAGTGTATGGTGTGCTTCTTTGTTTGCTAGTGTATGGATTTACTTATGGATTTATTAAAGACTGTTTGAACCGTCATCTTCCTCGTTGTGTGTGTGGTTTACAACCAGGTAGTGACAACTAAATTTTAAATATTTAATAATACACATTTTTCTGGTGAAAGTTTTTAATGTATGTATTTTTAGTATATATAATCTTGTCTTAAATACCCACATATTTAAGGCAAGAAACAGTTACTTTTCCCCCTTCTTTTAAATTTTGTTTTTAAACTGAATAAAATAATATGAAAACGCAATGTGACAAAATAACTACAAATGAAAGAATCGTAGTGTCATGGTGCACACACGAGGGAAACGAGGAGACGAGGATAAACTCAAAATACAGTCTTTAATAAATCCAAACAAGACAGGGCAAACACAATGCAAGGCTGGGACACACAGGAACACCGGGGAGTAACGAGTAGACCAGACAAAAATCAACAGAACAAGCAAGAACTAAATACAAACGATAATTAAACATACACACCTGAAAGAAATCATAAACAATCAAACTTGACGAGGACAGGAAAAGGAAGGACCAAATAAGGGCATGGAGGGGGAAACACACAAGACACGACAGACATGACTGTGACACAAAGGCACATAAAAAATAATAACAGTTTTATGTAGTATAATATAATAGTTGTTTTACCATTACCTTCAATCACCATGTATGGGAAAAGACATCAAAAACAAAGGACACATTAAGAGTGATGCCAGTTTAACAGTTTGAGATGTTTAACAGTTTAACAGTTAAAGTAACTTCTGGAGGCACGTTTCTGCAGTTCTGCACATGGTGGACGTCCCACTTGATGCTGACATAAATTTCTGTCTGTTCCTCACACAAAACTTAACATACAGCTTCAGAAGAGCTGAAAAGTCATATGGACCATTTTTATGACAGTTTTATTATTCAATTTTTAAAGCTTTAAAGTCTCAGTCATTAGTTTATTCATTATAAATCATTACTCATTCCTCTGACAATAAAGGGTGACAACAGTTGGCATTACCTGCAGATCTTACATAATACCCTATAAGCTCACCTCATGCTCAGGGCCGGATTTATGGATTAAGTGGGTGTGAATACCTGTGTCTGTGCGTCTCTCAGCAGTGTTCAGCAGCAGCAGCAGCGTCTAATAATAGCGAATCTTCAATTTGATCTTCTTCAAGAACTTTACTACTGAGAAATGTCACGTAGCTTTTCAGCTGTTTATTGATAAATTCGCGGGGCATCTTCAGCTCTGACAAGTTTCTGTCCGCATATTTATTTGCTCAATGTCTTCTGGGGTTTTAGTTCTTTTACTGTTGTAGATATCCCATAGTAGGCCTATAACAAAAAATATTATATATCTCTTCGTTGTGTTTGGGCCCCCTCTGGATGAGCGCCTAGAATGCCTATGCACAAATCCGGCCCTGCCTGCATATCAATAGCTCAAGCCTCTGTTATTAGCTCTAAAATGACGTTTTGGAATTTGCAATGGAAGGTTTGGGATGAGGTGCGTAACAAATTAGCTAGTTCAACACACACAAGATTTCAGGATGGAAACATGTCAAATGTCTTGAAACAAATCATCTGAACAACTGATGTGTGATTGACTGAAATTATTAGAGAAATAATGCACTTCCGAAGTGGTATGTGGCCACGTCGCCACGCCTAATGCAATGGTCGTTCTCAGTTCTCAAATTAGAGAACTACATTCGATTTTTATTGACTGAACGCAAGCGCTTATTGTGATAGAAAACACTGTATCGGTTTCCAGTGACTAAGAAATATTTTTTGTTTGCTTGGGTGGTAATATTAGGCTTATTATATTAATAGGGAAGGGGAGCCCAAAAATTTGTTTTGCCTATGTCACAAAAAGAGGTAAATCCGGCCCTGCTCATGCTCTTTGCACAAACATGCACAGCTTTGTTCCCTAAATTGGGGCTTTCCCTGAGATTTATTTTGTTCTGAAATTAAGCAAATAGCAAGTAGTGCTACCAAACTTGAACAGAAATCCTAACCCTAAAAAATACAACATTTACCATTTTAAAAGTGGATAAAGAAAAAAAAAAAATCTATTTCAGGATATGAGAGAAGGTCTTTTAAGTGTTGCTTTTTTAAGTTTACATTTAAATTTAATTTAATTTTAACTAGAAGATAAAAGCATGAATTAACTACCTTATATGCTGCAACCGAGTATTATTTTTAACAAGGCAATATGTTTACATTTAAGGTAAAACATTGTTTTTATAAAACAATTTTTTATAAAACTATTGTTTTATGCTTTTATAAGTAAATTATACATAAATTACGGAAGTAGAATTGTGACAGTATTAAAACATACAATACTGGCTTGTTGAAAAAGCCAGTTTTTGTATTGTCTATTCAGCGCCCCTGTCTGTAACAATAATTAACCTTTTAATTGTATTTTATAATTATATTTAGAGATTTTTTTTCTCAGAATATTTTGTTATGTTAATATTTACGACTAATTATATTAATTAATGAGCAAAACATGTAATATCAATATGCCATTATAATGCCATTTATCCACTCCCTGCTAAGAGCATCACTAAATATGATTTAAGATTAATTTAAGATTAATTTAACATTAATTTAACGGATGCGAAATGCACTTTTACACTTATATTTATTTTTTTAAAATAAATGTAAGTAGAATTACATAAGTAGAATTGTGACAGTATTAAAACATACAATACTGGCTTGTTGAAAAAGCCAGTTTTTGTATTGTCTATTCAGCGCCCCTGTCTGTAACAATAATTAACCTTTTAATTGTATTTTATAATTATATTTAGAGATTTTTTTTCTCAGAATATTTTGTTATGTTAATATTTACGACTAATTATATTAATTAATGAGCAAAACATGTAATATCAATATGCCATTATAATGCCATTTATCCACTCCCTGCTAAGAGCATCACTAAATATGATTTAAGACTAATTTAAGATTAATTTAACATTAATTTAACGGATGCGAAATGCACTTTTACACTTATATTTATTTTTTTAAAATAAATGTAAGTAGAATTACATAAGTAGAATTGTGACAGTATTAAAACATACAATACTGGCTTGTTGAAAAAGCCAGTTTTTGTATTGTCTATTCAGCGCCCCTGTCTGTAACAATAATTAACCTTTTAATTGTATTTTATAATTATATTTAGAGATTTTTTTTCTCAGAATATTTTGTTATGTTAATATTTACGACTTATTATATTAATTAATGAGCAAAACATGTAATATCAATATGCCATTATAATGCCATTTATCCGCTCCCTGCTAAGAGCATCACTAAACATAATTTAAGATTAATTTAACATTAATTTAACATTAATTTAACGGATGCGAAATGCACTTTTACACTTTTATTTATTTATTTTTTTAAATAAATGTGTGTTGGCAGTGTGTGTACACAACCACCCTATAATGATAACAATCCATTGTGTTTTTTTTAATCTACTAAAATCATTACCCCTTTCTAAAATCAAGCAGTTCTCAGTTTCTTGTCTGTGTGACATCACACAGACCCAGGCCATCCCACAATTGTTTGATTGACACTAGCGTTTCAGCACAGACTGGACTGGTGTCTTACCTTAGACCCGCCCTGAGTGAGCTGTCATCAGTCCCCCATTGTTTCGACGCCGGAGCAGATGTAGACAAGAATGTCTCCTAAGCGATTGAGGTGTTCTGTTTTTGGAAGTAATAATGAACATAGCAGTCATCATTTACTCCCGACATCTGAGCCGCTGAAGACGCAGTGGTTTATGTTTGTTTGTGAAGGGAATGCGTCCCCGCGATCTACCTAAATGCCTCTATGTTCACACGAATCATTCGTGATCCAGCTTCACCTTCGGAAGAAGTGAGTATGTGTTTTTTTTTTTTTTTTTAATGAACCTTTGCAAAGTGCTAGTTAGCAAGTTTCACGATGAATGCAGCTGAAGTTTACCGTCTCTCAGAGAGCAACTCGGAAGAGAGGGGCGTGGTGAGCAGAGCTCATTTGCATTTAAAGCAGCAAGCAAGGAAACAGCTTGCTCTGAAAAGAGCTGTTTTTGACAGGGCAAAAAGAGTGTTTTTTACACTACCATTGAGAAATTTTAACCAAAGTATGTTGTAGACTTTTCATTAAGACCCTAAAGAATCATATTAACTTGTGGAAAATGGGCATCCGATGACACCTTTAAGTACAGTAATCAAGTAAAATTTCTTAAGTATTTTATACACCCCTGCAATGCCTGTAACGTTGACACTGTTTTTTTTTATCATAACATTTAAAAACATAAACAAAAATTTGCTCGTTTGTGTTTATAAAACATAGAAGCGCTTAAAAATGCTGCCGTTAAATAAAGTTATGAGGAAGAAAAATGATCTGGGCGAGGAGGAAGGGACTGTGGCAAGAAAGCTAAAAATCCTTTAATTATTATGTCTGTCAGTTTGATGGTTTAATTTCACCTGTTGCTCATCGCCTCACAGTTTTAAGAGTATATAAGTAAAGTCGTGATCAGACACTAATCAAACAGAAGCGAAGCACATGAGCAGAAGAAGCAGCTCACAATATGGGGATTCATCACCAGCTGTGTTTTCTTGCAAGCCTGCTTCTTGTTATTCATGCTGGACCAATTTCACAGCCATCTGACAAAGATATAGACATTGCAGAGGTATGTTGTTTTTCATGTAATATTGTATTTGCATGTTTTGCAATTGCCCATAGTTTGTCCAATAATTCCTTGTTTGTTTGCCTTTTAGGATTACCTGAGAAAATTCTACGATCTGAGAGACTCGTCATACACTGACTCATCATACACTCATCATACAAACATGGATCAACTGTCCAAGAAGCTGAAAGAGATGCAGAAGTTTTTCGGGCTTAAGGTGACTGGAAAGCTGAACAAAGAAACACTGGAGGTGATGAAGATGCCCCGCTGTGGTGTTCCAGATGTTGCCGCGTACTCCACATTTGGAGGCGAACCCAAATGGCAGACCAACGAGCTCACCTACAGGTGCGTATAATAACAGTTTTCTTTGCATCACTGGAAAAAAGCAAAGTGAAAGAAGCAGATACAAAGAATGATCATTTTCAACAGAATCGTGAACTACACACCTGACATGTCAGTAGCTGAAGTGGATGAATCCATAGAGAGAGCCCTGCAGGTCTGGGCCAATGTCACTCCTCTGAAATTTACACGTATCAACAGGGGCACAGCTGACATCATGATCTCCTTTGCTGTAAAAGGTAAGTTTCATCTATTAATTTATATTCATATGTTGTTTAACAACCATGTGTTTTTCATTTTGATGAATTCTTTTGAACTAAATTTAAACATGGTATTTTGGCTATATGCATGTTAAAAGCAAGTTCTGATTAAAATCAAATAATCAGTTTAAATCAGTTTAAATTTTTTCAAATTCAGAGTATTTCTATTCAATTCAATGCACAAGAATTCAGAATTTTTAAAATGCAGATTCTCTATGTTTCATTCATTCACACACACACACACACACACACACATATATATATATATATATATATATATACACACACACACACACAGTCTACATATATATATATATATATATATATATATATATATAGTGTGTGTGTGTGTGTGTGTGAATGTAATTAAGGAGAGAAGAAGACAAATAAACTCTTTCTTACAGATCATGGTGATGGTATGATGTTTGATGGACCACTAGGCATTTTGGCTCATGCTTTTGCTCCTGGTTCTGGAATCGGTGGAGATGCACATTTCGATGATGATGAGTCTTTCACATTCCGCTCATCTATAGGTGAGTTTCTTTCTTTTCTTTCTTCTTTTTTTTTTTGCTAAAATATTTTCAAAGCCGCAGCTTTGACACCAATTCGATTTCAAGTAAAAATTTAAAGTTGCAATTTACCTTTTTACTTTGTACCCAAACTATTCTGCTTAATTTCTCCACAGGATTTAACCTGTTCTTGGTGGCCGCCCATGAGTTTGGTCACTCTTTGGGTCTTTCTCATTCCAATGTTCGTGGCGCTCTGATGTTTCCCACATACACCTTTACTGATCCGGATCGTTCCCCTCTGTCCTCTGATGACATTGAAGGGATTCAGTCGATCTATGGTAATATGATCACCAAGAGAATATCTATAATTTCTGAGTCAAAAATATTAAGTTGTTTGTTTACTATGTGGTAATCACATCAGGTTCACCAAGATCAAAACCAGTAACAAAACCACAACCAGATTGTCAAAACCTGGTCTGGGATGCAGTGACGACATTTAGGGGAGAAACAGTGTTCTTCAAGGACAGGTAATACAAACATATACCAATCTTGTGTGTTGTTTTATACAGTATAAACATAAAATATTTAAATCGAATGTCTCTCTCTGCAGCTCTTTCTGGCGTAGTTCTTCAAGCAGAAGTGCAGGGCAACGTCCGATCAAGAGTTTCTGGCCCAACGCTCCTGATAATATAGATGCTGCTTATGAGGATCCAGCGCAAGATAAAATTTTCTTTTTCAAAGGTATCTTCTCAAACAATCTGGGAATGCTAAAACCAAAATCACACTTACAATCTGTATCTCCGTGCTCAGAAAAACTCTTATTGTAGCCTGTATTTATTTACAGGTAAACAAGTCTGGGCTTTTAATGGCCAAAATCTTGAACCTGGCTATCCTAAGCCTCTCAGCAGCTTTGGTCTGCCAGCATCTGTGACAAAAGTTGATGCTGCCGTCCACAACTCAGGAAAAACACTGCTCTTCTTTGACAAATATTACTATAGGTGGGTCAAGTGCACAAACAAATGCCCTTAAAACAGGGGTCACCAAACTTGCTCCTGGAAGGCCTGTGTCCTGCAGAGTTTAGCTCCAACTTGCCTCAACACATCTGCTTACATTTATGCATTTAGCAGACGCTTTTATCCAAAGCAACTTACATAGCATTCAAGTTACAGTTTTTACATTTTATCAGCTCTTGCTTTCCTGGGAATCGAACCCATGATCTTGGCATTGCTAGCGCCATGCTCTACTATTTGAGCTACAGGAAAGCGTATCTGCTTGGAAGTTTCAAGTATACCTAGTATGAGCTTGATTAGCTGGTTCAGGTGTGTTTAATCAGGGTTGGAGCTAAACTCTGCAGGACACCGGCCCTCCAGGACCGTGTCTGGTGATCCCTTATGGAAGTAAAATAATGCCTTGTGTCTTTGAAACAAAAAAGCATGTTGAAAAGCTGAAAAAATGATGCATTGCATTAACAGTGATTGCATTTTAATGCCTTGTATTTCCAGAGCTTGCATTTTTAGGTCCTGAAATTTAACATAGTTGTTTATTTAAAGCTGCAGTCCATAAGTTTTGCCTCTTTGTTGCCATCTATGTTTGAAAACCTGGAATTGCAGTTACTTGCGGAATTATCTGGCTTGCGTGGGGTTGTACTCTGGCACAGCTCCAGTGCGGATGAATCTAATGTTTTGAGGAGTATATGTAGCTGTCAGTCATTGCGCCGGTGTGGATATTTACTGTTCTTTGCAATCACAGATTAGTCTATGTCTTGGAATATATAACCCAAATAAGAATTTTCTCCGGATATTGTCATCTGAACAAGTAAGTAACAAGTCAGTCACATTTGTTCTGACCAACTGAGGAAAAAAAGCATTGCAATAAATTGCGCTTCCAATGGCGATTTAATCTAAAGATCGGTTAGCTCATATCACATCAAACCGTGCAAATTATTATTATTGTTATACTTTATTCTCAAATTAACAACATCAGCATTGCGTAACAATGAGTATAGTGTGTATTAGTGTGTAGATTTCAATTTCTGTGCAGTTTAATCTAATTGTCATACCATTCGAATTTCATATTAAGAAATTCTTTTAACCCAAAAAGCAAGCTATGCTCCCTCAAACTGATTTTCTTTAAAATACAAATCTTGTGTAAACTCAGGCTATCTGTAATCAGAAGCACATTTAAAACTGGAATATACATTTAATTTCATTCACATGTGTTTCATAAACACATAATACTTTCTGTATTACAATCCGCCGATAATATAAACTGTGAGAAAAGGCTTGAAACGATGCGCCACCTGCAGCATCCGCACATGCTATAGCCTACTAGCCGGGACAACTTCTTTATGTTTACAGACTTGACATCATGGATGCAGTGCCATGCTCGAATTTCCCGCGAAAACCTACCCGTACCACTCAAATTAGAAAACATTATTATAAGATAACCATTGTGAATCTGGTTAAAGTAAGGCAATGGTTTTGAACTGCAGTCCGTAACTTATTTGGTTAAAAATGATCCGAAATCAATATTTGAGAAAGTACATAACCAGCCAGTGTTCAAAACTATCGCCTTACTTTAGCCCGATTCACAACAGTTAGCTTATAATAATGTTTTCTAATTTGAGTGGCAAGGGTAGGTTTTCGCGGGAAATTCGAGCATGGCACTGCGTCATTACGTCACATTTGTAAAAGTAAAGAAGTTTTCCCGGCTAGTAGGCTATCGCATGTGAGGATCCTGCAGGTGGCGGCTCATTTATAGCCTTTTCTCACAGCAGCTCGAATAATTAAACTTATCATTTTGATGGCGGATTGTAATCCAGAAAGGATTATGTGTTTATAAAACACATGTGAATGAAATTAAATTATATTCCAGTTTTAAATGTGGTGATTACAGATAGCCAACTTGGGTTTACACAAGTTTTGGTATTTTAAATAGAACCAGTTTGAAGGAAGATTAATTTGCTTTTTGGATTAAAAAAATTTCTTAATATGAAATTTGAATGGTATGACAATTAGATATTAAACTGTACAAAAATTGAAATCTACACGCTAATACTATACTCATAGTCACGTAACGCTGATGTTGTTAACATTAATAATTTGAGAACAAAGTATAACAATGATAATACTTTGCACAGTTAGATGTGATATGAGCTAACTGATCTTTAGATTTAATCACCGTTGGTAGCGCGATTTATTGTAATGCTTTTTTCCTCAGTTGGGCAGAACAAATGTGGCAGACTTGTTACTTACTTGTTCAGATGGCAATATACGGTGAAAATTCTGATTTGGGTCATATATTCCAAGACATAGGCAGTAAATATCCACACCGGTGCAGTGACTGACAACTACACATTCACCTCAAAACATTAGATTCATCCGCGCTGGAGCCGTGCTGGAACACCGGATCACAACCCCGCACAAGGAAGATAATTCCGCAAGAAACTGCAATTCCATGTTTTCAAACATAGAGGGCGACAAAAAGGTAAAAGTTACGGACTGCAGCTTTAATTATTAAATTCCAATAATTTATTCAAATTAATGTTTACAGTAAATTAATAATTTACTCAAACTGACTAAATATATATTGACAATAACTCGCCTTAGACAATACTTTCCCTAAGTATGTACACTACACAAATATTTTTATATGTTCCAAATGTTGTATGTTACTAGTATGTTACTAGTGACCAGACTGACTTACTACAGTTGAAATTTTGCCAATATCTTCCTCACTGTACATACAGTATATAATTATTCTTAAGAAATTACTGTAATTCACAAAGTTTTTATTTTATTTTATTTTTTATTTTTTTATATGTTCCAAAGGCTGTAGTACATTCCTAGTGACTAGACTGACTTACTGTAGGTGAAATTTTTCTAATACCTCACTTACTGTACATAAAGTACATCAATATTTTATACTACAACCTTTGGAACATGAAAAATTCCTTTTGGGGTCTTACAGATTTTTTTGTTTTGTTTTTGTTTTAAATAATTGTGAATGGTACATACAGTAAGGGAGATATTAGCAAAATTTCACAACATACTACAACCTGTGGAACACGAAAAAAACCCTTTTGGTGAATTCCTGTAGTTTTTTAAAAAGATATTTGTGTACTGTACATACCGTAAGGGAGATATTGGCATAATCTAACCTGTAGTAAGTCAGTTTTGTATCTAGCAACCTACTACAACTGTTGGAACATGAAAAAAAAAAAAAAAAAAAAAAAAAAAAAAAAAAAACATTTCCAGGGATCTTTTATTTGTAAATAATTGTGTACTGTACATATATATAAAGGGAAGAATTGGCAAAATCTCATCTTTAGTAAATCACTATGAGCAATACAAGCGCTACAATTTGACAGTGTGTTATTTTTAAATGTTAAAAGTAATTTTAATTAAAATACATTGGACGTTTTAACCCAGTCGGTGGAATTGTCAGACGGCCCCTTGGGTGCGATAGCGTATCAATAGCTATGTTTCCATCCAAAGATTCGAATTTAAATTATGCGCAAAACTGGAATATCGCATAAAACATATGCGAATAAAGCATCGTTTCCATCCAACGAGTCAAAGAGAACAAAATCGTCACTTCCTGGTAAACTGTGGCACTAAATATCACTAACAATACAGGAGAAGCCATTGAATATAATAATTTTCATATATAATATAAATTACTTGCGCCTCAGAGAGAGCAGACGTAACACAATAAATGCTGTCACTACGTTCGGAGGATGCCAGCTGTTTGGGAACACAGTCGTGTAAGACAATTATACAGAAATACTTTGATGACAGACTTTGCTCAGGCTTTTCAGAGTGACTACAACAACTTATAGATGCTGTGAACGAGATCGGTCAGCTGGTTAGTCGAGTTATCCCGTCTCATAGCGCAAAGTCACATGACTTTTTTGATGCGCTTGGAGGAATTTATTCGGTAAATGTGTTTCCATCGTAGTTTATGCGCATTTTTTCTTATCGGATAAAAAGTTTATCCTACTCAGTTGTGCGCATAATTTTTTTATGCGCATTTTCAGAATTTATGCGCATCTTGGCGTTTCCATCCAGCGAATTTTTTATGCGATAGTCCAAAATGCGCATAAAAATAGGTGGATGGAAACATAGCTAATGCTTCCTCCAGTTTACATTTGCAGCAACAATACACCTAGGCGGTTTTGAACTCCTTTTTTTATGTCGATATAAAGTGGTTGCTTACTGTTAAAACTAATCGTGGTATTGATATCTTTGTAGGACTGTCGACTATAGATCAGTGGTAAGGGAAAACAACTATAAAGAAAATGCAGCGCGTTGCATTATGACCTCATTTGCTTGCCTGTATATAGTTCGCATAATCATCAGTAAAGTGTATTCTGAGATCTGAGGTCTTCCATCACTGTATTAGTTCACTGAGGCGCATTACACATCGTTGGGGAATCCTGGAGTGTGAGGTATGAGGGGAACCCCAGTATTACAGCACAGTGTCACACAAGCCATGATACAAAATTACAGACAGTGGTGGAGGTAACGAATTACAACTACTCACGTTACTGTAATTAAGTAGTTTTTTCGGGTACTTGTACTTTTTTTGAGTATATTTTTAAAGCTGTACTTTTACTTGTACTTAAGTACAAATTAAGCAAAATAATCTACTTCGTTACTTTTAAATCATAGTTTGTTACTGAGTACGCCCACAATTTGAATTGATTCAAACCTTTGACTGCATTTCAGTAGCCAATAAAGAGATCTGACTGTAAACGGACCAATAAAAGCCCTGATATCTGAACCGCGGGAAAAGTAGTGATGGGAAGTTCGGATCATTTTACCGACTCGGACCTTTGAACGAATTTAAACGAACGAATGAACGAATCTTTTTTCGAGTCATTTCGTTCATTTTAGCAAAACATAATTAAAATGTTACGTGTTACTTCCCTAACACATCTACTACTTACGCAAACGTTGATCACATTGCAAACAATACAAAACTTTAATGCTATAAAAAACAGTAAAGATTAATTCATTGTTTACCTGGGTCTTTAGTCTATGATTAGCTCACCTCACCTCTGACAAGTCTTCGGGTTTCATCTCTCGAGTCTTCGGGATTGAATCGTTCGTTCATTACGTGACAGCCCCATAAACTTAACCAATGCAGTCCGAGCCAGAAAGAGAATTGATTAGTTCATCTCTCGAGTCTTCGGGTTTGAGTCGTTCGTTCATCACGTGACAGCCCCATATACTTAACTAATGCAGTCTGAGCCGGAAAGACAATTGATTAGTTCATCTCTCGAGTCTTTCGAGTCGTTTGTTCTTTTGTCACGTGATGTCACAGCATTGGATAGAGAAATTAGTTCATTTACAACCTTCCTTACAAACGGGTGCATAGTTATTATTATTATTATTATTATCATCATCATCATCATCATCATAATTATTATTTAAACTTAGAGTTATGTGATGCGTTTCTGGTCTCAAATTGTAGCTTTTTATTTCTTACAGTTTATAAATGTGTGAATTTCTGTCATGATGTTTTTTTCCATAACACTGAATGTGGTAACAAAGGTAATAAAGAGTTGGTTATTATTATTAAGTCTCTTTCCGGCTCAGACTGCATTGGTTATGTTTATGGGTCTGTCACGTGATGAACGAACGACTCGAAAACCCGAAGACTCGAAACAGGTGAACTAATTCCAGTACAGAACCTATAGGATGTTGCGCATGCGCAAATCACTCCCCAAGACGAATCACTCCCCAAGACGACTCGTTCTTCCCGAGTCACATTAAAGATTTGTTCAAAATGAACAAATCGTTCAAGAACGACCCATCACTAGGGAAAAGCCGCCGCTGCTGCAGGTGAAGAGCTGATCAGAGAGTGAGGGAGCTCAGCGTGATTTATGGACTCAAAGTTTGGAGAAACAAACTACATGGTAGTGTTATCATAAATTTCTATATTTTGATACCGATACTGAAATATCTGACACAGTTCCATTACTCATTTCCACAGTATCTACCGTATATAGCCTACACCGATACAAGCTGCGTCTCGCTCTCTCCTCTCTGACAGCGACGCCTGCTGTCAGTTACAGAGTCTGAATATCTGTGCGGGATCTCAGGTATTCCGCATAATTTTAATCATTTCAACGCAAATGTGGCGAGCGCTTTATTGTAACATGAAAACACAGTCATGTAATCAAGAAAACTGGATGCGAGCTTTCAAATAGGCCTAACTTATACAAATGAACTGCCTGTCCTTTCACTCAGATATTGCTTGTGCGCTCTCAGACTGTGTGCAATCGCGATCTCTCCATGCTTTTATAGTAGAAATTATTTCTCTTTGCTCCTGGATTAAACTTTGTCGAAAGGTATCATTCAGAATAGATCCACGCCTGACCGATGAAAATGCTACTGAAAATTTTATTGACTGTAAGTGAAATGCACCAGAAAGTCTTTCAATATGAAAGATGGAACTTTAATTTCTTTACAATGTAAGTTTATGCTAGAAATGTTTCGGAATGGGATATTTGTATCATTTGTGCATATAAATATCCTAGTCTGCCTAACTGCATCACTACATTGTACAGACATTACAAGTCAAAGCCATCTGATGCTCCATTTATCTAAATAAATAACATACAGGTGCATCTCAATAAATTAGAATGTCGTGGAAAAGTTCATTTATTTCAGTAATTCAACTCAAATTGGGAAACTCGTGTATTAAATAAATTCAATGCACACAGACTGAAGTAGTTTAAGTCTTTGGTTCTTTTAATTGTGATGATTTTGGCTCACATTTAACAAAAACCCACCAATCTCAATAAATTAGAATATGGTGACATGCCAATCAGCTAATCAACTCAAAACACATGCAAAGGTTTCCTGAGCCTTCAAAATGGTCTCTCAGTTTGGTTCACTAGGCTACACAATCATGGGGAAGACTGCTGATCTGACAGTTGTCCAGAAGACAATCATTGACACCCTTCACAAGGAGGGTAAGCCACAAACATTCATTGCCAAAGAAGCTGGCTGTTCACAGAGTGCTGTATCCAAGCATGTTAACAGAAAGTTGAGTGGAAGGAAAAAGTGTGGAAGAAAAAGATGCACAACCAACCGAGAGAACCGCAGCCTTATGAGGATTGTCAAGCAAAATCGATTCAAGAATTTGGGTGAACTTCACAAGGAATGGACTAAGGCTGGGGTCAAGGCATCAAGAGCCACCACACACAGACGTGTCAAGGAATTTGGCTACAGTTGTCGTATTCCTCTTGTTAAGCCACTCCTGAACCACAGACAACGTCAGAGGCGTCTTACCTGGGCTAAGGAGAAGAAGAACTGGGCTGTTGCCCAGTGGTCCAAAGTCCTCTTTTCAGATGAGAGCAAATTTTGTATTTCGTTTGGAAACCAAGGTCCCAGAGTCTGGAGGAAGGGTGGAGAAGCTCATAGCCCAAGTTGCTTGAAGTCCAGTGTTAAGTTTTCACAGTCTGTGATGATTTGGGGTGCAATGTCATCTGCTGGTGTTGGTCCATTGTGTTTTTGAAAACCAAAGTCACTACACACGTTTACCAAGAAATTTTGGAGCACTTCATGCTTCCTTCTGCTGACCAGCTTTTTAAAGATGCTGATTTCATTTTCCAGCAGGATTTGGCACCTGCCCACACTGCCAAAAGCACCAAAAGTTGGTTAAATGACCATGGTGTTGGTGTGCTTGACTGGCCAGCAAACTCACCAGACCTGAACCCCATAGAGAATCTATGGGGTATTTTCAAGAGGAAAATGAGAAACAAGAGACCAAAAACTGCAGATGAGCTGAAGGCCACTGTCAAAGAAACCTGGGCTTCCATACCACCTCAGCAGTGCCACAAACTGATCACCTCCATGCCACGCCAAATTGAGGCAGTAATTAAAGCAAAAGGAGCCCCTACCAAGTATTGAGTACGTATACAGTAAATGAACATACTTTCCAGAAGGCCAATAATTCACTAAAATTTTTTTTTTTTTTATTGGTCTTATGAAATATTCTAATTTGTTGAGATTGGTGGGTTTTTGTTAAATGTGAGCCAAAATCATCACAATTAAAAGAACCAAAGACTTAAACTACTTCAGTCTGTTTGTACTGAATTTATTTAATACACGAGTTTCACAATTTGAGTTGAATTACTGAAATAAATGAACTTTTCCACAACATTCTAATTTGAGATGCACCTGTATATGGCTCTTAAATCACTGCTTATAAAAATTCAGTGTAGTCATATTCTGAATACCTCAACTGAATTGAGGTAATTCGTTTTAGAATTTTATTACTGACTGTGTACTTGCCTTTTTTTTTGTAAATTCAATTCAGTTTGAAATCAAATTTGAAATCAAGCTTCTTTGCTGTAAGCTTTTGCAACAAAGTTACCCTATTTTAAAGACAAATACAGAGAATGAGCAAATGTTTAAGATTGAGATTTTTGTAATGGTAATTGATCAATATTTATATGTAGGCTATGTAAATAAAAGCCAAATTAAAATCTTTTCATCATATAAAGTGAACGTGTCTTTTTTTAGAAGACTTGATTAAACCACTCAAAGCTTGAAATAATGCTTGCCTTGAAAAAATGGATGGACAAAACAATTTGTAATATTAAAATATCTATATGGCAGTATACAATATGTGGTAGTTTTGCCAATGGTATTGAAAATGATTGTCGTCATGAAATCAAAAATGACCCTACTTACTTTTTTAGTGCACATTACTAGTCTTATGGTGAACAATTAAACCGTGCAAGTCAATACTCTAAAATGTACTCTGAAAAGTCATCAAAAAAAAAAAATTGTCTGCCGTCGTAATATTTAATCAAAAACTGAAAATTCGCTTCCACTCTAGAATGGCGTTCTCGCTCTAATGACGTCAGTTTGACGGCTTGGGGAGAATCCTCTTGTTAAGTATGACATAAGGATTGCTGTTTCCGGGTCAATGCCTCTACTCATTTCACTTGAGAATACTATCTCAGCAGCCATTTATGAGCACTATTTAATTAATATTACATATTTAAGCTAAGCATTTAAAAATTTGCTGTGCACACTACAGTCTCCATGCGCACAATGTCTCAGACACTAATATTTTAGCTGAATCGCTGTCTGGCCATATAGGTTTTCAGTATGGCGATAAAGGTTAGGGTTATAATTTTTCAGTATTACATGACATCATGGGTGTATATTAGCACAGTTTGTGATTTCTTGGGGCATCTGGCAGAGAGTTAGGACCCAGAAGCGAAGATATGAATTAATATTTTTTGGTAATTCATTAAATATCACCGCTAAAAAGTACTTTTACTTAAGTGCCGTTTTAACACCAGTACTTTTACTTGTAATTGAGTATTATTTCAGCAATGTAACAGTACTTGTACTTAAGTACAAAAGCAATATATGTCTTCATCAGATGTAATGTTAGTTTTGTACTTCAGCGTTGGGTAAAAGAGCATTATAATCTCCTTTGTGGTAGAGAAAGCTGCTTACATGTAGGCTACGGGAAACAGCGAAGATGTTGAATTAAACATACACACAATCAGCTTTTCCACATGTTTATACTGGCCCCGATAATCAAAATTATACTTAGCGCTTGTTCCCAGATGTTCACCGCTGAATTTTCTGCCGAATTTTAAGCACTGAATTTGTGGTAGCGAATTCGGAAAGTGAAATAAAATGACTGAAATTTGCCTGTCGAATATTATATATCGTATTTTTAAACAGATTGAATATTTTGGAAGTGAATTCTGGAAGGTGAATATGAATTATTGAATTTTTAATTATGAAAATGTGTGTGAAATATTTTGAATTGAAATATTCACAGCTTAAATAAACAACTATGTTCAATTTCAGGACCTATAAATTCAAGCCCTGGAAATACAAGGCATTAAAATGCAAGCCCTCTTAATGCAATGCATTATTATTTTCAGTTAGCGCCATTCAACATGCTTTTTTGTTTAAAAGACATAAGGCATTATTTTACTTCCATAACCCCTGCCTTAAAATGTACTCTGAAAAGTCATCAGAATTTAAAATGTCCTCTTTTGGTAGCTATGATGAGAGGGAGAAGAAGATGGACAAAAGGAGTCCCCAACGAGTGGAAAATGGATTTGCAGGGGTGACTGGACAGGTTACAGCAGCTCACATGTCCAACGGTAGGTGTTTCTAACTTTCTGTTCTACAGATCTGCAACAATACAAAGAAATTATTCTAGCATTAGAATTTCATGAAGTTTACTGACTTCTTTTGTTCCAGATAACATTTATCTCTTCAGTGGGACAAATTTGCTTGAGTTCAGCTCCAGCAACAGAAAGCTCCTTCGTCTGCTGCAGAGTGGTTACTTCCTGCCCTGTTAGTCAGATTCCCCGAAACATGGATGGAGATATAAGGGGGTATTTTAAAACTACAGCACTTACTTTAATACATGTGCCTAAGAAACATTTAAAATGAATTGAATTAATTGTTCATTAATTGTTCAAATCTGTCACTGGACTTAAAATTTACTGCTGTTATGATTTTTAAAGAATGTATTTACAGAATCATTTAATGGATTGACTGTTTTCAAATAAATTAAAGTGCCTAATTCAATTCAAAAGTAAGCATGTTCATTTTCTAAGCAAGAATTGTGTTTGGTTGGGAAATACTCAGAGATGGGCACAAATACATCAAAATGTATTTAAAATAAAAATACAAAATACTGTGTGGGAAAATGTATTTATCCCAATTGATCCCAATTGGCTGTCAATGTTTTTATTATTCATCATTTTTTGTGCTGTTATGGTTTTAGTTGTGGTGTGCTATCTGCTATTCACTTAGATTTAGGATGTACTCACACTAAGGGATCTGATCCATGCTTGAGCACGATTGACCCCCAAAGTTCAGTTAATTTCACAAGTGTGACTGCTCTGTACCGTGTCCAGTGTGGTTCGTTTAACCCAGTGGTTCTCAACCACGTTCCTGGAGGCACCCCAACACTGTCTCCTTTGTCTGACACACCCGTTTCAAGTCTGTGAGTCTCTACTAATGAGCAGGTGACCTGAATCAGGTGTGTTTGATTAAGGAGACATGCAAAATGTGCAGTGTTGGGTGTCCTCCAGGAATGTGATTGAGAACCACTGGTTTAACCATGCCCTGGCCCGCTTGAAGAGGAGGCTCGGGTGTGGTACATATGTAGTGTGATCGTTAACCACACCGGAGCATTGAACAGTGTGAATATGCCCTTAGAACTTTTTTTTATTATTATTTATATCTTTATTATTAGCATTAGTTATCTTTGTCTTGAGATACACACACAAAAAGCTGCTTATTACTCATTTATCCATATTTCTTTATCAGTCTGACGTGTGTCAATAGCTCCTGCCCACTAAAAGCTCCACAGATATATTTGCATACAACGATGATATATAAATAATATAGAAAAAGTTAAATCGATTTACACTTTATATAAATCGCCGACATATAATTGTCATATCGCCATTGCAAGCAGTAATGATTAAAGTTTAATGAACACATTTGATTAGCTAGTTGATAAAACCAAAATCTGACCAAAAAAAAAAAAAAAACCTAACAATACTGACTAGTGCTAATGCTATGTATGCCCTTGCTAGTGCTCTTGTTTTACCTGCTGGGACAGGTATGCTTTTTTTCCCTCAAAAGCAAGATCACCTTGTTTTAATGTAAAAGTCATGCACATAGTAACCATTTCAAGCATTTTGCATGGTTTATACAACAAGCTAACTGTAAAGATAGCACTGTGAATGATGATATAGTTGTCAACAAATGGGATGCTATATTTATTCAAAATTAAATATCTTAAATATCTACTATTTTGGCTTTAATACGATTTTCCCAGGAAACCTGTCATCCTCCACGATTCCTATTCTTTCCAACAGCAAAGCACTTGAATGTGACAAACTTGTAATCAGGACTTCTGAAATTGGAAATAGGAAATTTTGATAGCACACAAAGGCAGTATTATTCCTTATTTCCGTACAGGAATCCAGAAAATTTCATTACCCAATTCTAAATTGGAGTCATACAGCTGCAGCTCACATGCATAAAAGTGGCATGTCTGAACTAGTTGATACAGGAAATCAGCTGTCTAATAAAGAGGCTGATTGGCAAAAAATATTTTATGTATTTTGAAAATACAAAAATACTGAGATTAAATGTATTTTTTTCAAAGGTATGTAAATACAAAATACAAAATAGTATTTTGTATTTTAAATACGTATTTTAAATACATGTATTTGAAATACTTTTATAAGCCTTTTATAAAATGTCAGCTCAGCAAATCACAGCACATGTTGTGGTTGATATAGTATGAAGTGTTTCTGCATATGAGCTTTTAAAGAAATGTTTGAGTATGTGTCTTGTTACCAAAATGTGTTTGCAAAATAAAAACAAACATATTATTTCTGTCACATATGGGCCACTCAGATACACATATGGACAAAATTCCCGTGAATAAGGTAATGGATAATTGAAAACTGAAGAAATTTAAAATACTACACTACATTTCATCACAATTTCCCATACATACATTAAAGGGATAGTTCACCCAAAAATGAAAATTCTGTCATCATTTACTCACCCTCAAGTAGTTCCAAACCTGTATGAATTTCTTTGTTCTGCCGAACACAAAGGAAGATATTTTGAAGAAAGTTTGTAACCAGGCTGTTTTGGGGCACTATTGACTTCCATAGTAGGAAAAAAAAAATACTATGGAAGTCAATGGTGCCCCAGACCTGCTCTGTTTCCCACATTCTTCAGAATATCTTCCTTTGTGTTCAGCAGAAGAAAGACATTCATACAGGTTTGGACCTACTTGAGGGTGAGTAAATGATGACAGAATTTTCATTTTTGGGTGAACTATCCCTTTAAATTAAATTAAAGCTGCAAGCAGAGATGATGGGCCCAAGCCATCAGTGCAAAAGCCACCCCGATGGCATCAGGAAAACGGTGCCCAGCGGGCACATGCATTTACAGTAACCCTATGGCAGTCTGGATTTAAGGGTTACAGCAATGAAAGGGTTATAAGATCAAGAATGTGAAACACACACAGAGAACAATATATAAAACTTTGGTAACACTTTACAATACAGTTTCTTTTGTTAACATTAAGTATATCAGTTAACGAACAATAATTATATATCATCTATTAATGTTAATTGATGTTAAGTTCAACATGTATTAATACATTATTAAAATTTAAAGTTGTATTTTTTAACATTAGTTTATGTACTGTGAATTAACATGAACATGAATATTTTATCAACTAACAATAAAAAGATTAATGAATGCTATAAAAATATATTGTTCATTGTTAGTGCAGTTATGTTAAATAATGCATTAAGTAATGTTAACCAAAGAGACCTTATTGTGAATTGTTTCCAACACTTTTTTAAAAATTATTTTAATGATCTATAAGCAATTGTGAAATAATTATATAAATCTATATTACCAATAAAGTACATATTAACTTATTTTATATATTTGTTTCTTATTCTTATTAATTGAACTGAGCAGTAAGGGTCAGATTTAAAATATTTCTTATCCTATCAGTGAGAGAGGGTAGAATATATAAATTTTTTAATGATTTTTCCTTTAAAGATTTGTTTTTAAAATTATTTTAATGCTCTATAAGCATTTCTACAATAATTATGTAAAAGTATACTGACAGTACAGTACATAACAACTGATTCTATGCATTATTTTTTTTCTTTCTGATACACTGAGGATGAGCTGAACAGGATTAGAAGATTTCTTATCCTATGACTCCATCCGGTGGTCATCCTTGGTATTACAGCCTTTATCAGTCAACTAAATTATCTGATAGTTTAAATTTTTTGGTGGCTCCTGAGCATGATACATGTCTTGTTCTCCATATGTAAATAGTTTTGAAAAATTTGGATAATGCACTTTAAATATATAAGAAAATTACTTTCTTTATAAAGTTTCTTTTTTTGCTGTTATTTTAATAAATCGCCATGGCAACACCGTTCAAGATATCCAAAATCCGTTCGCAATTTAGGTTCCTCAATGTTTTGGCATCATGTTGACAAAGTTTGGTGTGTATAGTATAATTCTCCTCTGAGGAGTATGCGTTAATTCACAGCTTGATTTTTCCAAAAATCCACATTCAAACCAAAATAGCTGACTTCCTGTTGGTCGTAACTAATGACTGTAAATTAGAAAGTTGTCCGGCTTGATGAGAACAATATATGTACCGAATTTGGTGACTGTAGCTAAAACTAACCCCCCAACTATTGTCAAAAGGTGGCACTATGCAGAGCCTGCTCCATGCCCATTTATGAGCTTTTGCCAGTGTCTTAACTATTATTAATGCTGATGTGTGTGTCGAGTTTCATGAAATTCTAAGCATGTTAAGGGCCTCAAAAACACCTGAAAAGAATATTCAAGTTTGACATGTTGCCAAGGCAACAGTATTTAATATATCAAGGACCCCTTTACAGATTCTCAGTGGCCATGTTTTGACATTATTCTGATGACGTTTGAAGCATATTGGGTAAAAATAAACACGTGATTTCAAAGCATTTAGAAAATGACACACTTCCTGCTGCCAGTAGGTGGTGCTATAACTTTGAGTCCTAATAGTCACATCTATGTGATCGGCATCATACAACGAACATACTACTGAAGTTTGATCAAAATCAGACAAAGTGTGCAAAAGTTATTAGACACTTCCTGTTTCTCATTTCTCGCCATAATTTTGTCAACTCGCCACGGCCAAACCGTTTGAGATATCAAAAATCTCTTGCCAATTTTGCATCCCCAATGTCTTGAGATCGTGTTGACCGAGTTTGGTAACAATCGGATGGAAATCCCTGTAGGAGTATATAAAATTCCAGAGCATGCACTTTTACACAGTGGCTTGGGCCCTAAATATAGTGCATGAGCCACTTTTACACAGTGGCTTAGTGGCTTGGGCCCTAAATATAGTGCATGAGTCACTTGAACCACTTTCATGATAGTTTCATGGTGCTTTTGCATTATTTTCATTAAGCGTAAGTCTTAGTCATCATTTGTGTATGTTATAAAACATTACACATTTGTCTCATGCAGATTTATGAACTGTACATGCTAAGCCTTATTTCATAACTGGGGATTTCCCTTTGGCATGTTTTGAAATTGTATAAATTATTACAAAACTCTAACCTTAAAAATACAACTTTTGCCATTTTATAAGAGAATACAGACACCACTTACCTCTACAGGATGTAAGAGGAGGTGTTTAAGATCTGTTTGGATGTGTATCAGCATTTTTTAATCCCCATAAGCTCCTACTGTACCTGCACGCACACACGTGTACACACTGGTCATCCTGGTTGTTGTTGAGTGACTGACACCACGCCAATGAATCACAACCAGAGATGACGATGAATCAGGAACTTCCTCTTGCTGTTCTCATTCTGATAAGGGAACAATGGTTGCATTATTTTAGTTGAATCAGAGTAAAAAATAACTGTGCCAGGCTTCACTTCTGCACTTGAGGTGTTGTGGTTCAGTCTTACCCATAAAAATGTTAACCATTAAAAAGGGCAATACAAAAATATTTATTATTAAAAATCTGTTAACTGGTAATCTGTAAATTACAATGTATGGTTTAAAAATGTAAAGATCACATACTTTCAAATATTTCAAAAACATTTTAACATATAGCTAAATTACATTAAAATTTTTAAATTTGTGATGAAAATGTATAGTTAACAAGGCAAAGTATATGTTTAATAAAATAAGTCCTTGCAACTTAAACGTCTGAATGACCATTCCCAAAATCCCTGCATGAACTATCACAGTTATTTAAATTTCAATGAAAAGATATTTTGCATGACACACAAAATTAGGAAATGTAAAACACACAGCCACAAAAATAATATCACAAAATGTTTGTAATAGTCATCACTGTATTAGTAAAGTTTTGAAAACCACAGCTGACAGTTCAATAATTTACATTCAAGAAAAAGTGTTTACATTTATGCTCTTTGCGGTGTGTATAAATATAAATATTGAGAAAACTGCCGTTAAATAAAAATGTGTGGAACAGAAATCACAGGAATATCTAAGCAAGAAGGAAAAGGTTTGTGTTAAAGAGGACCTATTATGCCCCTTTTTACAAGATGTAAAATAATTCTCCAATGTCCCCAGAGTGCATATGTGAAGTTTTAGCTCAATAACCCTATAGATAATTTTTTTTACAACTTGTTAACTTTAAGTGTATGAGCCAAAATGCCCCGTTCCCTTTCTGTAGTTCACTTCAACCTTATGTTGAGTGTACAACACTAGGGGTCGCTCTTGGGAGCCCAAACACTTCTGACATATTTGAGAAAAGGCCAATGAAATTGGGTGTGCAGAATTTGCATGGCTGGCCACGCCCCGGACATCCAGGTATAAATAGGGCAGCGTAGTATCTGCTCACTCATTCTGTTTTTCGGAGCCAAATGTAGCGTCTTTCTGTGAGAAGTTGCGATCACTCACCTCTCGATTCCTCGTCATTGGATCTAAGGCACAGTCAGTGGTCTCTCCCTACTCATACACGGATAAGTGTTGTGAGAATACCCCTGGGTGCTTCAACGGCGAACTCTAAAAGAGCAAATTTCCTCTAAAAGAGTACAAATTCTCTGAGAGCTACACAGGTGGAATTGTGTGTTACATCATGCCTTTTTATCCGTGTGTTTCTGGTTACGGTTGGCACGTCTCGAAAGACGACCAGCACGAGCATTGTGTTCAGTGTTTGGGCCGTGCTCATGCTGAAGCAGCACCTACGGGTGCTCAGCTTCAGTCCAAGGCTGACACTGAGATGGCAGCCGTGCTTGCCCAGGCAGCCAAGAGCATCTGGCTGAAGTGTTCTCCTCCACCCTGCCCCGAGGACTCTAGCGGTTGGACAATTGGTTTCTGGGTGCTGAGCGTGACACTTTCTTCCCGGAAGTGCACAAGGAGCTGACGAAATCATGGAAGGTCCCTTTTTCGTCCAGAACACGGTACACCGGCTCCTCTGCCCTCACCAACCTCAATGGGGGTCCAGCAAGGGGGTATACGGAGGTCCCCCAGGTGGAGAGAGCGATTGTGGTGCATCTTTGCCCGTAAAACGCCACCACTTGACGGGGCCATCCGACTTCTGTTCGTCCCTGGTGGCGAAGGCTTATTCAGCTTCTGATCAAGCTGCATCCGCCCTGCACACCATGGCCATCCTGCAGGTCTACCACGCCAAGGCGTTGAAAGAACTGCACGAGGGTGGTCCCAACCCTGAGGTACTGCAGGAACTGCGCTCGCAACTGACTATGCCCTCCGGGCTACGAAGGTCACAGCGCAGGCTCTGGGGAGGGCGATGTCCACTT
Organism: Spinibarbus caldwelli; assembly: GCA_039654775.1. Taxonomy (NCBI): domain Eukaryota; kingdom Metazoa; phylum Chordata; class Actinopteri; order Cypriniformes; family Cyprinidae; genus Spinibarbus; species Spinibarbus caldwelli. The sequence goes on along the minus strand of CM077266.1, from coordinate 7,358,960 downwards.
TAGTGGTACAGGAATGCCACCTGTGGCTCAACCTGGCTGAGATGCGGGAAGCTGAGAAAGTACGCTTTCTTGACGCCCCCATTTCACAGGTTGGTCTCTTTGGCAACACTGTGGAACAATTTGCCCAGCAGTTCTCCACGGTGAAGAAGCAGACAGAGGCCATCAAACACATCCTGCCTCGGCGTGGGTCAGGTCCTGCTCCTGCACCCCCAAGTCAGCAGCCCCCGTCTGGTTGTCGCTGGGGACGGCCCCCTGTGAGGACTGCTGAGGCCCCGCAACAGCCCGGGCCTTCAATCAAGCCTGACCAACGGCCCACCACTTGCAGGAAGGTGGCACCGCCAGCTCATCATCAGGGCACCAGGAACCCTTGCAAGATTTCAAAGCGTTCCTTAGACGGGTGACCCAGGGAGGAGGGACCATTTGGCCATCCTGGATCCACTTCCGGCGGCAGAACAGGAGGTGGATTCGGCTCCACCACGTCTGTCTGCCACCTGGCAGATAGCCACCACTTGGTCAATAAAAGAGCAATTTACTTCTTCTCTGGGTCACACACACAGCATTTTTGGCCCTCCCATTTGCGACAGCCAGACGCTGAAACCATGCATCAGAACATGTTTGGACACAGACACTCTGTCTCCTCACGTTCAGATGCAAGGGGTCTATCACTCAGCCAACACGACGCATGCTGGTGAACTCATGTTCCCTCATCCATCGATGGCACATGTGACAGACCCTGCGGCCTTCCATTCTGCTCGCCCAGATGATCACCTACAGACCCAGTCTTAATACAGAAAACCACAAATATCAACGGTGTCCTTTTTTCCACATGAGTGTAAGTGATCAGTACAATGCAAAAGATACAAATGTCCCTTGTTTATCCAGCATATCTGCTGTTGTTCCATGTAAAAGACTAAACTAAGAGAAAAGTTATTATACTAATACTACAAAAATGAAAAAAAAAAAAACCCACATAAATAGAAAAGATTTTTCAAATGCTGAAAACCAAGAAACAAAGTAATAACAACAGTATAAATTATAATGCAAGGTAAAGCAAGCAAACAAATTAACAAGTAAATGAATAAATGCATACCCAGTGAGCGCATGAGATCATGCAATGGTTACAGTGACATCACACCATTCTCCTGTGATACTCACAGTATGAGTAATATGTGAGCTCATTGTGAATTCAAAATGTTGAGCAGGTTAAGAAGAGGGAGTTCAAATATCGGTCACTGGGGGAACATTCTACTTCCTGTTTCTCAACACTGGAAAAGTGGATACTGCAGGAAAGAATAAAAAATAAACAAGGAAACTGTATTTTGGAAATACTTTGTTGATGGAAATAAAATATGAACTTCTGCATGATGTTTGTGATATAATTAATCAATGTTAGAGAAATTGTAGATCACATTAAACTAACAGAATGAGAGTTTAACACGATATCACACTCACAGTATGAGCGCACAGTGACCTCATGTTGAGTATCCTGGGAGCTCATGGGGAGATCACTGTGAGAACAATTTGCTGAACAGACTTGACTTGGCATGAACAAAAATAAGAACTCACAGACAGAGGTACAGGGATAGTACTCGACAAGAGACAATAGGCTTGTTTGAGATGAACTACACTAGTCTGCCACCGGCTGGAGAGAGTAGCCGGTTGCAGTCAGGGTGGAATTAAAAGCGGAGACATCAAGTCGGACACTTTCTGCTCCCGGCAGTGACGCTCGCACAGTGTTTGCATACTCTATCACAGATAAAGTGAATTATATGCAATATTTGTCAAATACACAGATGTTTCAGAAACGTTTTCATGAGCAACAGAAACACTTTTTATGTACTGCTTAATACAGTGCCATCTGTTCAAGAATAATGTTCAACATAAACATATAATATTTAAATACCAATAAAGTCGGGGTATATCGGTGTTTTTTTTGATAAATGTGACCCAATATAACAGTGCGACTACACTAAAAAAGCTTTTTACTGTTATAAAAAAAAACACAGATTTGTGAGCATTATTGGAATTGAATTGTTAGAATAAACACGCAACACACATCGTGCTTGTCATCACAGAATCTAACCAATGAGAATAAAGTGTGTCATCGTCAAGGCTTTCGCAGCCGATTTTGAGCAACTGCAGCGGCTGGTCTCGTTTTGCTCTCGCGGTACTTTGATGGCACATGTGAACGTAAGGCGGCTGCAGCGCCGATCAAAGTCGGACAAATGTTCTAACCAGAATGCATTGCTTTTTTCAGGCGGCAGCCGATTTTTGCGGCGCCGCATGAAGTCGAACACACCTAATACCTAAACAGAGCCTGCGGTAGTCAGGTGGTACAGCAGTCACGCGGTACAAGTCGTAGCTTTCAGAAAACTCCCAGTTCACAAGTTGTAATTACGAGTTCTACGGGGACGTGAACGCTTTTTACAAGTTGAAATCTCGTAATTACGGGAATTCCAATATGGCGTGAACACACCTTCAGACAAGAGTAGCACAAGACATTGGTTGGTCTCCACGTTTATGCATGGGGTTAGGTGGCTGAGGCCAGCGCGCCCCCTTGGAGTTCCTTCTTGGGACTTGGGATCAGTTTTCCTGGAGGACTTAACGGAAGCTCCTTTTGAGCCCTTGGAGTCAGCTTTGGAGCAGTCTCCAATCTCCCCAAAGCACAGAATTTCTTACTGGGTGAGGGAAGCTATTTCACTGGCATACGAGGTGAGCTGTCTTTCTTCACCTCTCAGCGTTCGGGCGCATTCTACCAGGAGTGTGGCTTCCTCTCAAGCTCTTTTTTGAGGAGTCCTCCTAGAGCAGTTTTTCTCAACTGGTGGGTCACGACCCGATACCATTCTGAGTGGGTCGTGGAGTGTATACGGCCAAAGAAACGACATCAACAACAAAAAACGTAATTCTAAATGTTTCTCTGATGCGAGACTTTTATTTTAAAAGACGTGCATGAAAGTTGTTGACACTTCTGTCAGATGGAGTTTAAGTAAAGAGTGCCTGAGAAAAACGTGCTGTCCCGATTCAGTATCTGCGGTCAGATGAGATGTTGACAGGTTTAATGTCAGTGTCATTATTCTATCGTTATTTTCGTAACTTGTTGTGAAATAAAAAGTCTCTCACCTCAGAAAAGCGAACTATCCTGTCCTGCCAGATGTCATACCGTGTTCGTAGTGCACACACTTCTATAGCACACGCGAACGTGGTGCCGTGCTGTATATCACTTCACTAAAGCTCAGAAACTATGAGCAGGCAACCCGTGAAATAAAAGTACAGTACTGATAAATCACAAAACTGGTACTGCGTGTGTTAACTGGGAAGGATTTGCATGAAGGTATGATATTCATTCTACTCAGGAGCAGTTTCCACGTTTCATTAACAGTTCATGTTTCAATAACCCCAAAATACCATGTTATTTTCACTTTGTCATTTTGTATAAGTTTAAATGATTGTGGTGGCTCAATTGTGGCTTAATTGTATTAACAAAACTTGTTTGGGACTGATATTTAATAGCCTTACCTTATAGGCTGTTTATTCAGTATTAGTCATATTCTTAACAGTCTTAACCTAATTTTTGTTAAATATTTTTTTGTTTTGTTTTTTAACAAATTATATATATATATACATATGTGTGTGTGTGTGTATATAAATATATATATATATATATATATATATATATACAGTATATAAACAGGTGCATCTCAAAAATTCTTTTTTTTTTGGTAACTTATTTCAAAAAGTGAAACTTTCATATATTCTACATTCATTACATGTAAAGTAATACATTTCAAAAGTTTTTTTATTGTTGTTTTAATTTTGATGATTAGTGCTTACAGCTCATGAAAGTCAAAAATATTTACATTTGAGTTTCATTAAATGACCATCCCTACAGTATAAATTCCGGGTATCTCTTGTTCTTTGAAACCACAATAATGGGGAAGACTGCTGACTTGGCAATGTTCCAGAAGACAATCATTGACACCCTCCACAAAGAGGGTAATTCACAGAAGGTCATTACTGAAAGGGGTGGCTGTTCACAGAGTGCTGTATCAAAGCATATTAACTGCAAAGTTGACTGGAAGGAAGAAATTGGTTAGGAAAAGGTGCACAAGCAACAGGGATGACCGCAAGTTTGAGAATACTGTCAAGCAAAGCCGATTCAAACACTTGGGAGAGCTTCACAAGGAGTGGACCGAAGCTGGATTCAGTGCATCAAGAGTCACCACGCTCAGACATCTTCAGGAAAAGGGCTACCAAGCCACTTCTGAAACAGAAACAACATCAGAAGCATCTTACCTGGGCTAAGAAAAAGAACTGGGCTGTTGCTCAGTGGTCCAAAGTCCTCTTTTCAGATAAAAGTAAATTTTGCATTTCATTTGGAAATCAAGGTCTGGAGTCTGGAGTAAGACGAAGAGGCACAGAATCCAAGCTGCTTGAAGTCCAGTGTGAAGTTTCCGAAGTCAGTGATGATTTGGGGTGCCGTGACGTCTGCTGGTGTTGGTCCATTGTGTTTTATCAAGTCCAAAATCAATGCAGCCAGATTTTACCAGGAGATTTTGGAGCACTTTATGGTTCCATCTGCTGACAAGCTTTATGGAGATGCTGATTTTCTTTTCCAGCAGGACTTTAGCACCTTCCCACAGTGCCAAAACCACTTCCAACTGGTTTGCTGACCATGATATTACTGTGATTGATTGGCCAGCCAACATGCCTGACCTGAACCCCATATGGAATCTATTGGGTATTTTCAAGAGAAAGATGAGAAAAAGTCGATCCAACAATACAGACGAGCTGAGGGCCCAATAGTGCCTCAGCAGTGCCACAGGCTGATCGCTTCCATGCCACACCTCACTGATGCTGTCATTTGTGCTAAAGGAGCCCCGACCAAGTATTGAGTACATAAATGAACATACTTTAAAGAACTTGAACTTTTCTGTTTTGCATTTATTTATTTTTTTGATTGATCAAAATATTCTAATATTTTGAGATACTGGATTTTTGACATTCATGAGCTGTAATCTCTAATCATCAAAATTAAAACAAAAAAACTTTTGAAATGTTTTACTTCACATGTAATGAATCTAGAATATATGAAAGTTTCACTTTTTGAAATGTTACAAAAAAAAAACCTTTTTCACGGTATTCTAATTTTTTTGAGATGCACCTGTATATATATATATATATATATATATATATATATAAAAGTGGGTCGCGGTGACCACGTGAGTCCCAAGGCCAAACCAGTTGAGAACCACTGCCCTAGAGGATATTTGTGTTGTGGCAGGATGGTCCTCTCTGCACACTTTTATCAGGTTTTATAATTAGGATCTTGACACAGCTCCTGGTACCTTGTCCGTTTGAACCAGCCATGGATGCTATCTGGTTCATCATCAGGCTAGATACGGCAGCGCTTTAGCTTGGCGTGTTTGGTATATCATTCCCATTGTGTCATAGCTACGAAAACACAATATGATAATATGATAATATATCTGATTCAAAGGAAAGCATCAAAAACAAAATAAATAAATAAATAAATAATAAAGGTTTAGTAAAGGAATAGTAAAGTAGATATAATAATGTGTATACAATGATCAATTTAAAAAATATAATTTAATGTAGAATAATATAATAGTGATGATGATGATGATGATGATTATTATTATTATTATTATTATTATTATTGGTAAATGAAATTTACTTTTATTTTAACATTTCCTTCAAACATTTATTCAAACATTTTCTTCACACCTAAGAAGGAAAAAACTCCTATGGGAAAAAACATCAAAAACAAAGGACACATCAACTCTTTTTCAAGGGCGATGCCAATCGTTACATTAATTATTTGAAAATGTTAATTTAATGACAGTTCAAGATGTTTCCTGAAACATTCTCCGTATATCTGTCACCAAAATCTGGAATCTCCTCTTTGCTGTCCACCTGACTCATCTGAATTCCATCATATGTAATTTGCTCTGATCTCCACATCTTCACTTTCCAAACCATCTGTCATGATGATGCTCTGTGGCAAACTAAGGAACTCAGAGACGAGGATAAACTTAACATAAACAGCCTTTAATAAATCAAATTCAAAACTCCAGGGAACACAGGACAGGCAGAGACACACAGGAACACGACTTCGACGTTAATACCAGACACGAAACACAGGGCAGAACACACTATAAATACACATGGAACATAATCAGGTAATTAAACACACAGCTGGAACTAAATTAACAAATAAGGACAGGAATAGGAACAGAACCATATATGGGCATAAGGGAACACATGGGGAACAAAACACAAGACATAACACACAAGTCTGGCATGACGCCCCCCTCCGGAAGGCACACCCTCACGCCATACAACATCAACGGGGTGGGAGGGTGGGCGCTCTGGAGGCCCCTCAAGACAGACTTACAGAACAGGAGGCCTCCAGGACGGAACAGGCAGTTCGGGAAGCCATGGTGGATAAGGCAGTTCAGGACGTCATGGCGGTGCAGGGAGTTCAGGAGGCCATGGCGGTGCAGGGAGCTCAGGAGGCCACGGCTGGACGGCCTCCATGGCCTTGGCCTCGCCCCAGCCACTACAGCCGGAACCCTACTACCCCCCCCCCCCCCAAAAAAAATCCTTGGGGAAACTTACGGGGCTGAACTCTGGAACTGGAGCTGAACTCTGGAACTTAGCCTCCATGGGCTAAACACAAGAACAGGAGCCCTCCGTGGGCTAAACTCGGGAACATGAGCCCTCCTTGGGCTAAACACAGGAACTGGAGCCCTCCGTGGGCTAAACACAGGAACAGGAGCCTTCTGTGGGCTAAACACAGGAACAGGAGCCCTCCGTAGGCTAAACTCGGGAACATGAGCCCTCCTTGGGCTAAACACATGAACTGGAGCCCTCTGTGGGCTAAACACAGGAATAGGAGCCCTCCGTGGGCTAAACACAGGAAAAGGAGCCCTCCATGGGCTAAACTCGGGAACATGAGCCCTCCATGGGCTAAACACAGGAACTGGAACCCTCCGTGGGCTAAACTCAGGAACAGGAGCTGGAACCCTCTTTGGGCTAAACTCAGGAACAGGAGCTGGAATCCTCTGTGGGCTAAACACAGGAACTGGAACCCTCCGTGGGCTAAACTCAGGAACAGGTGCTGGAACCCTCTGTAGGCTAAACTCAGGAACAGGAGCCCTTCGTGGGCTATCCACAGGAACAGGATCCCTCTCAGGGCGAGGCTCGGAATCTGAGGTCCCTACTGGGCCGGACATGAGACCAACTGCCCTCCTTGGGCTGAACGTGGTGACCAGGGCCATTTCAGGGGTGAACTCAGGAACTGCTTCCATTGAGGCAGCCGGAGAAGCAAGCGGCTTGGGAATGGCCTCCGTGGCCATGACAAGTTAAGCCGCCTGCTTCTGAGGGACCCCAACAGACAAGACATGACAAGACAAGACCGACAAGATCTGCTCCTGTGGACACGACAAGACTTCTGGGGACATGACTTGACTTTGGTCAGGGGCTAGAACCATCTCTCGACTCTGCTCAGGGGCTGGAGCCATCACTGGACTCTGGTCATCACTGGACTTTGTTATAAATTATAAATTATTATTAGTCCTCTGACAGTAAAGAATGACAACAGTTGGCATTACCTGCAGATATTTCATAACACCAAACACATAACACTAAACACACCTCATGCTCTTTACATTTAGTTTGTTCTTTAGTTTGTTTTGATATGAAGCAAATAGCAATTAATACAAACACTAACGGAAAACCTAACCCTAAAAACTGGAACATTTACCATTTTATAAGTGAATAAAGATACAATTTTTTATTTCAGGACATGAGAAAACGTCCTCACTTCTTGTTTCAGCACTTCATAAAATGAAAACATTTTGGTGTACAACTTTGTTAATTAGTTAAATGTAAGTTATATTACTATTTATAATTATTAATATAATATTTTTCTAGACAACATATATATTTTAACTTAAAGGTAACCTAATTTTAGCTACCTTATACTTTATGCTGCAACTGTATATTATATTTAACAAGGTGATATGTATACATTTAATGTAAAATATTATTAAAATAATGTTTAACGTGAGTAAAAGTATAAATGGGCATTCCCAGAATTCCCTGCACAAACCATCACATTTATTTAATTTTTATTTAAGTTAATTTCCTTCTGATTGTTAATAGTTATGTGCACTGGGGTGTTTTATATTGTTTTTTTTTTTTTAAATATTATTTTGTTATTTTAAGTTAAATTTGTCCATCCTGTAATGTTTGTGATGCCATATATTTTACTTGCAAGATTTAATCAGAATTTTAACCAAAAATTATTACTGTGTTGCCATTGTTTGTACTTATAATACATAGTGCTTACAATATATGCTTATATGATTGTCAATTATTAATTAATATTGGCATTAAATAAAGGTATGAAGAAGAGAAATAAAACAAAGATCTAGGCGAGGAGGAAGAGGCTGTGTCAAGCTGAAAATCCTGTTATTATTGTTTTGTCTGTCAATTTGATGGTTTAATTTCACCTGTTGCTCAACACCTTACAGTTTTAAGAGTATATAAGTAAAGTCATGATCAGACACTAATCAAGAAGCGAAGAACATGAGCAGAAGAAGCAACTCTTAACATGGGAATTCACTGTCAGCTGTGTTTTCTTGCAAGCCTGCTGACCGATTCACGCTGGACTGATTTCACAGCCATCTGACAAAGATAAAGCCATTGCAAGGGTATGTTTTTTTTCATATAATACTTGTATTTGTCTGTTTTGCAATTGCCCATAATTTGTCCAACAATTCCTTGTTTATGTGCCTTTTAGGATTCCCTGAGAAACTTCTACAATCTGAAACGCTTGTTGTACTCTGCCGCTTTTCGCCCAGAAGCAAACAACGATATACTGTCCGAGAAGCTGAAAGAGATGTAGAAGTTTTTTGGGCTTAAGGTGACTGGAAAGCTGAACAAAGAAACACTGGAGGTGATGAAGAAGCCCCGCTGTGGTGTTCCAGATGTTGCCGCGTACTCCACATTTGGAGGCGAACCCAAATGGCAGACCAACGAGCTCACCTACAGGTGCGTATAATAACAGTTTTCTTCGCATCACTAGAAAAAAGCAAAGTGAAAGAAGCAGATACAGAGAACAATCCTTTTCCACAGAATCGTGAAATACACCCCTGACATGTCAAAAGCTCAAGTGGATCAATCTATAGAGAGAGCGCTGCAGGTCTAGGCCAAAGTCACTCGTCTGAAATTCACGCGAATCAACAGGGGCACAGCTGACATCATGATCTCGTTTGCTATAAAAGTTAAGTTTCATCTATCAATTTATCTGCATTTATTTATCTAAATATTTTTTTCCCTTTAAAAATTATTATTACTGTCAATTTTCTCATTACTCATACATGCATTATATAATTAAATAAAATAGAACACATCAATTCTATGAATTCTAGAATTCTATGAGCAATTTAAAATTTAGTGTGGTGTGTGTGTTTGTGTTTGTGTGTGTATGCTAGAATGAATGTGGGGAATTAAAAATAGTAAATTATGTTTATCTGAATGTATTATTAAAAATAGTGAATTATGTTTATCTGAATGTATAACAATGCAAACAGGTTTTCTGTAAGGGGTAGTTTTAGGGTTAGGGGATAGATAATATCGTTTGGTCAGTATAAAAGTAATAGAAGTCTATGGAAAGTCTCCACAATTCACAGAAACAAACGTGTGTTTGTAGCCGCATCACTGATTTGTTGACTCCTCCCTCTTTTTGTGACAGGCATCAATGTAACTTGATGCTAGTAAGATACAATCTTGTTTTTCTCCTAATAAATATCGAAGTTGTGTTGATTTTGAAGACAGGGCAAAGTGTTTCAAACTTGGGATAAAATTTCTTTCTAATGTCTTCATAGTTAGGGCAGCTGGTGAGGAAGTATTGACCTAATTCTCCCCTGCATGCGTTGTTCGTAGTGTTCCTCTGTACTCTGAGGATACTCTTACAAAACTCCAGGGCTTCAATCGGATTTTTGTCCCATTTTTCAAATTTGTGATTTAGGAGAGGACCCCACACTTCACTGCCATAATGCAATAGATTCTATGACTGACTGGAATATTTTGAGCCAGATTCTAATTGACCATATGCACAGAGTGCTTTTTAGAACTTCCAGATAAAGATAAGCCAGCTCATAATCTTCCAGTGAAGCTCATTTTATATGTGTTATATATAGGTAGAGACTCTCACAGAAACCTCTCCTGCCTCATTCTTATCAGAATCTGAGAAAAAAATAATTGCAACACCGTAAATAATGACAGCGGCATTAACATACAGTTTCATGTTGTTAAAGAACAGTTTCATGTTGTTCGCTCTTTGCGTCCATCGGATGCTCTCCAAAATGGCGCTACGCTGACAGAGAGAGACAGAGAGGAGACGAATTGTTGAATAAATGTCCACTCTTGAATATGGGCATTATGAGTCCTCGATTCCAGGTTTCAGGGAAATGACCAACACTCAGAACGAAGTTGAACTATTTTAGTAGGGCCAATCTTAATTTGTGATCTGTGTTCTTGAGCATTTCGTTGAGGATGCCATCTGGTCCACTTGCTTTTTTGTTTTTTATGGCCTGGATTTGATCAATCAGTTCATTTTCTGTAATGGGGTAGTCTAATGAGTTTTGATATTTACCAATTGTATGTTCCATATGAACATACCTGACACACTCTGAGGAAGGCTGAAGACCAAAATGCATCAGTGTGCAGAGTTTTAGGCATTTTTAATGTTTATTGAGATGGACAGAATGTGAATAAAGGCTTTTTAACTTTTTGCACCAGAAGTGCCTTGGATTCTTCTTTTTTGTAATAGTTATCTACATTCATATTTTGTTTAACAACCATGTGCTTTTTGATAAATTCTTTTGAACTAAATTTAAACTTCGTGCTTTGGTGATATACTTGTTAAAACCAAGTAAATTCGGTTCACCGAGTTCTGATTTAATGCAAAAGAGAATTTTAGAATATATTTATAGGATTCTCAATATATTTCCTATATTACAACAACAGTAATAAAAATTCAATGTAAAACCACTCAATCCGATGTAAAACTACACTCTTTCTTACAGATCATGGTGATGGTATGATGTCTGATGGACCACTAGACACTTTGGCTCATGCTTTTGCTCCTGGTTCTGGAATCGGTGGAGATGCACATTTCGATGTGATGAGTCTTTCGCATTCCACTCATCTATAGGTGAGTTTCTTTTTTTTTTTTTTTTCAAAGCCTCAGCTTTGACACCACTTTGATTTCAAGTAAAAAATTAAAGCAGTAATTAACTTTTTTACTTTGTACCCAAACTATTCTGCTTAATTTCTCCACAGGCCATGTCCTGTTCTTGGTGGCCGCCCATGAGTTTGGTCACTCTTTGGGTCTTTTTCATTCCAACGTTCGTGGCTCTCTGATGTTTCCTGCATATACCTTTACTGATCCGGATCATTCCCCTCTGTCCTTTGATGACATTGAAGGGATTCAGTCGCTCTATGGTAATATGATCACCAAGAGAATATCTATAATATCTGAGTCAAAAATATTAAGTTGTTTGTTTACTAAGTGGTAATCCCATCAGGTTCACCAAGATCAAAACCAGTAACAAAACCACAACCAGATTGTCAAAACCTGGTCTGGGATGCAGTGACGACTTTTAGGGGAGAAACAGTTTTCTTCAAAGAAAAGGTAATACAAACAGATACCAATCTTGTTTTTTTTTTTTTTATACAGTAACATAAAATATTTAAATCGAATGTCTCTCTCTGCAGCTCTTTCTGGCGTAGTTCTTCAAACAGAAGTGCAGCGCAACGTCCGATCAAGAGTTTCTGGCCCAACGCTCCTGATAATATAAATGTTGCTTATGAGGATCCAGCGCAAGATAAAATTTTCTTTTTCAAAGGTATCTTCTCAAAAAATCTGGGAATGCTGAAACCACAATCATACTTACAATCTGTATCTTTGTGCTAAGAAAAACTCTACTTTAAAAGCTATTTATTTATAGGTAAACAGGTCTGGGCTTTCAGTGGCCAAACTCTTGAACCTGGCTATCCTAAATCTCTCAGCAGCTTTGGTCTGCCAGCATCTGTGACAAAAGTTGATGCTGCTGTCCACAACAAGAACTCAGAAAAAACACTACTGTTCTTTGACAAATATTACTATCGGTGGGTCAAGTGCTGTATTATAAACAAAAGCCCTTAAAATTTACTCTGAAAAGACATCAAAATATAACATTTACTGTTTTTTTTTAATTTATTTTTTTGGTAGCTATGATGAGAGGGAGAATCGGATGGACGAAGGGTATCCCAAACGAGTGGAAAATGTATTTCTAGGGTTGACTGGAGAGGTTACAGCAGCCCACATGTCCAACAGTAGGTGTTTCTAACTTCCTTTTCTACAGATTTGCAACAATACAAAGAAATTATTCTAGCAATAATGTACAAATTGACTTCTTTTCTTCCAGATAACATTTATATCTTCAGTGGGAGAAACCTGTTTGAGTTCAGCTCCAGTGACAGAAAGCTCCTTCGTTTACTGAGGAGCGATTACTTCCAGCCCTGTTAGTCAGCTTCCCTGAAACGTAGATGGAGATGGAGCTTAACAGGGTATTTTAAAACTACAGCACTTACTTTAATATATGTGCCTATAAACATTTAAAATGAATTGAATCAATTGTTCAATAACTGTTCACAGTTGTCACTGGACTTCTAATTTATTGCTGTTATGATTTTAAAAGAATGCATGTTTACAAAGTAATTTAATGTATTGATTGTTTTCAAATAAATTAAAGAGCTTAATTCAATTCAAAATCAAAATCAAGCATGTTCATTTTGAAAGCAAGAATTGTGTTTGGTTGGGAAATACTCAAGGCTCAGAGCCTTTCAGATAATATCTTGTAAAAACTGAAAGATCAAAACATCTAAACTTCCAACAATAAATAAGCCTTTTAAAAAATGTTAGATCAGTAAATCACAGTACATGTTGCCTTTGATATAATGTAATAAAATCTGTTTCTGCATATGAATTTTTAAAGGAATGGATGAGTATGTGTCTTGTTACCACAATGTGTTTATAAAATAAAACCAAGCATATTATTTCTGTCACATATGGACAAAATTCCTGTGAATAAGGTAATGAATAATTGACAAGTGAAGAATTTAAAAAAATACTACACTACACTATCTCTTACATATATAAATATACAGTGCATGAGTCATATGAACTTCTTTCATGATAGTTTCATGGTGCTTTTATATTATTTTCAAAGCTCAAAAGTCTTAGTTATCATTTGTGCATTTGTTATAAAATATTACACGTCTCATGCAGAGATTCATAAACTGCGCATGCAGAACCAGCTTGTTTCATAAACTAGGGATTTCCTTTTGACTTGTTTTGAAACTGTACAAATTATACGAAACTCTAACCTTTAAAATGTAACTTTTGATATTCACTTTCTGTGAATATAGACACAACTTTCCTCTTGAGTATATTAGAGGAGGAGTTTAAGTTTTGTTTGGATGTGTATCAGTGTTTCAATCCCCCATAAGCTCCTACTGTACCTGCATGCACACACATGTACACACTGGACATCCCGGTTGTTGTTTGGTGACTGACGCCATGCCAATGAATCACAACCAGAGATGATGATGAATCAGGAACTTCCTCTGAGACTGTGTCTAACATGCCCATATATGTCAATTGATTTCTTGCTGTTCTCATTCCGATAAGGGAACAATGGTTGCATTGTTTTAGTGCAATCAAAGTAAAAAATAACTGCGTCAAGCTTCACTTCTGCACTTGAGGCTGGTAATCAATTACCGTTTTGTCTGTCAGTTTAATGGTTTACTCACAGAAACTTGCAGCTGATGACTTCACCTGTTGCTCAAACCCTCACAGTTTTAAGAGTATATAAGCCTCACAAACCTTTGCCAGTCAGAAGCGTAAGAGTGTAAGGAGCAGCTCACAACATGATGATTCACTGCCAGTTGTGTTTTCTTGCAAGCCTGGTGCTTGTTATTCACGCTGGACCGATTTTACAGCATGCTGACAAAGATGAAGCCACTGCAGAGGTATTTTTATTTTTTTATTTAATATAATACTTTGTTTGTGTATTATATTATATTATATTATATATGTTTGTGTGTTTTATTTGTCTTTGCTCATAATTTCTCTAATAATTACATGTTGTTTTTATCCTATAGCATTACCTGAAGAGCTTCTACAATCTAACAGATGTAACAGATGAAACAACTGCCGTCCGAAGAGAGGCCAATCAACTGATTGAGAAGATGAAAGAGATGCAGAAGTTTTTCAGCCTTAAGGTGACTGGAAAGCTGGATAAAGAAACAATGGAGATGATGAAGAAGCCCCGCTGTGGAGTTCCAGATGTTGCTGCGTACTCCACATTTGAAGGCAAACCCAAATGGCAGACCAACAAGCTCACCTACAGGTGCGTATAATAACAGTTCTCTTGGTATGACATACAAAAGATTGAAAGAAGCAAATACAGACTGGTACTTTTACAGAATCCAGAACTACACCCCTGACATGTCAGTAGCTGAAGTGGATGAATCCATGGAGAAAGCCCTGCAGGTCTGGGCCAAAGTCACTCCTCTGAAATTCAGGCGGATCTACAGCGGCACAGCTGACATCATGATCTCCTTTGCTACAAGTTGTAAGTTGTCTGTCTATCTGGGTTTGTATTTTGTTGAATTCTTTTCAGTTTAATTCATTGTGACTGATGATAAATGCAGACCAATTAGTCATGTACTGTCATCACAATACGATTGTTCAGTGAAATAATTGTTGCAGTTAGTGCTGTGAATATTTGGGTTAAATCCAAGTATCACAACACATAGTCCTAATCTATTGTTATCTCAAGGCCACATTTGTTATGATGTTCATAAAATGGCACAGGGTTATCTTAGAGAAAATAATAGTGAAGTTTGAATTCAGTAAAAAGCATTTTTATTTTTTCTGGAAAACGGAACCAAGAGCGTACGGCGTGCTCGATCACGTGAAGGGCGACATACTGCCAGTGTGGGACACAAAATGCTTTGGCAAGATTAAGCTATATTAATCAATGCATCTAGAGTCGAATCAATCGTTAGCAGCCTAATTACAAAATTTCTTTTAAAGTCTTACTGTAACTGAAGGCCAGGTTCTGTGATTTATAAACATTTTTATAACTTTAATAATAGAAGATCTCTTTATGGATATCAAAAACTTTTCTACTGAACACTAAATATGAAACCAATCTCTTTCTTCCAGATCATGGTGATGCTTACCCGTTTGATGGACCACAAGGCACTTTGGCTCATGCTTTCGCTCCCTCTCCTGGAATCGGTGGAGATGCACATTTTGATGATGATGAGTTTTTCACTTTCCGCTCATCAAAAGGTGAGTTTTGCTAAATGTAGCCTAGTTTTCAGAAGTTCTTAATTTTAGCAGTGCAATAAACTCATCACCACAGATTGTAACTTAAGCACCACTCACATTTGATTTTTATTTGTATCTAAACTGTGCTGCTTAATTTCTCCTCAGGATTTGTCCTGTTCTTGGTGGCTGCCCATGAGTTTGGTCACTCTTTGGGTCTTTCTCATTCCAACGTTCGTGGGGCTCTAATGTTTCCCACATATAGCTTTACTGATCCAGATCGTTTCTCTCTGCCCTCTGATGACATCAGAGGGATTCAGTCGCTCTATGGTAAGCGTATGATCTTCACGAGCACGTCTACAATCTTCAAGTCGAAAATATTCAGTCATTTGTTTAAAATGTGGTGTTTCCTTCAGGCCCAAACAGAGACAGAACCCCCACCCAACCTGATCCAGAAGTACCAAAAACTCCTAACGCTTGTGACCCTAATCTGATCCTGGATGCAGTTACAACTCTAAGGGGTGAAACAATGTTCTTCAAGGACAGGTAATACAAATAAAAACTGAGTGTATTTTTATATATAGACCTAAAATATTTAAATCAAGTGACTTCATGTCTCTCTCTGCAGCTTTTTCTGGCGTAGATCTCCGAGTAGAAGTGTAACGCAACTTCCGATCAAACGTTTCTGGCTCAATGCTCCTAATAATATAGATGCTGCTTATGAGGATCCAGTGCGAGATAAACTTTTCATTTTCAAAGGTATCTTCTCAAACGATCTGGGAATGCTGGAACCACAATCACACTTAAAATCTCTATATCCGTGCTCAGAAAAACTCTTATCGTAGTCTGTCTTTGTTTACAGGTAGACAAGTCTGGGCTTTTAATGGCATTAGTCTTGAGCCCGGCTATCCCAAGACTCTCAGCAGCTTTGGTCTGCCATCTTCAGTGAGAAAAGTTAGTGCTGCCATCCATGACAAATCCTCAGGAAAAACACTGCTCTTTGTTGACAAACTTTACTACAGGTGGGTCAAATGCTGCATCATAAACATAAAAATTAGCCCTTAAAATTAGCTCTTAAAAGCTGTTGGAATGTTACATTTCCCCTTTTTTTGGTAGCTATGATCAGAGGGCAAAGAAGATGGACAGGGGGTATCCCCAACGAGTGGAAAGTGGATTTCCAGAGATGACTGGAGAGGTTACAGCAGCCCACATATCCAGTGGTAGGTGTTTCTAATCTCTTTTTCTACAAGCATTAATGTGCAATGATTATACTTCATAAAATTGAATGTTTTTTTTCTTCCAGGTTACATTTATCTCTACAGTGGGAGAAATGTGTATGAGTTCGGATTATACAGTAAGAGGTACTTGCGTGTGCTGAAGAACAATTTTTTCTTGCCCTGTTAGTTGAGCTTCCCTGAAAGAAGCAGCGGAGGTAAATTTAGAAGGTTATTTTACAACTACAGTATTTTTTAAATGCATGTACATATTTAAACAAATTAATTGTTTAATTAATTTCTTATTTCTGCTGTTTGTCACTGGACTTATAATATAACTTGAAGAATGTATTTTTACATAATCAGTTTCAAATAAACTAAAGTGCCTATTTTAACTTAACAACATGTGAGTGTCTTCATTTTGGAAGCAAGATTGATTTTGGTGTGGACTTTAACATTTTAAAAGATCTGATTTACAGAGCAGACCTATATAACTATTATAAATCCTAAATCAGCTTTGTAAAAAGTATCAAACCATCTAAACTCTCAAAGCATGTTGACACTTGAGGTTGATACAGTATTATGAGTCTCTGAGGAATGGATGAGTATGTGTGTCATCACCATGTGTTTGTACAATAAAAACAAAAAAACTAGTCCTTCTGTTACGTTTATGGGTCGCTCAGACATATAAGGACATATTTCCTGTGGTTACATTTTAGGGAATGAATAAGTGCCTTTGTTAAACAGCCTCAGGGGTTATGCTTTTGTATTTTTATCTTTCATTCATGTCAGGATTTAGGAAACTTGCACACACTGGATGTGCCCTGAAGGGACCCTGATAGTGTAGCAGAGGCCAGCGGTTAAGTGGTGTGCAGGTAAAACCTCACTCCCCTGATCTCAAGAGGCTCTCTAGCGACTGATGCTAGAGGCCGTGGCCTTTAGCCTCCTTGTTAAAGCACCCGCTTCCCACACCAGAGACTGAGGTTTGAATTTTGCTCGGAGCAGGGAAAGTAGGATCGCAACAATAGCAACAGACTCCGGGGCGGATCCGCCCTCAAATCGGCAGCTCTGTTTGGCCATTTGCCCAGAATATGCCCCGCCTCCGGACAGCGCGCTGTCATTTAGCGGACTCATTAGGGACACTGCAGGCATTCTCAATCCTAGGTGTGCCATACTGCAAATTGTATCGATCCGATACCAAGTAAACACAGGGCCAGTATAGCCGATACTGATACCGATACATTTTCCTTTTTAATAACATACATTTAAATGACCAATTACACTTTGAAAATTAACAATAACTTATGTTGATAGGACTAAAATATTACAATCACCTTAAAGCTATGTGGATATTATTTGCCTTTCTGAAAGGAGCTTGCAAGCAGAGGAGCCCAGAATATGAAAGTAATGCGTAAAGTTTCTTGTTAAGCATTTTCCTCCCATAGAAAAGAGTTATAAAGAAAAAAAAAAAACCTAATGCATTAAGAAAGTAATACTGAAAGGCCAACTCAGTATACTGATGATGCAAACTATATGCAGGCAAGCAGCCCAGGATATGAAAGCAAAGTGCATGCATGTTAAGTGTTTCCCTCTGATAGAAAACCTTTATAAAGAAAAAAACAACGTGGCTTAATGGTTGAAGACACTAATACTGTATAAAAAGGCCAAATTCGGTAAATTGAATGGGTCTGGCTTCCAGTCTCATCCGCTTCCAGCAATTTTTAACTGTACATAACAGCTCGTTTTGCTGCTTGCTTGGTATTGCAAACTGGTGTTTCTTACCATATTAATTTAATGTATTGTCTTAATTATAAACACACACGGTGGATAGCACAAACAATTTTACCATTTATTGCACTGTTATTTTTCCTCCCTACCGTGCCTAATGAAGTGGAAGTCTCGCACATTCAGTCTATGAAAAAAGCTTACTTCCACATTGAAAAAGGTGAATAAGTTTGGTGCTGTTGCCACAGTAGCGAATTTCTACCGTTCCATCTCTCGCTGTAGCCAATAATATCCGCTTGCGCTTGGAGTCGCTGAGTCACTAATGGCATAACAACAAAACACTAAAGCAGGGGAGGAGCAGTAATGTTTGCATACGAGACGTGAAAAGAGCTGTATATAAACACACAGACATGTCTATTCTTTGTTGAATGTATTAAGCAATATATTAAGTGTAGAGGAGAGAAAATTAACCCAAAGTATCGATCTAATCAGGCTAGTATCGATCCGATACCAACGTTGGTATCGATACTATCGATATTAGGATCGATCCGCCCACCCCTAATCCTAATGCACTTTTTTTTCTTTTGATTTTTTAATTTATGTATTTATTTATTTATTTATTTATTTTTTACCGGTGCCGGTGTCCTGACATTTTATCCTACCCATCAGATTTTCCTACCAGGGCTTACTGCGCATGCGCACATCAATATTGCATCCTTTTACTCATGCTGAACAACAGTATTTAATGTATCTGCATTACTGTAAAGGGTATGTTTAAGATTGAGGTAGATGTAGACATTAATAATCTAATAGGTAGATAAAAATGATTTATTGTTGGTTTCCGGTAGCTGTCTCACTTCTATCCACAACCGCTAATATAACACATAATTACTGTATTTGCATTACTGTAAGGGTAGGTTTAGGGTTGTGGTAGGTGTAGACATTAATAAAACATAATTTGACAGGTAGCATTTTTCGTTGTCGAATTTAAGTACCTACTGTTTTAATGGGAGGTAGCAAAATCTGACAGGTTAGCACAAACAGACAGAACACCGGGCCGGATGAACCACTTTATTAGCGGATACGGGTAGGATCTGGACCGGATCCGCTCCGAATCCGTAATCCTTATCTGTTCCGGATCCGCTGCGCTGTGCAAGTGGACTCCGATACAGACCCGTTTTGCGGATCCGTTCCGGAGCATGTGGTACATCCGGAGCGGATCCGAGTCATTTTGCTATCTGGGGAATTTCAGTGGTTATGCAAACCTAAACTAAGAAAAGAAAAGAAAAAAAAAAAAACAACCTTGCTTCTTGCCTGTCACTGGCTAGACTAAAAACAGTTGATTTAATTTTCTTTCAGTTCATTTGTGTCAGTTTGACTTCCGAGAACCAATTCAAGTAATTTTTTTCATTTTCAGAAAGCCCACTTTAGAAACTATTTCGATTTATAGAGTTTATCTTGGTCACTTTGGCACTATTTTCTCAAGTGGTACACTGTAAAAAAAATTCCAGGATTTCACAGCATGCAACTGTAATATTTCACAGTAAATTACATGATTATCACTTTACAGGCTTTTACTGTGATTTTCACAATATAATACTGTGTTCGGCAATTTTACTGTGAAAATAATGTAGGCGGAGCCGTTACAGGAAACTACTGTAAATTCCATCCCGCCTTCCGCGCGCTGTGCCGTCTGACTGAGCTCTCTAGTTTCCTCCATGTCCTCATCCGAGTCCAACGGATTCAGTGGTAAGTATTGAAATGTCAAATTATTATTATTTTTTTTATATGATAGTGCATGTAATTTAAAAGTATTAACCAAGTAGAGTTAGTTGTAGGTTCTGTTGTCACGTTGTTAGCGGTTAGCTTACTCCTGTAGGTTTGAGCACGCCAATTTTTTAAACCATAAACAGACGTTGGTTGTAGTAATTGTACTGTATTAAGTTAGTAGCTAACTGTGAGACATTAGCAAATTTATTGGAGCCTCATTTCGAAAAAAAAAAAAAATGTCATTATCTCAACTTTAGCTTTTCTTAGTGCTAATGGTCATCTCTTTCCCTGTGTGCGTCAGGCTCTCTCCACAGCGGTGATCGCTGGGGAATAAAGTTGTGAAACTGGCCTTATGATCGTTATTATCAACCAGAGAAATTATAGTGTTGTGGATTATGGCAAAGGTGGCGTAAATTCTTCTCAAATTAGTAACGTTTACTGGGCTTCTTCATAATTTTCTCCCCTGCTGTGTGTGATACGGAGCAGCCTTTGTCTGCTCCATCAATTTAAAGTGCATATAAGATAAATCGATAGGGGCAAGAGATTATTTGTGCACAAATTTTGACTCTGTGCTACCGTAGGTACAGATTATTAACAGTTGAGTCTTATTGTACTCCTGTTGTATTGATATATTATTTTTGCAGCCTTGTGCTACAGCTACAGCCACTGATGGTTAAGGGACTGTGTAGCTGCAAGCACCCCTAGCTTGCTTGATTGTTCAAGGTAATGTTGTCCTTCTCATTTTTGTTGTATTTTCAAGTGTCAAATCATCCACAACTTTGTTATGAGCAGTTTCATGTAGGAACTGTTTTCTTTCTACAGATAGTTTCAACATGAAACTGCTCACAGTAAGGTGGATTATCTTGAGTAACCGGGTCATGATTTCTGGAAAAAGACATTGCTGTAGAGTGAGAATGGTTCTGACTATGATACTAATGATGTATTCATTTCATTTAAAGGATTTAAATGTAAACAAAAAGGTTGCCTCACTGCCTGAAGTCAACATAAATGATTCAGACCTGCTATCACTTCAGAACTGAATCATTTGGTTTTGAATATTTGCAACTGTCTTTTAAAAAAAAAAACAAAAAAAAAACAGAAAATTAATTATCAATTACAGGGGTGGTGAACGTCGGTCCTGGAGAGCCGCAGCCCTGCAGAGTTTTGCTTCAACTCTAATCAAACACACCTGAACAAGCTAATCAAGGTCTGAAGGGTTACTACTAGAAAGCTACGTGCAGGTGAGTTTTAATTAGGGTTGGAGCTGAACTCTGCAGGGCTGCGGCTCTCCAGGACTGGAGTTTGCCACCCCTGATCTATTATGAAAATGACAGCTTTGTAATATCAAAACTGTTAAGTGATTAGTTATGTAACATTGTGAATTATACACCTTAGCAACTGTATTTACCTTTTACCCATAGGCTCAGCATTTAGAATTTATTCGCCTTATTTTAAAAATTTAAAATATTGACTTCCAGTCTCATCTGCTTCCAGCTATTTTTAGCTGTAAGCAGCTTGTTTTGCTGCTTAAACTTGCAAATTTGTTGTCGTCTTACCATATTATTTTAATGTATTATCTTAATTATGAACACACTGGTTTGTAGTGCAGTTTTACCATTTACTTTTTATTCTTCTTGTTGTTTTCCTACAGCGGCTAATGAAACGGAAGTCTCACACATTCAAAGAAAACGGCTTATGTCCGCGTTGAAAAATAAGGTGGATTGCAATTATTTTCTTTTAAAAGTAGTCATCTAAAACTCAGTAGTTAGAGTATGCCACCACGCTACTCTTTTCACTCTAATTTCTTAAATAAGTAAATAAATCTTGATTTCTTTTCTGAACAGTAGGTAGCAGTATATCTGTTTTTGTTTCAGGTGACACAATGAAGTCGAGGGCATGGATGCTGACATTGGAGGGACAAGCTGATTTCATAATTGGTCTGGCTGCCATTTTTGCCATTTCAATGTGAAGATGATTCTTGCACTCTGGAATTTATCAAAGGTAATTTCTACATAGCATTGTACTTGAGGGCTTGTTTTTTATTTGGTGGGTTAGACAAGGAATGTTTGGATGTGTTGTGATTTTGCGAGCTGCGCAGGACCACAGCAGCCAAGTGATGACAACCCCGCTTCTTCCCCTCAAACAAGTGGTGTGTTGCAGATTCAACTTTTGTGTCTGTGCTGGAGACCAGAGAGGAAGCAGTTTTTAAAATGATCCTGATCCTCCTTCCTCTGCAAACAGTACATATAAAATGATGAACACTGTTGTGTGCAAATGCTCTGCCTGGATAAATCACACACCTCTACTAGGGGTGGGAGAAAAAATCGATTCACCTAACTATCGTAATTCTTTTTAAAACTATTTAAAAATCGATTGGTTTACCTCAGAATTAATTTTTATTTCATTGTTTTAAGTTAGTGCTTTGTAATTCCAACAGAGGGTGAAATGTATAGGTGTGTTCGACTTGGAGCAGCACCGCACAGACAATCAGCGTATGACATCAAAGTACCGTGAGAGCGATTCGAAAGCATGCAGAGCCTACTGTTCTCTGTAGCTCTCGCGATGCTTTGATGTCATTCAGCGATCATTCTGCGTGCGCAGTGCTGCTGCATTAGATGCATTCTCTTCCAGAATTCTTTCTGCACCTTCACATTTTGAATCCCAGCTGCCGGAAAAAACATGACTAAAACGGTATGCAAAGTAACATAGCACTTTATTTTATTTCAGAAAGTATTTTTTCTGCTCATTTTGTTGAACATTTGACTATTATATTCATGTGCAAGTTCAAGGTTTTGGTACTTTAAAGTTTCATGGTTCAAGGTACTTTAAATATACACTGTGTATGCTCTTGAAATAAAAGTTTAGAAAGATGTGATGCATTGTTTTTGTTATTATGACTCATCATATACAGTCTCTTTTAAGAAAATGTTTGAAAATGTTTATGACACAAGATAAAATAAAAATCTGAGACCTGAAAATTAATATCAATTATTCCTTACCGCTCCATTCGGAAGCTTTCTTTCTTTCTTTTCTTTTTTTTCTTTTGAGAAAATGTTTATCACCATCTACTTTAGGAAATGGGAAATGCATGCATTCCATCTGACCAGAAACTCAGCAGAAAAATTAGCAGAAAGGGGGTAAATCAAAAGCAGAGACAGGGAATAAAACCTAACATCCTTTTGAAGCAGGACAATTCAGCTGTGTCAGAGGTGAAGTCATCCACAACACATACTTCTTTCTGACATGTTCAGGCAGCAGCCAACAAAAAACCCCGAAACCCACAGTTCTCTTTCAAACATTCATTCGGTATCTCACTATGGGAATCGCCTCGGGCGTGACCAATTCCGGAAGCACCAATTACACCACGTCTGTCAGCTGACAGACCAATCACGATAGTGATGCGGGAGTCCCGCCTCCCCAATATATATTACTGCATGATGGTTCCTACCTCATTCTCGTTCTATTCCCTGTGAAGATCTCTTAGAAGCTATACTTTCTGTACCCCTTTCTAGGATTAGCACTCTTGGAGTATCTGTTGTTATCCTCCCTCAAAAAGAGTGGTTAATTTCTCCCCCTCTTGCCAAGAGAAGACGTTGGACTCGGGAACCATTCATAAAAATGTCAAAAAGTTCTCTTTTGACCAGTTCAGCTGTGGAGTTGGCATCAGTTCCCCCAGTACCCCACAAAGAAATTCTACCCCCTCCACCCACGGTGTTGCCAGGAAAGGTGGAGTGCAGTTCACAAGAAAATATCTGTGGTGTGAAAATAAACAAATTCCCTGTGCATCCAGGCAGTGGGCCGAGGACACAGCAATGTTTGAAAATAACACACAAAACCAAAATTACTCAATTCAGAGCTGCAATCCCCAGCTCTGAGGTCAGTACCCATAATTAAATAATTATTCATTAATTGACTTTTATTATTTATTTAACTACTAACTTATGCACATCATGCCGTTTTTTTATCTTGACTTTTAAAAAAATCTACAAATCTAACTTTGTGATATGAAACTATAATCTTTATCTGTGCTATTTTCTGTCTTGCTAGGCCTATCTGTCAAAGTTCTACAGGGACCTAAACGCAACTAAATTCCACAGCAGAATCATGGTTTACACAAAAATGATTAATAATTCAGCACTGATAATAACAGAAATAAATTTAAATGGTAATGTCACAATATTATTATTTTAGTGTTTTTATTTTTAAAAAATGCATCCTTG
The DNA here is from genome assembly GCA_039654775.1 of Spinibarbus caldwelli. Lineage (NCBI taxonomy): Eukaryota > Metazoa > Chordata > Actinopteri > Cypriniformes > Cyprinidae > Spinibarbus > Spinibarbus caldwelli. Next base: position 7,334,619 of record CM077266.1, on the reverse strand, counting down.
GTGAGCATAAAATACTTCTTTCAAAAACATAAACAAATTTAATTATTCCATATTTGTTTCCTTTTAGATCATGGAGATTTTTACCCATTTGATGGGCCTAATGGGGTTCTAGCCCATGCCAACGCTCCCAGTCCAGAACAGGGAGGACACACACACTTTGATGAGGATGAGAGGTGGACCCTATGTTCATGAGGTGAATGCACAAATCACACAGAATCACATGCTTATGTGAAAGTTAAGTTTTTATTATTTATTATAAAAAACAAACAAAATCATAAATCTACTTCAGCTTTTGGTGGCTGCTCATGAATTTGGACATGCACTGGGACTAGAGCACTCCAATGACCCTTCGGCTCTCATGTATCCAACTTACCAATACATCAACACGAATGGCTATACACTTCCCCATGATTACCTACTTGGGGTCCAGGCCCTGTATGGTAAGTGTTTTGTGTGACAGAAAACACATAAATTAAATACAATAGATCATATTTTAGGGCAACTGGAGAGCATTGTCAACTATAAAACTATCAATAAAGATGTATTTTCCCCTCATTTTGGATCATATTTTAGGAGTTAGAACATCAACAAATAAACCTGAATCAAAACCAAATCCTGGACTGACCCCACCAGAACCATGTAAACGTGACTTGGTGTTTGATGCAGTGACCAGGATCTGTGGAGAACTGTATTTCTTTAAAAATGGATTTTTATATTTAATATATTTAATTAAAATATATGATTAAAAAATATTTAATATTTAATTCTTCATTTCCATCAGATATTACTGCAAGAAGGGCTACTACAGTGGACTTTCAATGCATGAAATAAAATCTACATGGCCATCCATTGACTCATTGATTCATTGTAGACGCTGCTTATGAGTTCAGTGGCAGAGGCATTATAGTTTCCTCTTCAAGGGTAAAGTTATATTTCCTAAAGAGTCTTTGCGTGGTGTAGAACAAGGCTTTAGTAAATGCAGTTGTGTGGTCTTCCACATACAGGTCAGCAGTACTGGGCAGTAAAAGGCAGAACTACTTTAACTGGATATCCCAAACCCATAACCAAATTCGGGTTTCCCACATATGTGAGAAAGATTGATGCAGCTTTATATGTAAAATCAATTGGGCACACTTTGTTTTTTGTTGGAACCAAAAACTGGAGGTAAGAAAAAATTAATGATTAGCTTTAATGAACCATTGTCTCCACTTAACATTGGCTGTTTAATCATTATTAAATGCTGTTCCCTTCCCTGTAATATTTTTCTCCTTTTTAGGTTATCTGTATTTCTCAGAAGGTTCAAGGCAAACAGAGTATAATTTCACTTTAAGAAGAGTGAATCGTGTTCTGTTGAACTATGGATGGCTGGACTGCTACTAAACATTTCAATGAAAATCAAAAGAAATTAAATGAATGTTTCAGTATTAATTATTATTAATGTATTTTTCCTGTTTTTATTATTATTATTATTATTATTATTATTATTATTATTATTATTATAGACAATGCCACAATGAAATATTGTAGGAAATATTATTATATATATATATATATATGTATTAGTGCTGTCAAATGATTAATCGCTATTAATTGCAAAATAAAATTTGTTTTACGTGATGACGTGATGAGCAGATCAGCTCTCACATCACTGAATCTGCTGTTAAAAATGAACCATCCATTCATCATATCATCATGCAAAACTAAGAGAAAATCAGAGAAAAATATAGGTGCGGGTCGGTTGCGGGCAGATTATCTGAAGCAGTGGATTCGGGTGACATTTGAGCTCATCCGTGCATCTCTAGTACACACATATATTATGTACACAACAACTTTTATTTTGGATGCGATTAATCGTTTGACAGCTCTAAAAAAAAAAAAAAAATATATATATATATATATATATATATATATATATATATATATATATAGTTGTAACTAATTAATAATCTGAATTTTACCTGACAAATAAAATTAGAGAGGACTTTGTGTCACTACCACTACATAAAAAATAAACAAAAAAAAAAACAAAAACATTTAAACCATTTTATAAAAAGTCACATTTAGTTCAGGTTAAATTGAATAAATTCAAGAAAGATTTCTCTACCAAAAATATAATAGACTAGCGAAATATAAGTGAAAGAAAGAAAGATATAAGCGAAAGGTTTATGAAACCAACACTGAGACAAATATGAAATTTTTAAGGTTTTGCAAGCCAAAACTAGAAATTGTAAATTGTACTTTGACATAAACTACGTTACCCATAATGCTCTGGGCGACGCTATATGACGCAGACACACCTCTTACTGTGATTGGCTGCTCACTGTAAGTGTTCACTACACTCTCATTCGGAGGTTTGAAGGTGAAATTTGTTCTTTTGTGTATGCAGTTTTCCATCGCGATTATGACTTCCTGTGCTCTTTACAGTACACGCACACACCTGTGCAGACATCTGGTGAGTTTGAACTAAATCGATATCGATAGCCGATATTGACTATGCCACGAGACAAGCAGCAGTTTGACTGCAGGCCTGTTTCATTATTTACCTTTTAAACCACAGTCTGTTTTAAACAGTGCACCTCACTTCTTAAAAAGTAGATGTTCAAAATGTAAGGCGTTCATATAAATTCTACAGCCATTTTATTATGTCAGCAAAATAGTTTTTGAATTTGCAGGCACATAAATATCTGAGCAGGACCTACAGCACACGACCGTCTCTAAATGTGAGTAAAATATTGTGCGATTTTATCAGTTTATGGAGCCAGAGCGGTTTCTGTCAGGTGTGTATTACTGAGTGAGTATTTCTTCCTCTTCATCTCTGTCTGGACAGGAAGTCGTCATCGTCAGTGCAGTCAGGACTCCTTTGGGGTCTTTCAGAGGAAGCCTTTCCACAGTCCCTGCCACTAAACTGGGTTCCATTGCTATTAAAGGAGCAATTGAGAAAGCAGGTAAAATTCTGGTGGTCTTAGGAGGAATTCTTATTTTATCATATATTTTATTTAATTATGTGGTTTAACAATATAATAGTTTATTAAAAAATTTACATTTTTACAGTTATTTTTAATTATTATGATTATTATAATATTATTAATATATATTTTTTTTAAATGTATGCCATCATTCAAAACTTTGGGGTCAGTATAATAATTTTTGATAGAAAATAATACTTTTAATTAGCAATAATGTATTAAATTGAGCCAAAGTGACAGTAAAACATTCATAATGTTACAAAAAAAATATATATTTTGTATAAATGCTGTTCTTTGGAACCTCTGTTTATCAAAGAATCCTTAAAAATGTCTAATTTTCCACAAAAGTATTCAGAAGCACAATTGTTTTCAACATTGATAATAATAAGAAATGTATCTTGAGCACCAAATCAGCATATTAGAATGATTTCTGAAGGATCATGTGCTTTGCCATCAAAGAAATAACTTATATTTATTAATAGAATATATTATATTATATTATATTATATTATATTATATTTAATAATATATTAAAAGAGAAAAGTTATTTTAAATTGTAATAATATTTCACAATATTACTGTTTTTAAAGTATTTTTGATCAAATAAATGCAAATTTAGTGAGCAGTAGATATTTTTCAGAAACCTTTAAAAAAAATCTTACCAGTCACAAAATATATAAAATAAATTTTATAAAATAATAATTTAAGCTATAATAAAACCTCAACAAATTTATTTTAATCAGAAAGGTGATTAATAGTTTGATATAGTTTGACATAGTTTGATATTTTGTATTCTAATGCAGTGATATTCTTATGTGTGTGTTATTATTTCTACATTTTTAAGACTTATTTGTATGATAAAATGTGTCATCTACAGGAATTCCTGTTGAGGAGGTGAAAGAAGTTTATATGGGCAATGTGTTGCAGGCAGGAGAAGGACAAGCACCAACCAGACAGGCTCTTCTGGGTGCAGGTGAGTCATGTATCACACACATAAACAAACATAACAAAAAATGCACCTTTTATTTAGGAATTTACAATGCCACTTCTCAAAGAAAAGTGTGTGATGTTTGTGATCTTCCTCATGTAGGTCTCCCTCTGTCCACTCCGGCAACTACCATCAATAAAGTGTGTGCTTCTGGGATGAAGTCCATCATGATGGCCGCTCAGAGTCTCATGTGTGGGCATCAGGTAATGTGATAGACAGGAGATTCAGAAAGTGTTGTGTGTGAAAGTGACATTTAGCGTCCTAATACAGCAGAGATAGTAAATCTACATGATGTCTTCCAGGATGTGATGGTTGCTGGTGGAATGGAAAGCATGTCTCAGGTTCCTTATGTCATGGCCAGAGAAGCGCCCCCTTATGGTGGAGTGAAGTTGGAGGATCTGATTGTTAAGGATGGGTTGACAGACGTCTACAACAAATTCCACATGGTACAGTTATTCTAGTTATTATATTTGCATAATAGTTAAGCCTGAAAATAACTATTGAGTCATTATAGGAAGTGAGTGTGGAAACATTGGACAGCAAATGTACTGTACATTTAACACTGGAGAGGCCATGATTGTGAAAACACCTCCATATTTCCCCATTTTTAGGGCAACTGTGCTGAAAATACAGCCAAGAACAGCGGTATCTCAAGGGAGGAGCAGGACGCGTTTGCCATCAACTCATACAGCCGCAGCAAAGCAGCCTGGGAGTCTGGCGTCCTGGCCAAGGAAGTGGTTCCTGTGAGCATCCCTCAGAGAGGTTGGTTTCACTGCTGTAGCTGTTAAGTTCCATATCATTCCCCAAGAATTCCCTTTTATGTGCTAAAATATTACACGATTTATAAATATGATACATAATTGCAATAAAATATGCTCTCTCACTACATAGGAAAACCAGACATTGTTGTGAAGGAAGATGAAGAATATAGCAAGGTTGACTTCAGCAAAGTCCCCAAACTGAAGGCTGTGTTCCAGAAAGATAACGGTACAAGGTTATCATTAACCCTAGTGAAAAAGTACTTAACAGTGGACTTCAAAAAAAAAAAATAAATAAATAAATAAATTATATATATATATATATATATATATATATATATGTATATATATATATATATATATATATATATTTTTTTTTATATATATATATATATATAAAACAAAAGATAATATAAAAAAAATTGCACTGTAATCTCAAATAATTTTTTTTTACTGTAAAATATATTTAAAATTGTTTTAATCATTTTATTCACTTATTTTGATGTGTAGACTAACATTAAAGCAAATGTAGGGTACTTGATTATGATTTAACTGTACTGTTATTCAATATTACATTTAAAGTTAATAGATTGTAAATGTTTTTCATCACAGCTTCATCAGTACAAATGTGTAATTGCAAATATATTTATATTATGACATACAGGTTTCAGCAAAATATATTTTAGTTTACCATTAGTACCTTCAACAGCACACTTTAACCATATTTCAAAGACAATACAAGTAATTATGCAATTACACATAAAGATGTACTTAACTCCTACTACTATATTATTTTAAAGTATATTATGCTGTTTTTAAAAGTATGCTATAAAGTACTTCTTTTCCATAAGTGAGGATATTGAAAAAGTTTTTTTCAATTCAAAAGACAAGCGAAACTTTTGTTTTTGCAGGCACAGTGACAGCAGCTAACGCTAGTACGCTGAACGATGGCGCGGCGGCTCTCGTGCTCATGACAGCAGATGCGGCAAAGAGGCTCAACGTCACACCACTTGCAAAGATCGTTGGTGAGGCAATTCACTCCTCTTAAATTAAATTCATTTTTATAGTGTATTTTGTTCATTTGAACAGATACTGCGATGGTTGACAGTTTACGTAGGAATGTTTTATTTTTTAATCCCCAAATTTATTTTGCTCCTGTTCCATGAAGTTATGCATTTATTTATTATAAGAGTTCCTTGTATATCAGCGTCTTTCTTGAAAATAAAAAATAATTAATTTTCTTTGAATATTTATATTCATGAATGTAAAATTTAACAAGGAATAGTAATAAAATAATGATGAACTTATTATAAAAGGTCTATATAGTCATCTAAAACACATTTTTGGTTAATGCAGAAGTTTGGGGATACTTTGCGAATAATTAAAGTTACCTGAAGGGTGGTAATGTTTACTTATAGTAGGGCTGTCACTAATGATTATTTTTATTATTATTGAGTAATCGGTCGATTATTCTGATGAGTAATCGGTTAATTATAATTACATTTTTTTGTTGGTTTTTTGTAGTAATAAAAATAGACCTATGCGAACAATAGCCTTTAAAATGACTTAAATTACATATGTAATAGCAATGAAGCAGTAATAATTAGTTCTAATAAAGTATCAAAAGCATGAACAGTTAGCATATTGAGAAAGATACTGATATATTCTCCTGTGTTTGCCTAGGTTTTTAAATGATTTACTTTACAAATCTGATGAAATGGCACACGTTACATTCTGAGATGAACGGAATAATTAACCCAAACTCACAACAATATGCAGAGATGGAGTTTGAGATGCTCCACGCATGTACATGTTAACAGTTCGTGTGGAGCAGCATTTACTGTGAACTGAGCTGCTCTGACACGCCTGTGCGTAACCTGTGCGTAAATATTTAGCGCATATATTTATTTAATTGAATCATAGCTTTTGTGAATTCACAATAGCATTATGGTTTATTATGATTTTTAAATGGGTTTAATATATTATGCAGCCTTGGAAAACGGTCTAATAATGTGTTTCATGGATTCTCGTCCATGGAATGCGCCACTTCCACACTACCGCAACAGCTAAAGTCTGTCTCCACTGGACGCGACAAAGCGAACATTAAAAATCATTTGAACTTTGTGTCAGCACGTCATAAATAAAAAGGCATTAGTTTACTGTCGGGGATTTGTCGTGCCGCGCCGCATCCAGTGTAGACAGCATCACTGATTATAATGTATTGTGTTCTATTGACTATTATATTTTGTCGTGCCGCGCAATGCCTCTCGCGTCCAGTGTAGACACGGTGTAAAGGAAACGCCATGTATGGCGTTTGAGGTAATTTGTGAATTTTGTGAATTAACAGTCTAAATAAAACAATTTACCGAATTCTATTGCAACTGTTACTATTATTGCACTTGTATACAAAACTTTGTATTTTATGCTTGTTATAGAGTGTGTGACGTAACACGCATTACCGCCGGTGGCAATCGACCACCGCGGTGACGTGGTTGTCATGGCGACCGTTGCAGCCCTAATTTATAGCATTTTTAAATGGTTACAACACTTTTTTTGAAAAATAAGTCTTGTTATTGGTAAAACTACACTATTTTGACTGAAAAGTTGTGTTACTGTCATGCTACTGAAAAATATCAAATTGGTAGATTTGCTACTTATAGTTAACAGCTGAGATGTAGTTAGCTACTCATTCATGGCCTGTTTTGTCAAAGAACTATGCTTGCTAACTTCACATCTAGATCACCATTTTATCCTAATTCACAGCTTTTGCTGATGCTGCTGTGGCCCCCATCGATTTCCCTATCGCTCCAGCCTTCGCTGTCCCCAAGGTTAGCTGATGTTTGTGTTTATTGCTAAGCTAAAGTGTTTTTGAAGTCCTTCAGTGTAGTAACATCTGTTTCGCACAGGTCCTAAAGGCAGCTGGTGTGAAGAAAGAAGACATTGCCATGTGGGAGATCAATGAGGCCTTCAGTGTCGTGGTGCTGGCCAACATCAAGATGTTAGACATCGACCCCAACAAAGTCAATATCAACGGAGGAGCAGTTTCCCTCGGGCATCCTATTGGGTAAATATATGCAACATGCTTCTCATGCATCACGGTTCACTATATTGACATACTGTAATTAGATTTGTGCAATAATTAATGTGCCGGTTTTGTGGTTTCTAGAATGTCAGGGGCGAGAATCGTAGGACACATGGTGCACAATCTGAAATCGGGACAGTACGGACTGGCGGGAATCTGCAATGGAGGAGGCGGTGCCTCTTCTATTCTGATCCAGAAATATTAGGACTTGCACTTTAATCCACAGAATGTGTGTAGGATTTGTTCCTTGAGTCAGATATATCTTCGTCATTACTGAGAGGTCAGTCCTATTTTTCAGTTAAAATAGGAAACAAAGTTGTCAATGTTCATACAATACAAACTTCTCAAATTGTAGTATTTATTCTGTGCTCTCAATGCATATTTCGTTATGTGGTGTCATTCTCAAAATAATGTTTTAATAAAAGGGTTTAGAATGTTAAAATCTGTATTTGCAATAAAATAGAATATTGATTGTTTTTGTTGATGCTGAATGTGATGATTATACTCAGAAATAATGCTTTTCATCTGAATGAACACCAGATGGCGTGTGTGCTTTGAGCTCTGTTTGCTGATTGGCTAATGGACGCTTTTCACAGACTGTAATGAAGCAATAATAATTTTTTTTTTTTTTGAATGTACTGTTATAATATTTTATCCTGACATTAAATGACAAAAAGAGCTGCGAAGGGTTTCTATGTTGGTAAATAGATGGTAAATTTGACACCATTCTTCTAACTTCCTTTATCAATCTCTCTAAACACAATAGTAGAGCTTTTTGTTTGTTTGGTTGTTTTTTTTTTTGTTTTTTGTTTTTTTTTGTGTGAAGTAAATGGGAAAACAAAAGTTATATTTGCTTTGGTCTCCCATGCACTACTAAGTTTACCTATGACAACTTTGGCTTCTTAGAACCCTGGAAAAGTGAAAAGGGTCCGTTGAGGCAGTTTTGACCAACCTGGCTGAGTGACCTGAAACTAATTTATGCTACAAGATTTTGTAAATTGGAAAAAAAAATATAGTTTGAACTATAATATTTTTGAAATGTTAATTATGTTCCACAATATTTTGGAACTTACCAAAAAACCCATCCAAATTGTTAATAATAACAGAATCCACACATGATATATCACTATTATTTATACCATAACATTGGTTAGCATCTTTCAAGCCCATTTTTAAATGACATTATGCTTGTAAGTGCAATATCTCAAGTTTCATAATTAGATTTTGTTACTTAAATGATATCCTGGTGATTCTCAGATGAGTCCTTGAGGATCTTTTTTTCTCCCTTTGTCCGAAGATATGTTCATTTATGCACTTGATTTGTTAATGTACCTGTGTTATTAGATAATTTGTTAAATAATGATTTGCTAAAGGTCTCTGTTAATTAGTAAACACAATTAGATGCAAAATTAGAGTTGATGGTGACATTAAAGAGATACTCCACCCAAAAATTTAATTTCTCATAAGTTATTCACCTTTATGTCATTCCAGACTTGAATGGCTTGTATGGCTAAGAACAATTTTAATTACTTGCACATTTTGGCAGTCAGTAATATGGGTACTCCAGTCTATGTCTATATATATATATATATATATATATATATATATATATATATATATTTCACATTATTTGTGAAAAAGCAAATTCTAAGTGAAAATTGTTTTTAAATAAATATGAACAGCCATTTTTTTTCAGTCACTTCACCTCAAAGATGCCTGTTGACTATCTAACACAAATGAGTTGACTATTTTTCTAGGTTGTAAGCAGGATTTCAGTTTTGTTCTTCCAGGGAACTTGACGGAGACTCTTTTCCAGGTCTGTATAAATAATCCACCTGCAGCACCTTGACCAAAAAAAAAACCTCAGACTCCACCTCCAGACGCCGCTCTTATCACGTCACTTAACACCTTGTGTTGATTCTACTGAGTAATCAGAGACTGTTTATCAAGTTCTAATTTTAAGTTTCTTCCTTTTATTTGTCATTGATAATGTTATTGTGCTTCAATCTAAGAGACAGACGTGCGAGTCAAATATTAACAGGATGTTGTGAGAGCACTTGTAACGTCATGGATGTCAAAGTATCGGCTCATTGACTTAGTTACTGAATAACAGCAGAGCCGAAACTGATCCCTGTGTTAGACCTGAATTTGGAAAACCACACATTTTAATAGTGCAGATGATCTTTACAGCTTGTTTTTAATGTGGCAATTGTGTGAACAGTGCGTCGGGAAATTGAACAGGAAGTCTAGTTAGCTACATCTTGTAACAGATTAAACCTTCATCATATAAAGCCTTGTAATGGTTTTATAGCTTTAAGCTGTTCAGGCGACTCTTGGTAATGTACGAAATGATTTAAATGATAACTTACAGTTGTCCATGTTCATAATCCTCTCTATATATATTTTCATATATGCCATTGAAACTTTAGCTAAAAGGGACAGCACTCTTGTGTAACATAAGATTGTTTAGTTTTCTCTGATAAACAGTTAAAAGGTCTGCAAAGGTCGCATCTGTTGACACACATTGGGGATAGTGTTTGATTTGCTGTTTGCTGTGGCTTAAAGGGGTATTTAAAGGAATAGTACACCTGATAATTCATATTTTTGTCATTTACTCATTCTCATGCCATTCTCTGTTCCTGTTTTCCTTATAGTGCAAGTAAATGGAGACCAGCAGCTGATTTTTCAAGCTCCAAAAGTGTTGAAAAGCACCATTAAAAGTACCATAAAAATACATTTCAAGTCTTCTTAAATCATACAATAGATTTATGAAAGGGAAGACTGGAATTTAAGACATTATTTACTCATTCTCATCTGCTCTCAAATTTCATTCACTGTCAAATATATTCAAATTATAGTTAACTAAAATGTAAACTAAAACAGCAACAGCAAAAAAAAAATCTTACTTGAAATTAAGTCAAATATTAAAGGATGACAAAAACATTAAATTACTTAAAAGACTGAAAATATAAAAAAAAAACTAATTCAGAATGTTAATATTATTATTAAATATTAATAAAACCTATGTAGTATATCAGTGGTACTATAATAACACTGCTGCTTCAACAATACCAAACCTGTTTGATTCTCGTGTCTTGTAATAGATTGTTACCTGCCAGATTTCCCGTCTGAAAGGCAAAAGGCAAATTACCTGCATGCTTAATTTGTACAAATTAGATTTGAGCTATGAAGTGGAAAGTTTTCATTGTCAACAACTAAACTTCTGGTTCAGTTCCCACACAAAGTTACCATATGACTTCAGAAGACTTGAACCATAGCATTCAAATCACAGAGAATAAGGAACTTATGGTGATGTTATGTTTTGAGGAAAAAAAAACTTGAAAATGTACATTTGCATTTGCAAGCCTAGGAAACTTCTTTTTAAAGATAAAAACGCATGTAATCTTATATGATGCAGTTGTACCTCATTCAAAACTCTCACTGTGAAATTAAGTGAGCAAGAAGGAAGCGCCTTTAAGAGGTAGAATGTTTTCCATTTTTTCCTATTATTGACACACCTTGTTTGGTTAGTAATTTACAATGCAAAGTTGTGTCATCTATGTTAGAGAAATGTAAGACCAGGTTATTGTTGAAAAGAAAAACAGTGGAATGCTCTGAGTTATAAACTCTTAGTTCTGGTCACCTGGTGATAGTTTATATTCACCTGACTGGTGAGTGTTTCAGCTGGTTTACCAAGCAAAGGTGTGGCGTTGGCTGCTCATTACACATACAGAGACACGCAAACACAAGGAGAACCCTCTGTCAGGTGAGTTTTACTATATATTATTATAATTTGTATGGCATTATATATCATTTCATACAGATGCGTTGCTGTTTCTGAGACTAATGCATGTTTTGCTGTGTGTTCAGTCAGCAGATCTTAGTTTGAGATTCAAGTTCAACGTCTTTTTGGATTGCATTTTGCAATTCGAACGAAGCCAAAGGCAAACGATGCAGACAACAGATACGGTAATGACATGATTTTTCCTTTTCTTAACTCCTATCTGAACATATTTATCCTCTTCTGCCATATTTGGATCTTTTAGTCCCTGGTGTCTTTCGATTGTCATTAATTTTATGTAACAATACAGACACTGTCAGTCAACAGATGAGCTATATTTGTAAAGCATTAACTATCCTGAGGAAAAACTGAGCACTTAATGAATAATTCATCAGAAAGGTCATTTGATCTTTTAAAAAAGGGAAGGCAGTTAGATTTGAATTCATGAAAAACACTGATGAAAACATTAAGCACAATTGTTAATGAACTGGTTTAGGTTTTTGGTGAGATTCTGATTTGTCTATGGGAGCAATTTGTTATTTCACAGATCATAAGGAAGTATTTTCTGAATAAGCAACAGGGAACTTCATTATTGTCCCCGAGCAATTTATGCATAAAATTAAAGTGAAATCAAAATAAACTTTCTTTATTCAGATGGGAATGCTATGTTAATCTATCTATCTGTCTATCTATCTATCTATCTATCTATCTGTCTGTCTGTCTGTCTGTCTGTCTATCTATCTAGTTGTTATGATGGTATTTGATATTCACCAATGTAATATTAATGTTTTTATATGATAATACACACACATGCACACACAATTCCTACCACAAAATACAACAACTATTATTAATAATAGCAACAATAATAGTTGTTGTATTTACTATTGTTTTTTTTTTGTTTTGTTTTGTTTTGTTTTTTTGTATGGTATTTAATAAATGTACTTGATAATATATTAACATTGAAAATTACTTGGCTCCTGTCACAAAAAAATACTTATATAAAAATATATTTATTTATTTACTCATTCATTTTGTGTATGTAACAATATAATATTTAATTTCAAGTAGTCTATACTGGACATTTAGACTTAAGTACATGAAATCTGAATTTTTTACCAGTGTTGTAAGATAAAAGCAAGTACCGCTCATTTCCTGTCTCTACTGCATGTAAAATGTTGAAGAAATATTGAATTACTCAAGGCATGTTAAATACCTGAGTTAATCATTTGAAGAGTTTATTTGCAAAAACAGAAAACTCAGTTTTTAACCATTTTTGAAAATCATGTTTTTCATTGTGCATTCCAATTAATCTCAATCAAACTGCAGCTGGGTTATTTTGATTCAGTTAAAAATAACTAAAAAAAATACAGCTAACTAACACAATAAAAACATGATAGCAGTCAAAAACATGATTTCATGAGTTATCTGTTTTTTGTTTGTTTGTTTTTTTTTTCAAATAATCTCTTCATTTATTACACAGTGCCATTAAAAGAGTAAGTAGTGAGTATTATTGTTCAAATAAGGAACAATGTTTATTCAATAGGTATGTATTTCCTGGAACAGTCTGCACATTGTTGTTATTCATTTTGTAACTGTTAACATGGATACAGTAGTCTAAAGTAACTTTTTTATGTATATTTTTCTAATTTGATATCCTTTTCATTCTAATTTGTTATCCTTTTCAAGCAAAACGGGTTGTGAATGCCTTTCAAACTTGAGAAACTGACAAAACCCTAATTTCTTTTAGACTTACGACAATGTTTCTCACGTGAACTATGGTTTCCAACATGAAGAGCAGCGGCCCCCTCCATTTGCGCCTCCTTCTGGAATAAACCCGGCATTACCTCGGTACCTTGGTCCCCAAAACCCACAAAATGTATACCAGAATTCCCCTCCGCCATACTTTTCAGAGAGATACTCGCCTGCTCAGAGCCTGCATCAGTATACGCCTCAAACAGCACCTGTTAATACACACCACACGGTCACACCTGGACACTACCTTGACGTTAATCCGGTTCACAAAGGTATTTAATGCTTCTTAAAGGAATAGTTCACCAAAAATGAATCATTTACTTACCCTCAAGTTGTTCCAAACTTGTATGGATTTCATTCTTCTGTTGAACATAAAAGATAATATTTTGAAGAATGTGTGTAGCCAAACATCTTCTGGTACCCTTTAGTATTTTACTATGGATTACTATGGAAGCCAATGGGGACCAACGACTGTTTAGTTACCCACATTCTTCAAAATATCTTCTTTTGTCTTCAACATACAAGTTTGGGTGAACTATTCCTTTTAACTTTTTTTAGTCATTTTCATGTTCTAAATATTGGTTCTCATGAACTTTGGTTCTTCGACAGTTTCCAGGAGAAAAAAATGGCCATATGTCCTTGGCATTGTCATCACTCTACTGGTCGTTGCTGGGGTCATAGCTGCGGTGCTTTGGTTTTATGGTAAGAAACTCACACATTGGATGTCCTACAGTGCATCTACCCAGTTATTTTTTGCGCTGATGTCCTTTGTCTACTCCAACAGGTATGTTTGATTGTTTGCAAAGGCGTTGCTGTAAAACAGATAATAAATGTGTCAGCTTCTCGCAGTGGTGTGACGGTGTGCAGGACTGTCCATCGGGAGACGATGAAACTCAGTGCTGTAAGAATCCCTTACGCATATGGTCCGACATGTTGAACTGATCCCATTTGAAGATCTTTACTGTACTTTCTGTTGTTGTATTTGTAGTTCGTCTGTTTGGATCTAATTTCCTTCTTCAGATGTATTCAAATGGGACCCAAAAATGGGAGAATGTGTGTTCAGATGGATGGAATGACAACCTCGGAATGCAAGTGTGTGAGGAGATGGGATACGAGAGGTAATGTTAGAAGTCTGTTACTACTACTGTATAATGACCTTTACACAAGATTTCTGTTTCAAATGAATGCTGTTCTTTGAAACTTACTATTCATCAAAGAATCCTGAATTTTTTTTTTGCAGTTGGCACAAAAAATATTAAGCAGCACAGCTGTTTTCAACATCAGTAATAATAATACTAAGTGCTTTATGAGCACCAAGTCAGCATATTAGAATGATTTCTGAAGGATCATGTGAAAAATGATACTGAGAATTTAGCTTTGACTTCACAGGAATATTAGTGCATTTACAGAATGTGTTTTGTATGAGGTGATTTGTAATATGTGCTGTGTTTGTGTGTGGTTTATCTCTAAGGAACACTTACGTTGGTTATGAGGAGATCTACTCTAGAGCATCGACTGACTACATGCTGGTGAAGACAGATTCTCTCGGCTCTTCCAATCTGACCGGGTTTCTCAGTAAAACGTGCGCAACAGAGTTCTGTTAATACAGAAATGTCTAGTTCTTCATATCTAAAAGGTTTAGGTCTTACATGTTGGTTATTTTATTGCAGTTAACATTAATTATTGGTTAGTAGTGTTCTCTATAATCAGCTTGTTTAAAAAGTCTTCTTTTTATATTTCTCTTATGATAATTCAGTTCAGACTGTCCATCTAACAAAGCAGTGGCACTCAAATGTATAGGTAAGATAATACATGTCTTTTTATTTTATTTTATTTTATTTTATTTATTTGTGTGTGTTTGTGTGTTTGTTCTTTTTTGTTGTGAAATAAATATTTAGGGTTTTTCTTTTTTTTTTTGGAGGTGTTACCATTATTTTTGTACGAACTAAAATGTTAAAAGTAGTTTATATAAAACTGAAATCAAATAAAAAATATTTGGTATAATAATAATACACATTAAGAAAAAACGAAAACATAATATGAGAAGAACAAAATCAAAAATTAGAAATGCCTTGACTAAAACTAAAATAAAATTAAATAGAGAAGTTAGCAAAAAAAAATAAATAAATAAAAGTGAATAAAACAACGTTAATATAACTGAAATTAAATTGAAAACTGTAAAATATAAAAATAAACACAAATTATTAAATACTATAAAAGTACATAAATATTACAATAACACTGATCACAATGTACAAATTTGTTATGTGAATGATGACTGTTTTCATTTTGGGGTGAACCATGCTTTTAAATATTATAATTATTATAAAATATTAATATGAAGTATAGCTAGGAAAGCTACACTTTCCACATACGCTGATACTGATCTCTGAATCCTGTTGTAGATTGTGGACGGAACAGCGGGACCCGAATCGTGGGAGGAACCACGGTGACCTCTAAGGGGGTGTGGCCATGGCAGGTCAGCCTGCAAATTTCCAGAAGGCATTTGTGTGGTGGGTCTGTCATTACACCGTACTGGATCGTCACTGCGGCTCACTGTGTGCATGAGTAAGTACTCTTGTTTAGTACTGTCTCGTTTTACAATTAATGGTGAACTCTAATAAATGACAAACTGGTGTAGGAATTCAAATGCAAGGGATTGGACTGTGTATGCTGGATATCTGACTCGTACCGAGATGCTGTTGGCCACCGGCAATTCTGTAAGCCGAATTGTCATGCACAACTTTGACCCGAGAACCAACGAGAATGACATTGCCCTGATGAAGCTAAACCGTCCACTCACGATTACATGTAAGAGTGAATTTCACAATTTTCCCCTGACCAATAAGAAAATTTCATGATCATTTAATAATACTGACACATTAAGTGACAATAAATTAAAACAAAGTGTTTTTGTGTCACACACTGTTATTTTAGTAGTATATACAGTATATACTATCATAGTGTTTATTAATATTTAAAATTACCTTTTATTTTTATAATTTCATTTTTCATTTTAATGGAAGTGTAGGCTTTAGTAATTCTGTTATGTGCTTTTGTCATTTTTATTAAAAAAGCTTAAAGTTTTTTTTCTAATTATTTTTCGTTAGCTGGCAAGGGAACATTTCTATTTTTTTTATTTAATATTTATAAGTTAATATTTTTTATTTAATATTTTATTTCAGCCTTATTTTTATGCACAAATATGATTTTTAATAGTTTAATAGTTTTACACCAATTTTTATAACGACACTGGTTTCATGCTTTAAAAATGGTTTTAATATACAATGTGTCTCCAAAAATTGAGTTTTAGGTTAAGTTTTTAGTTGACTGAAAAATCATAATTTACTAACTATCCATTTGTTCAAAATTATCTTATTTGTGAAGAACCTAAAAAGAGAGATTTTGCAGAATAGTCAAGCTGTTCTTCCATATAATGGCTTATGTATCAGCCTATCAAATGACTTCAGAAGAATAGGAATGAGTTGAATGGACCATTTTGTGGTGCTTTTTTGGAGCTAGATAGAGTGAGCGTCAGTTTCCACTGTGTGGAAAAGAGCAGCTTGAACATTCTGCAAAATATCTCCTTTTTTGCTTTACAGAAGAACCATACAGCTTTGGATGCTGACAATTTCTGTTGTTTCTTGTTTCAGCGAACGTCAGGCCAGTGTGTCTCCCCAATAAAGGCATGTACTTCGCTGCTCCGCGGGAATGTTACGTCACTGGATGGGGGGCACTGTTTAGTGGAGGTTTGAAACTTTTTGAAGAACAAATCCCAACAGAACTGTACTAAAACACATACAGATCCAAATGCATGTGCAATGATTCACAATTCATGCATGACAAGCAAATGTTGTTTTCTTATAGGATCTTCCTCACAAACCCTACAAGAAGCCAAAATCCAGCTAATCGACAGAACGACTTGCAACAGCCGACCGGTGTATAACAGACAAATCACAGACACCATGATCTGTGCTGGCAAGCTGGAGGGCGGCGTGGACTCCTGTCAGGTCAGAAACACACTCACTCTGTATAAACACAGTTAGAAGCTGCTTGATCATTCAAAAGAGTAAATTAGAGTACTGTAAATGTAATGTATGTGCCAAAGGCCAAATTAAATAAGTGCTCTTCCACACAGGGGGACAGTGGGGGTCCTCTGGTCACAAAAGAGAATTCTCTATGGTGGCTGGTTGGGGACACTAGCTGGGGTGATGGATGTGCTTTCAGAAACAAGCCCGGAGTCTATGGAAATGTGACCTACTTCCTTGACTGGATACATGAACAAATGCGGGTAAGATTTCAAATATAAATCCAAACTGTGTCACAAAAAATGTATTATTATTATTATCATTATTATACATGGCAGAAGAAAAACACCTCTTTTTTTCCCCCCCAGAGATATTAACTTTAATATAAAGATTTTTGAGAAGAGCAACTGATCCAAATCGCTGACTCTCAGGAACTGTGACAGGGTCCAAGAGACTTTTAACGTGAGATTTTTTTTTTTATAGTCTTGTTTTTGGTTATTTTACTTTTTGTTTTCGTATAAATGTTTTCACATAAATCTAAAAGAACCAGTTATTTATTTTCACCAGTGTCAATAATGAAGTGAATTGCACATTATGCTACAATATGCACTTTTCTCTCTTTTTTTGTTGTATGTTTTGTATAAAGAGCACAGTTACCTGACAATCTCACATCACTGACATGTTTGTTCTCTGGCTTTCTTTGCCACCACAACAGTTCATATTTGCATTATTACAGTATTTGATAACAGGATGTGACAGGCAATAAAACCGCTCTCCTCAGAACTGCGGACAGACATGGTGCAAACAAATGTCTTTATTGTATAACTATATGGATAGCTAATTTTTTTTTTTTACAACAAGATTTTGTTAAAATGTATATGAATGTCTGATTGGACACCATTTCTTTTTTTCACTGTTTAATCACTGTTTTGTCTTCACATTAAATGAATTTTTATCAATATACATATTTAATGTTGTCTCTGATTTAAAATGAGGACAAAAAACCTGCATGTATAATAATTAAAAAAGTAAAATTCTCTTTAAAATAGTTCTAAATGGAATATTACACATCAAATTTCTAATACATTTTCATGTCAATTACCCATGTCCAATCTTAATAAAATTTCTGCCACATATTCCATGCTACATTTTATTACACATTTTATGACTTGAACTTCATTACATTTGAAAGATTTTGTATGTATTAAGAAATAAATTGTAATAGAATATTGAATATGAGCTTGTATATTGTGATATATATTCCTCAAAATAAAAGTATCCAAGGTCATATACATTTGTAAAAATGTTGCAGTATCCGAGTCCATGTATAAAATTGTTGAAATATGAACATTTCAAATGATAGATAGATAGACAGATAGAATAATACATATTTTTCAAAATATAAAATTATTAAATGCAACTAAATTAATTTTAATTATATATATAAAATATTATTACAGTATTTTTATCTGTGACTGAATGATTCCTGATAACTTTACGAGATCTAAAATAACAAAGCCTTCTGTTGGATATATATACATCATCTTTTTTGGCTTTATGGAGCATTAAGGCTCACAATCAGCTGACCAAACCACAGGAGTAAAGCTCCTATGACCCATTTTCCTCAGCTTTTCTTCACGCCTAAAAAAATGAATTCACACCAACCCTCGGAGTCCTCACAGTTCCTGGCTCTCAGTTAATCACCATTATGAAGTGTTATAGCATATTCAGCAGCAGTATTTAAACCTCTCCTTTGCCATTTTAGCAGGACCTTTAATCACCGCTCATTGAATTTGCTACTCTAATCGGCAGATGCTCAGTGGAGGAGATTAGCGTCTGCTACCTGTTTGTACCAATTAGCAGATGCGTGACACTTGGCTGACGGCTCTTCAGAGGGTTAACAGATGTGGCAATTACGGCCTCATTTGAATGAATGCTCAAGGGGTTCAACATAAGGGCTGCGCAATTACACGGCAGCCTGGGAACCCATTTCATCTTCAGCTTTATTCTCGGTCTCTGTGAGAGGGAAGTGTTGGCAGGGAACCCACCGTGTGTTGACAAACAAACCTGCTTCCCGTGATTTTTATTTTTTCCACCGGGGAAAATATGCTGAGAGGTCCATAAACCCCAAAATGTCAAGCTGATTTAGTCTGCTCTGGCCTGACTCGGGCTGCAGGAGAGCTTAGTTATGATAATGAATGAATGAATGAGATTTTAAAGGATATATTATTGTCCAGGAAATGTTTTTATTCAGATAGTAAATGATAGGAAAATAAGGGGAAAAAATTAAATAACAAAAAATTAAATAAAATACAATTTGAGAAGAGCAACTAATTCAAACCATTTTAAAAATGTCAAATGGATTTTTAATGTAAATTTTATTATTTTATTTTATTTTGTTTTGCATTGCATTATTATATGCTGTTTTTATTTATTTATTAATAAATTATTATTCATTTAATTTATTCATTTTTTGGTTTGGTTTTGTTTTGTTTGCTTTAAATTTGAGAAGAGCAACTAATTCAAACCATTTTAACAATGTCAAATGGATTTTTAATGTAAATTTATTTTATTTTGCATTGCATTATTAAATGCTGTTTTTACTTATTTATTAATAAATTAATAATTTAATTCTTTTTTTTTTTGGTTTGGTTTTGTTTCGTTAATTTTTGTTTTGTTTGTCTTATCTACTTCTGAAATATTTTTTCAAGTGCATCAGGTAAAGTTAAAGGCTAAAACTAGAAATTATCTTCTCACCTTGTGTCACAAACAAAATATATTTCATAGATGTATTGCCTAAATATATCCGTACAATGACGGTGCAATCAAGCTCCACAAATGATAAAAGGACCATAAATGTACTATAAAAATCATCAAACTGCAGGTTTGATATCAATGTCAATCAGTCAGAAAATACCAAAGAACCAGTAATGTTTGACTTAACTGACATAAAGCCTACTGTAATGTCACACTATGTATAAAAGAGATTTAACAGCTTATTTTCAATCATATAATGTCCTCAGAAGACTGTAAAGTGCACAGGTCAGATAAACCAGTTTTATAGTAGGATTTATGCTGCTACTTTGTAATACTTGCTTGTAATGTAAACTAGCCTGTATTAGTGATCAGCTTTAATCTGCTAAATGTGACTATAAGGCATGAGGATTTTAAAATATTCACTACCATTCCATAGTTAAAAAACATAATACCTTCTGTTACAGGGAAGACAGATAGGGTTTGGGAGTAGGCTACATAATGACTAAATCTTCATTTTTTTTTTTTTTTGTGCAGCATCCCTTCAGGCAGTCACCCAGGTGTGAGCAGGGCACAGATTCTTCAGACAGGACAGATGCTGAGGTCTTCCTTTAGCTCTCACATGAGGTTTAGTGTCTGCCGATCAAACAGAGAGTGTCATTTAGTCTGAGGGCCTGATCAAATACACTTGCCTCTGCAGCCAATGAGGGGGAGAGAGCTTGTTACTGGGCAGTTATGGGTTTAGTCTCTCTCTCTCTCTCTCTCTCTCTCTCTCTCTCTCTCTCTCTCTCTGTCTGTTCTTGAGGTCGATGTCATACATCAGCGTTCATAGATTCCCTGTGCTGCTGTGTGCGATTCTACTGAACATCAGCAGTCTGTGCTGCTTTTAAGATCAGCTAATAGCATCAACTATCAGCTCACCTCAGCAACACGAACAATATTAGGCTTATTAGAGGAACACTACCTGCTGACATCAAATTATTTCTGTATATAGGGAATGTCAAATGATGGATTCATATTTCTATTGATTAATTTTCTTTCTTTTTTTCTTTTTTATTTTTTTACTCTGCACCCGCGTCTTTAACGTGATGAATTCTAAAATAGGCTAATTATGATTCGAAAACGTCTGTATCTAAAATCAAATATTTTCTAGTTATGGCCTAATCAGGATACTTTTTAAAATGTAATATTAAGTTGCTTTTAATCGCAAACTGTAGAGATGTTTTACATACTGCATTGTAGATGCTAAAACGAAATAATAAAAGCGAAACGTGTGTGATGCGCTTGTGTGTTTATGCAGTTCTCGGGACCAACAGCAGGCGGCGTCAGTTCCCTGGGGGTCCCTTCATTTTCTCTCACAGACTGTCTGCTTGAAAATAAGATTAAGTATGATAAATCAAGCTAATTAAGGAGTCATTATTAAGTATAACAAAGTGTATTAGTCGATATTGCTACAGAATGGCTGGAAAAGCATGTTTGAAGTTGTTTTAGTTCAGTGCTATGTAAGTTTAGATAAAACCCTCAAAACAAATAGGCTATTAATAGTTTAATAAGAGTGATGAAATAAAGAAATCATAAAAATTATTCATAACGCATGTGCCAAGTCCTGTAAACTCAGTAATTTATACCATTTTGACAACAGTTTTGATTTAATAACCATCGAGGAATATTTTCTGTACAATTTCAATACATGATGTAAGTACATATTTGATTTATTATTTTAAAAAGAGGTTTCAGACTTGTTTTTCACGGTTGTATATATATGTATATATATAATTTTAATGTTTATGTATCATTTTTGACAACATATACATTATTTTAAGGTGTTCTTGTTACAGTGTAATTATACATTTAAGTACTGAGTATTATTAATTAACAACATGTACTTACTATATGGTTAGGTTAGGAATAGGATTAGAGTTTGGTTTAGAGTTTTTGCATGTAATTATGCATAATTTTGTGCTAATACTATAGTAAGTACATGTAATGTGTAACAAGGACACCTTAAAATAAAGTGTTACCAGAGTTTTAATCTTGTTTCCCAGGATTTCATATATGAATCATAACGCATGTGATTATTAATCTTAATATACATTGACAAAAGTTTTGATTTAATATATTATTTTGCAAGGAGGTTTCAAGCTTCTTTTTTTTCCAGAATTTTATATATGTGATCTTAGTATTCATATACCATTTTTGACAACAGTTTTGATGTAATATATATAATTGTTATTTTACATATATATGTATACATGCCTTGGAACCTGGTATAAATAGCAGTGATCGCATTTTAGTTCTCCTGTATGCTGTATAAATAGAAGTGCATGCATTGGATAATCCAAGACAGAATATTCTCTGCGATTCTCTTCAGCTTGTTCTGTGTTGGTCAGTCTTTCTGTTGACAGTTTTGTATTTAGGTCACACAGGAGCCCTCGGGCAGCAGTAAAGCATGTCCTCTACAGGAGTGATTGACACCTTCTCTGATGATGAATGAAGTCTCCAGCTTCTCTGGGCTCCAGCCACAGTAATAAACCAGCGCTGCACACTGACGGTCGGTCCTAGTCTCATTTCTTTAATTCGATGTTTTATATGATACATCGTAATTGAGGCAAATAAATTGAGACAGTTGTAGAATAACACAATTAGTGTTTCATTTTTGTTTTTTCTCTAGGATGCAATCATCTTTTATTTCCCATTAATGAAACAACACCTCATTTTATGGCCTATTGAACCGAACAGCATGGATTGTGAATTAAATTGAGAGGTAAATAAATAACAAGAAAATCTTGTTACCAAAACTGCATTGCATATTTACACTGAGCTATGTGTAACCGCCACGGAAATGACCTTTAAAAATTAAATTACAGCTGACTTTGCTAGAATTCTCTATCACCTTGCTTTCAAATTACACTATCTTTATCAACAAGCATCCCAAAATACATTCAACAGGGTGTCATTAAACCTATAACGCCTGTCTTAAAGGTTTGGCATCTATTAGCATTGCCAGCATTGAACGCAATGCAGTATATTCAGCTGCAAACACCTGAAAGCTTTCTAGGACTATATAGAACAATAGACTTTCTGTTGCAAAATGTAATTTCCTGCCTTTAGAGAGACCAGCTTGGATTTGAATTGCCTTTAATGTTGAGCTGAGGTCCGTCTGTGTTGCTTTAAGATGAAAGCGAAGAGGAATCTGGTTTTGGATCAGAGGAAAAGCTGTGGCAGTGCATGTCAGTCTCACTCTCCCAGTGTTTCTGTGAGAAAGAAAAGTCGTACAAGAGCTCTTCAATCTCACAGTCAGCAATGAGATTAAAATGGAGAGAATGTGAGACTTTTGCTTAAGTCTATGTTTGTCCTGAGAAATAGATTCAATAATTTGACATGCGTCTCCTCTAGAGTTTAAGAAAATGTCTCATTAATGTCTCATACTTTGCTCTGATTTCCCAAAATACCAATGTGTCAGAAATTCCAGTCTAATTGTATAATATATATAATGAAAATCCTAAAGTCTGCAGTCAGGAATTGCAATATAAATTCAAACTCTTAAAAGCAAATTGGTTGTGCTTCTGCTTTGTCTTATTATTATTTAATGTTATTATTTAATTTAATTTTTAATATCTTATTTATATAATTATATAATATATAACAATAATAAAGCTAATTTTATTCTTTCAATTTTTTTTAAAATTTATATAATTATTAGTGCTGTCAAATGACTTATCGTGATTAATCGCATCCAAAATAAAAGTTTTTATTTACATAATATATCTGTGTGTACTGTGTATATTTATTATGGATATATAAATACACACACTTACAGTATAAATTTTGAAAATATTTAACATGTATTTACATGTATATATTTATATTCATATAATTTATATTATTTTATTTATATTATATATAAATATATAAACATAACATATTTTTCTTAAATATATACATGCATGGGCCAAAAACTTTTATTTTGGATGTGATTAATCGTTTGACAGCACTTATAATTATATAATATATAATGTCACTAAAGTATGTAATTAGAAATCTGAAAATGAATCAAGCTCTTTCAAGAGCAAATTAGTTGTGCTTTGCATTTTTTGTCTAGTTGTTTAATGTTAATTTTTATTTTCTTTATATAATTATATAATATAAAATAACAGCAATAATTAAAATATTTTATTGTTATTTTGTTATAATTTATATAATATATAATAACAATAATACTAATGAGTTATAATTAAAAGGTCTGCTATCAGAAATTGCAGTATGCAGAACAAATTTGTTGGGCTACTGCTTTACGTCATTTATCTCATTTTTGTGTTAAAAATATTGTTTTATTTTACAAGTTTTATTTTATTTATTATTTTATTATTATTATTATTATTATTATTTTTTTTTTTTACAGATGTTCTTTTATATTATTTGTCCATTAAGTATGCAACCAAACAGAAAAATCACAAATTGTACAGCACATTATGTTGTTCACAAGGATAATTGGAGCATTATTTCTTCTACTCAAGTTCACAGCAGAGACCGTCTGCTCTCAGCAGCACGTACCAAACGCAGCTCTGTACATTCATCTGTCTGTCATGTTGACAGGTCTTCAGCCGCAGCGATGTTAACGTCCCGTGGCTGTTCTCCAGTGATGAGTCCAGATGGAGGATATGTTGGTACCTGCCCTTCTATTTCCATTGCCAGCTCACTCCCTCCAGCCCCGGTACACCTCCACACCATCTGTGCCAACCTGCCGTCTCTCCGTCAGACAGTTGCAGGTTCCGCGGTGCGTGGCAGGCCTACAGCTGTGCAGACAGCCAGCCCAACATCTGTGTGTCCTGTAGGACAGACAGGGGGGAACGTCCCGCTGATCTTCTCAGCTGCTGCTGGCCTTAAACACAGCCATGGGCCGGCAGTTCTGCAGACAGGATGAGTTTTGCAATGTAAGTGTGAAATAGAAAGGCACTCTCTGTTCAGTATTTACTTCTGAACTTTTCTTAACCTTGCAAAAGTATACATTATGTAAAAGTATTAGTAGAGAAACAGTACTGTGCAAAAGTCTTAGGCTGCTAGTATTTTCACCAACAAAACATGGTTTTAAGTCAGTTATTTCTATCTTTTGCTGTAGTGTGTCAGTAGGAAATATCAGTTTACATTTCCAAACATTATTTTTGCCATTAATTGTAATAATCCAGTGAGATTTTTGTTTGCACAAGGAGTCTGACAACAGCCAGTGCTCCACACAGAGATCTGATCTGATCATCATCCAGTCCGTCTGGAATGACATGAAGAAACAGAACAAACTGAGACAGACTAAATCCAGAAGAACTGTGGCAACATCTTCAAGACGTTTGAAGAAAAAACCTTCCTGCAAAGCTACCTGAAAAACTATGTGCAAGTGTACCTCAGACAAAAAATTAATCCACATATCTTTAGAAGTGAATCTTATAAAAAATTAATTTTACATACCACCATGTGGGAAGCACGTCACCCGGCCGAACAACACCTCAATACTAATTGCTAATCAAAAAAAAAAAATCATATATCCACTATAAGCAAGATATTAAAAGGAGCATATAAATATTTACCTATCGCACAGGAAGACAGCAGTCACACCCGCATGCAGCAATATAATATATATATAATATAATATAATATATATAATATTATAATATATATATATATATATATATATTATAATATATATAATATATATATAATATAATTTAATATTATATTATGTTTGTGTTAAAATTAGAAGTTAAAAAATGCAGCAATACTATTCAATTATAAATATTTTAAAATATAATCAGACAATAATGATCTGCACACAGTGATTCTGCTACTGGTGAGACACTCCATCTGCAGAAAGTGAGATAGGGAATGAAACAAAATCAAGAAATAAATAAATAAAAGAACTTCATACATTTTTATGACCACACATATAAGGTCAGCCATGTGCTTTGGTTACTAAGCAACACAGTAAGCCTGTGTGAGGGTTTTGTCAGAAGTTGACTCAGATGTTTTGTACGGCTGTGAGAGTAACAATCAGGCTTTGATTACTGTGCAGAGTCAAGCCCGACAGCAGCTGCCTTTGAGCTCAGTCCTCTGTCAGTCTGCTCAAAAATTCAGCATAAACTCACAAATTATTAAGGAATAACGAACATCACAGCAGAATGTTTTTAATAGTAGCTATTCTCTGGCAGAAATGACTGTGGTGGAAATTTTAAATAGCCGATTACTTTGATTTGTTTTATAGTTAGCATTATATGTATCCTGAATACAGACATTTATCAGTTTTCATATGTTTTGCATATGTTGAATGAGAGTTGTCTCATGTTTCATCTCAAACATGCTCTTTCCTGACACATTTGCCTACTTGGTAAAAAAAAAAAAGAAAAAAAAAAAGCATGTCAACATTATGAAGGTTACATTTCTAGCAAATGTGTGAAATTATTTTTATATTTTCTCAAATAGATATCTGTTCATTGCAGATTATTATGGTAATATGTGACCCTGGACCACAAAACCAGTCATAAGTCACTGGAGTATATTTGTAGCAGTAGCCAACAATACATTGCGTCAAAATTATCGATTTTTCTTTTATGCCAAAAATTAATAGGATATTAAGTAAAGATCATGTTCCATGAAGACATTTTGTAAATTTCCTACCATAAATATATCAAAACTTAATTTTTCATTAGTAATATGCATTGCTAGGAACTTCATTTGGACAACTTTAAAGGCGATTTTCTCAATATTTTGATTTTTTTTGCACCCTTTAGATTCCAGATTTTCAAACAAACAGTTGTATCTCGGCAAAATATTGTCCTATCCTAACAAACATCATCAATGGAAAGCTTATTTATTCAGTATTTATTCATGTATAAATCTCAATTTCAAAAAATTTACCCTTATGAGTGGTTTTGTGGTCCAGAGTCACATATATATTATGTTAAGTAAAAATCAACCTCTGCAACATAATAGTGCCTTTATGTATTCACATCTTAAAATATTATGGCTGTTTACAACATTTTTCTTATTTCTGATGTGCTGTGGTTTTTCAATCAAACAAACGTCAAATCTTAAGTATTTTAAGGAAGAATGTGAAAGTCGTGACGTATTGTCAAGTATGGTGACCCATACTCGAAATTGGTGCTCTGCATTTAACCCATCCAAGTGCACACACACAGCAGTGAATAGTGAACAAACACGCACACACACACCGTGAACACACACCCGGAGCAGTGGGCAGCCATTGCTCCAGCGCCCGGGGAGCAATTGGGGGTTCGGTGCCTTGCTCAAGGGCACCTCAGTCATGGTATCGAAGGCAGAGAGAGTGCTGTTCATTCACAATCCCCACCTTCAATTCCTGCCGGTGCGAGAATCGAACCGGCAACCTTCAGGTTACAAGCCCAACTCCCTAACCATTAGGCCACGACTTCCCCTGTGAAGAACAGAAAACATTTTATATTTTACATAATTTGCTTTTGATCATGTTCTTAAAAAAAAAAAAAAAAAAAAAAAAAAAAAATATATATATATATATATAATGTCCATGACACTGATAAATAAATAAATAAATAAAAATAAATTTAAAAAAAAAGAAGAAATCATGCTCAGTTGACTGTAAATAATGGCTATGGTCTGTTCTTTTGAATGGTATGTGCTAGTTATAACCTCTATATATATATATATATATATATATATATATATATAAAAATAATGTCCATGACACTGATAAATAAATAAATAAATAAAAATAAATTTAAAAAAAAAGAAGAAATCATGCTCAGTTGACTGTAAATAATGGCTATGGTCTGTTCTTTTGAATGGTATGTGCTAGTTATAACCTCTATATATATATATATATATATATATATATATATATATATATATATATATATATATATATATATATATATATATATATATATAGAGGTTATAACTAGCACATACCATTCAAAAGAACAGACCATAGCCATTATTTACAGTCAACTGAGCATGATTTCTTCTTTTTTTTTAAATTTATTTTTATTTATTTATTTATTTATCAGTGTCATGGACATTATTTTTTTAATAATGTCCATGACACTGAAATATTACCTAAAAAGTGAGAAATCCTTAAATGTTTCCTGGACTATTTTTCTACATTATTCTATAAAAAAAATTATAGAATTTCCTTTAATTAAATGTAATAAAAGGGGATATTTTGTTTTAATTCAATTTAATATATTACATATAAATGTATTATATTTTTATTATTTTCAATTAAGTGTATATACTATAGAATTATGGACTGTTATTTATAATATTTATTAACGTATTCCACCACATTTGGAAAAAAAAACAAAAGCAAAAATCTTTTCAGAATCCTGAAATGTGTTTCTGAACTATTTTTATTCTTTTAAAATCAAGCTCTGCGACATGTTCCACAACTTAAATATTTAAACAGTTTGCTACATTTTCTTATTTCACTTATTGTTTTATTATTACTAATATTAGTATTTTACGTTTATATTTCAGTGTATTATTTGCTAAATGTCATTTGAAATAATAGTGGAAATGTAGAGTCTGAGGCACAAAATGAAATTGTAGTTGCAATGACGTATTATGATGCTATTTAATTCAATGGCTCCTTTCATTCTTTCTCTCCCTCTCTCTGTTTTATTGCATCACGCCTGTAGAGACCTGCTGGGCGTGGATCGGTGTGGACAGCCAATAGCAGGCCGGCAGGCGGGTGGCGGTCAGTGGCCAATGAGGCAGGGTGGGGTTACTGTGTCATAATCACAATAAAGGAAAGGGTCAGCACTTCTTTATTCACACTCACCCAAAATCATCATACAAATTTCAATAATTATAAACCTACAGAACGACAGACCTTTTTCACATTTACCTTTGAACAGAGATCAGAAGAGATGCATTATACAGATCAAAGTGGTTTTATTCAGCGCTGCACTGGAGGATGACATCTGAATGAAGACGCTGCTGCACTGAGCATTCAATATATATGATCAATACATGGATTCCAAACAGCAGGTCATTAAGACTGTTCAGCCCAATCAAGCGCTTATTCTCCTGTGTGGGAGAGATTCGCCGTTTCATTTAGCTCCCAGTGATTCATGGGAGTTACCTTATTAGGCAGGATCTCTCCTGTAAAACGAGCTCATTCACATGAGCACTCGGCTGCTGGTATTAATGAAATCAAACAGATGTCAAATCTTAAGCATTTGTGACAAGAAAGTGGAAGAGAAGTCATTTTGTATGTTATATATTCTGTGTTTGATCATATTCTGGTGTCTGAAAGCCGGTGATAAGATAATATTGGTTATTACCAGCCTTTAACATTCAAAAGTACAAACTGCAGCCATTATTTACTGTCGTCTGTGAATGATTTTTTTTTCTTTTTTTTTTATTCAGAAGACATGCATCTCGTTAAAATTCAATGTCTATGATTCTATTTTTCCTTAAAAGTGTAACTGAGAATCAATTTGTTACTTTATTAAATTTTTTTTTATTTTAAATTCTTTTTATTTAGTTTCATTTTTACATTTTAAATGTAATTTTTAAAATGAAATTTAAAATAAAAATTAAAACTAAAAATTAAGCAAAAATATTAATTTAAATTAATAAATTATTAAATTAATTTAATTTATTTTTAATTTAAATGTATTTTAATTTAATAATGTTATTAAATTAAAAGCAAACATTTTATTAAATTAAATTAAATTGAATATAAACTGTAGAATATTATTGCAACCATATATATATATATATATATATATATATATATATATATATATATATATATATAAGGTGTAACTGAGAATCTTTAAATGATGAACTACTTGTTTTTTAAAAATTAAATTAAATTTCATTTCTTGTTTATTTTTAATTTAATATATTACGTTTAGTTTAAATAAAAAAAAGAAAAAAAAAGGATAATATATAGTAAAATTTTATAGAATATCACTGTATGATTTTTGCAAATTCTGACAGCCAAGAAATATTAAAACATTCAGAGATCTGACTAAAATGTATCGCATTTAATGATAATTTTTAGGAGGAAAAATGTGTCACAGAATTAGAATAAGAAAGATTTAAAAAATTACATTTCTTAAAAAGTATTCTATATGTATAGTATATGTTTAGCAAATTAGTTCACTTATTAGATTATCAAATTTTATACTGTGAGTACAGACAAATATTTTTATTTTTCAATCTTCTAGCTATACAAATTTTTACTTGGGTGGTTGGATGGGATTTTTCCTCCTTTTGTTCTTTTTCTCTCTGTTGGCACAGATAGCATCCATTCCCCATGCAGAGGGACATCCGGACATCCGGTAAGATTCTGTCATTTATTGTAAGCCACACTCCAGATGAAATAAAGCAGCATGCGAGTAGTGTCCGGGGAGAGCTGTAGGCATGTGTGCTTTTGTCAGGGATTCTCCAGCCCAACAGCTGCAAGAGCGGCAGCTCCAGTGCTGATGCTCCGCCAGAGAAATGCTTGTTAGGGCAGAATATAGCCAGAGCTCCAGGGACCATCCAGACACAGTGACTATTCATAACTGTAATGGGTATCAAACACGTCAAAAAAAAAAAGAAAAAAAAGAAAAAAAAAAAGGCTACTGAAGGAGAGCGAGAGATCTGCTGAAAATACAAATTTATGAGAAACACTTATTGTATCAAAACTAAAAAATGCTGTCCAAAAGCATCATCCTAGACCGTTGCATAGAAATGATATCACGTCAAGAGGTTTAGTGTTGTTCCAGAACAAGCATAGAATAGGAACTAAGGTACTAAAGAGCATGTTTTAATGCATAAAACGTTTTACAAAACTAAAGCGCGTACAAACGTCTTCACAAATCCCTGAGAGTCCTGAAATGTTTCCTGGATAATTTTGTTCTTTATTCCAAATGTTAAAAATAAAATGTTATTTCATTTAATTAAATTTAAAAAATGTTTAATAATTATTATTTTTTAAATTAAATTAAATTTATATAGAACTATAGAATATTATTGATAATATATTCCACCACATTGGACAAAATGTCTAACTGAGAATCCTGAAATGTTTCCTGGCCTTTATTTTAAACTTTATTCTATAAAATTAATTTAATTTAATTTTTAATTCAATTTAATTTTTTATTTAATTAATTTTAATGTTTATTTTAGTTTAGTGTTAAATACATTTTTTATCAAATTTAATTTATATAAGATTATTGAATGTTACTGATAATGAATAGTAACATGTTATAGAATAATACTCCTTTATTCATGCAATTTCTGACAGCCAGAAAATATTAAAGCATTTAGAAATGTATGGATAAATATACATCCATAAAATGCATTGCATGTAATTTAACTTGCAATCTAAAGGAAAATGTGAGCTAAAAAGCACGTTATAATGCAGTTTACGAAACTAGAATGCATGCTAACATCGTCCAAAGTCCTGAAATGTATATTTATAGAGTTCATATATATAGAATATATAGAATACTTTATTTTATAAACCTAATACTTAATTTAATGTAATTTTTAATTTAATTTTGTATTTAAACTGAAGTTATATAGAACTATAGAATGTTATGGATAATAAGTAGTAAAATATAGAATTTGTGTAACTGAGAATTGAATTTTTAATTTTATTCAAAAAAAATTTAATTTAAATTATTACTAGTATAAGGTTTAATTTTTAAATTTTAAATGTAATTTTTTAAATGAAATTTAATTTATGAAGAACTAAATATTAAGAAAAAATATTGAATTTAATTTAAAACTAAATTAAATTCAAATTAAATTAAACCAAACATTTTATTACATAAAATTAAATTGAATTAGAATTTTCATGAGAATTTCTGCATGATGTCTGCAGTTTCTCGCAGCCAGGAAATATTAAAATACCTAGATATCCATATTGCCTAAAATGTATTGCTTTTAATGATAATTTACAATCAACATGAAAACAGAGGAACTAAGGTACAAAACAGTCTTCGAAAATAAACCGCATGCAAACGTCCTCCTGAATCCCTCCTGACTACTGCCTGTCCTGCTCATAATTAGCTGTTCTGTTTTATCCGCTCCCTGAGGTTCTCTCCCATCCTCTAGGCTCTCCGAGAGAGTGAACCGCAAGAGACGTGTCCATGGGCAACGCCTATCCGTGGACACAACATCCTCGGCGTGCCTGGTGCACATGACTCGTCCCCTGAGAAACAACAGCGAGAGCCGCCCTGATATCTGCTCTGTGATAGCAGCCAACACGACTCCCCTCGGCTAAACCCGCCGCACCATCCGCGGCTGTCTCGCGTGGGCTGTGCGAACCCAGTGCCAACATTGTTATTGGCTCCAAAAGCAAAGGAAACTGTGGCTTTTTCTGTGTTTGGTGTCTCGTGACATAAGCCTCTGTGAATCAATGGCTGCTTCAGACAAGCTTACGGTGCATGTGGAAGCTCAGTTATGCTGCAGTGAAGCAGCTCATGCATGGAGAGAATCAGAATGAATGTTGTAGACAGTCATTAATGTGACAAATAAAAAAAAAAATAAGACATATAGAAGTGTATAGAAAGGGAATCCTGGGGGGAAAAAAATGGTCTGTAATTCAGTAAATGGTGCAGAGGTTGTGGTGGGTGGAGGGAATGTAATGAGTTGTGCAGCTCACGTGAAGACAGCCGTGGAAAAAACACTACCGGACACGGTGAACGGAAACAATACGGGCGCCTTAAAAATCACAGGGCTGTTTGAGAAGAGACTGATTCCTAAAATGCGAACCATCCCAGATTCTCATCTTTATTTGCCAGCGGAATTTGTATTTCATGCCGCCTGTTGAGTTAATCGTAACAGCAGACTTTCTAGTAAGTTGCATGTGTGGAGGGGATTTGTGTAAATGTATGAGGATAAGCGTGCGTGTTGCGGTGGCTGAGTCTAATGATGTGCTGTGGTTTTGGCAGTGACGAGTGACAGCTCCTGTATTCTGCAGCATGCACAGATCTGTGCTGAATCTGAACACCACTGGCAGAGCCTGTGCAGGCAAGAAAAAGAGCAATTTGTCTACAAATCACACTGGAGATGGAAGATCAGTGGATACAGGAAAAATAGAAATGATTTTGTAATATGATTATAATTTTCTGTAAAGAGGAACGAGAGCATGTGATAAGGTGGATGCGAAACTAACATAGCCATGTATGAAAGGTTGCCTGGGCCAATGGTTTATTATGGTTTTATTGGAAATTAAAATTATTTGCTGTGATTTTCCAATCAGAATAAAGCATTTCGGACAGACTGACTAATAAATAATGTAATTTAAAATTATATGTATCATATTAAATTATATGTAATTTATATATCTTAAATGAATTTAAGATAATTTATCATCATTTTATACTGTGTGTGTGTGTATATACTGTATAATTTATATATATATATATATATATATATATACACACACACACACACACACATATACAGTCATGCCCAAAAATATCGGCACCCTTGGTAAATATGACCAAAGAAGGCTCTGAAAATAAACCTACATTATTAATCCTTTCGATCTTTTATTTAAAAAATTCAGAAAAATCTAACCTTTCATTGGATAATAAGAATTTAAAATGGGGGGAAATATCATTATGAAATAAATGTTTTTCTCAAATACATGTTGGACACAATTATTGGTACCCCTAGAAATTCTTATGAGTAAAATATCTCTGAAGTATATTCCCATTCATATTCACAATTTTGAGCACTCCAGGGTGATTATGAACATGAAATTATCCAGCCATGGCTTCCTGTTTCACAGAAATATAAATAGGAGGGAAAACAAAGCCCAAATTCCCTTAATCATCCATCACAATGAGAAAAACCAAAGAATATATTTCTGATGTGAAGCAAAAGATAATTGAGCTTCACAAATGAGTGAAGTGGCTTTAAGAAAAGAGCTAGAGCAGTGAAAATTCCCATTTCCACCATCAGGGCAATAATTAAGAATTTCCAATCAACATAAAATGTTACGAAACTGCCTGGAAGAGTACGTGTGTCTATATCATCCTAATGCACGGTGAGAAGGAGAGTTTGAGTGTCTAAAGACTCTCCAAGGACCACAGCTGGAGAATTGCAGAAAATAGAGTCTCTGGGTCAGAAAACCTTAAAAAAATGTCAAACAGCACCTACATCACCACATGTTGTTTGGGAGGGTTTCAAGAAAAATTCTCCTAGTTCATCTAAAAACAAATTCCAGCATATTCAGTTATCAGACACGACTGGAACTTCAAATGGGACTGACTTCTATGGTCAGATGAAACTAAAAAATGAGATTTTTTGCAGCAATCACTCAGGAGGGGTTTGGTGAACACAGGGATAAAAAGTACCCCATGTGTACAATGAAATATACTGCTGTATTTTTGATGTTGTGGGCCTATATTTGTGCTGGAGGCCCTGGACATCTTGTTTAGACACATGCCATCATGGATTCTATCAACAGATAAAAAATCAGTTAAGTGACTGACTCTGTTAGAAATCTTATA